>QEPC01008061.1:2038821-2060662 GCA_003113815.1 Sphenodon punctatus | reverse complement strand
CTCGGAGGACTCTGAGACTGACATCGAGGGTAAGCAAGCAGGTGGGAGGGGAGACAGACCGGAGGGAACGGGCCGAGGAGGGGTAGGGAGTACACCGGGCATGGGGCCACCCCAGCAACCCCGGACACCCCAGACCACGGGAAGGGGACCCGGGGGGCCGCCAGGGGACATATTCAGCCCACCCCCACCCAACCCCTTGCATATCCCCACAGGGCACGGAACGCCCCAGCACCAGCAAGAAACGGACGAGGAGGATGGCGGCGAGCAGGCCTTGGAGCAGCCAGAGGTCCCAGGTGAGGCACACCGGCAAGCCGGGGGGGGGGAGAGGACTCTGGGGGAGGCCGGGAGGGGGACCTGGGGCACACGGTGCGGGGAGGGGGATCCTGGGCACAGGGGAACACCAGGGGAGGGCACTGGCTGCCAACCCGAGGGGAGGGGCCACAACCCCACAGCCGTGCCACAGGATAGGGGGCGGGCGGCTGGGGCGCCTAACCAACCCCTAATGTGTACCCCAACAGGGCAACCCGATGGGTCCCAGCAAGCCAGCACCGTGCCCTCGGTGCAACGGATGAGGGAGCACCGGGCACGGGTACGGTGCCAGAGGGAGGAGCAGGCAGAGGACATAGTTCACTCCACCACCGAGCAGGGCGAGCGGATGATTGCAGCCATCGATCAGATGGAGGCAGCCACGGAAAGGGCTGTGCAACAAGCAGAGGCAAGGGACCGGAGGCTGCAGCAGAGGTGCGACTGGAATGGAGGTGGGAGCACCGAGCGCACAGCAGGCAGGTGGAGACGTTCAGGTGGCTGGAACTGGCCATAGACCGGATGGTGAAGGAGCATTCGGCCAAGATGAACTGGTGCCATGACATCGACACCTCGCTGCTGCTACATGCGGGGACCATGAGCACCTACGTGATGGCCACCGCTCCGCCAGGCAACCTGCCTGCCCCGGCCCCAATGCCGGGCCCCTCGGCGCCCCCACCGCCTCTGCCACTGCCCCAGCCGCCGGCACACCTACTGGGCCTGCACATCCGCCTCCAGAGGGAGCAGGCCTCCGGAGGGAGCAGCTGCCCAGGGGGGGCCCTCCGGCCCCGGATCCACCCTCCCTCCCACCACCGCCTGCCCCTCAGGACACCGAGGTGTCCCAGGATACTGTCGGGGACACAGACAACAGGGGGGAGGGGAGCTCCTAGAGCTCCATGCCAGCCACAGGGCAGCCGAGGGGGAGGCCCCAGAGACATGGGGGAAGGGGGAGGGCAGCCTGAGGGGGGTGGAAGCGGCACCGGGAGGTGGGTGGTGGGGTATGGGGGCGATGGGATCTGCATGGACGTTTGCACAATAAATGCACGGGCACCACAGGTGCAGCTGTCGTTCTGTTCATGGGCCCGGGGCTGGGGGCGGATAGGCGCCTAGGGGCACGCCCAGGGCACTGGTAGTCATCCCAGGGAGATGGAGACGGGGGTGCATGGCCTCACACCTCAGCCTCCTGGCTGATCTGCCTCGCCAGGGCAGCATGGATGCGCTTTGCGTACTGGTACTCCCGCAGGATCTCAGCGTTCACACAGAGAGCGCTGGGAGGGCGCCGGGGCACGGGGTAGTTGAGAGCAGCCCCATCAGTCTCGCACACGTTGTGGAGAACACAGCAGGCTCCGATCACCAGGGCCGAGGTCTCTACCATGTAGTCCAGGTGGTCCACAATGCTCCTCCAGCGCTGCTTGAGGGCCCTGAAGGCCCTCTCTACCACGGTCCTGCTTGCACACAGGTGGGTATTGTACAGCGCCTCCACAGGATTCCTGGTGACCGGGTATGACTTCATCAGCCACCGGGTGAGTGGGTAGGTTGGGTCCCCCAGGATGCAGGGGGGCATCAGCACCCCCTCGATCCGGGTAATCCCCATGTCCGCAAAGTCCTTGCGGTACATCCGGATATAGAAGGGGGAGATGGTCATGATCCGGGCATTGTGGCTGCTCCCAGAGTGGCCCGTGTAAATGTCTATGAACCATCCCCGGTGGTCCACGACTGCCTGCAGCTGCAGGGAGTGGTACCCATGTTGGTTGACATATTCTGCGGCCTCTCCATCGGATGGGCGGAGGATCTCGATGTGGGTGCCGTCCACGGTGCCCATGCAGTTGGGGAACCCTCCAGCCGTGAAGCCGGCCATCACGGCCTCCTGGTCCACCAGCTGGATCGCTCGGTCCAGGAGCATGCCCTCCATCACCTCGCAGATGTCTCACAGGATACCAATGACGGTGCTCAGCCCGACTCTGAAATGCTATGAAACAGACCGGCAGGAGTCGGACGTTGCTAAAGCCGAGACCCCAATGGCCACCCGCTGGACCATGGGAATGGGGGTCCGCATGGGGGTGTGTTGCCACTCCAGCCAGGGCGTTAACAGCTCCGCAAGTTGCAGGAGGGTGCGCTTGTCCATCCAAAAGTGCGCTCTCCAGGCAGCCTCGTCCCACTGAGCCAGCGCCCTGGCCCACCACCCCTGTGCCCGCTCCGTGACCCATACCCACCAGGCAATGGGCATAGCGAGCTGGGCAGCGCGGCCCATGGTGTCCCTCTGCCACTGGAGCCGGCTGGCCACCTCGTAGAGCGCAGCGGCCCACTCCTGGGTGCGGATGAGGGCCTGTTGGGCTGTTCCGGACACCCTCTGGGCCCTGAACTGGGCCAGAGAGCGTCTGTGCCCGTGGTGGGCTCTCCGGGCTCTAGCAGCGCTTCTGGTCATGCACACCTGCAGCCGGGCACTCAGGTGAACCTCTGCGGTCTGGATGCGCAAGAGGTCCGTGTGCAAGCAGTACCACTCCACGCAGACTGCTAGGTGCATGGCCAGAAGCCCTAGCTCCATTGTGAACGGTGCCCCTGGTGGGTTGGAGTTGCACCCATTATAGGCTGGGGCATATGGCGCCCCACCCCGTTCGTGACCTGCCTACCAGCCGGGGGGCCCCAAATCAGCACTGCTCCCCCCCCAGCCAGCTGGGGCGGCTCCTGCAAGGTGACAGGGGTGGGGCGGCAGTGTGCAACCCCCTGTGCACACTTGCGGTCCCTGCACAGGGCCTGGCGCATGGTCCAGCCTGCGCCTGGGCGTGTGCGGGCAGCAGCTGCATTCCTGCTGTCATCATCTCCCACCTCTCAGTGTTTTCGCTGCCTGTTGTCCTCGCTGCCCTGATCTGTGTGTAGGATGTCCTGTATGTGTGCTACGTTCCAGCAGCTGGGCTGGGTCCGCATCCCACACCTCACTCATTAGCCGGGCAATGTTGCGGCCTGTGGCCTTATCGCTTGGCCTTGGAGCTCCCCTGCTTCCCCTCCCGTCCCTCCAGGGATTGTGGGGCCCCTCTTTCCTTACAGTTAGTATCATGAGCATGCTGGACCATGGCTGGCAGGGTTTCCCCAGGGCTCGCAGGCTCCACCGCCCCTGGGGCCCCCCATAGCTGGACCTTCTGCAAAACCATGGGCCTGTGTGACCTGTGGCATTCCTCGGCTGTGCAATTGCTCCTGAGCTGCCCGGACAGCCTATCCGGTGCCTATGCTAGTCTGAGCTCCGGTCTGCGCTACTTCGGCTATTGAGGTGAGCACCCGCGATTGCCAGCTGCACGCGGAGATGGTGGGCCTGTGTCCCTTTCCCGATGGGCGCATCCCGGAGATGAGGTGCGTGCATGTGGGGTGGTCCACGGCGGAGACCATGTCTGCTCTCTCTGTATGCAGCCTGGCCGCCTACACAGCCTGTCTGGTGGAGGGGGGGGCCTTCCCTGGCTGGGTCCTTCTTTGGCTGTGTTCACAGGGCCTGTGGGTACCAGCGGTCCCGTCGGTCACCTTCCGTGGCCCCCAGCTGCTGACTATGGCTTGTTGGAGCCCACCAGAGCGGAGAGGACAGTGCTGGCTGGTGTGTGGTCCCGATCCAATGTCCAGATGGGGCTCGCCATGCAGGATCCCTTCGAGGCATAATACCTTGTCGCCCACCACATGGCAGCACTGGGCTACCATCGGGCATGCTCCAGTGGCCCCACTTCATTCACCTGGTGGGCCACCCAGCCCCAGGCCCCTTCGTGGCCCCCTGCAGCTGGCTGTGAGGCCCCCTATCCTTTCCGGGCCCTGGTGGCTGTCCCCGCTGTGAGCTCCCGCCTCCGCCCTGATGTCGTGGGTCGCTGACTGCTCCCGCCATGATGTCCTGGCCTTGCTGCTGTGCTGCCTGCTTCCTGTGGTTCCGCTGCCCCTGCCTGTGACTTCGGGCCCCCTCCACGGCCCCCCATCTGCCTCTGCAACCGGTGTTCCCCTCCATGGCTGCCTTCTCCTGCGGCTGTGTCCTGATCTCCGAGCCGGCACCCAGTACCCCGGGGTGCTGTTGACCTTCCTAGTCCACCTGTGAGCCCTCCTGTGCCCGTGCCCCCCCCTTGGGTGACCCTGTGACCGTGGGGTTCTGGGGCCCCCAAACTGCACCTCCCAGCGTCCCCCCGTCCTGGGGGGGGTGTATTTTGACTGGCTCATTGGCTCCTGCTTGCCTCCATCCCATCCATCGCACCCTCGCCGGCGCGTGGGGTCCCTGTCTGCCTCCTAGACTGTTCCTGGGCCGCTCCCTGTCCGTGTGGCCTCCCCCTGTGCCTGTGCTCTGCCCCTGAGGGGTCCCCCCATTCCAGGACTGCCTGTGTAGCTGTGGGTGTGCCCATGCAGCCTGTGCTGTTGATGGGGTTCCGGATGCTCATCCCAGCATCCTGCCCTGCTCCCGCACTGCTCCCCCCTCTTCCCCATCCCCCCCCCTTTGCCCGTTGTGCTGTGGGTGGTGTCTGTCCTGCTGTGTTCCCCCCTCCCTTCCTTTCCCGTGCAGGTGTGTATGCACCCAGGCGTGTATTTGTGATGTGCGTCCCACTGTGCCCTCGTTGTCTCTGTGCCTGTTGTGTGCGCTTCCTCTGCGGCTCTTCTCCCTCCTCCCCCTCCCTTCCCATTTCCCTTGTATGGGCATTTCCTTTTGGCCCTTCTGGCTTCGTTTGACCTCTGACGGCCATGTCAGCCTCCCACCCCTCCCCGGTGCCTTCTGGGTGTTTTGACAATGGCCGGGAATCGGTGTCACATCTGTTGTGCTGCCCTGGGCCGTGGTCTTTTGGGCTGACTCCCTGCCATGGTCCCGGTCCCGTCACATCTGTTCGGGGCCTTCCTGGACCACCTGGGGGGTGGTTGTTCAGCTCACCACCACTGGGAATCCACTGTGGTGAATTGGGGGCCCGTAACGTCTGAAATCACCCGAGGTAAAAGTAAACTGCTTTATTCTCTTTCCCCACAACCACAGTCCTACCACCACCTAGTGGACCTAGTAGTTATACAACTAACACCACATCCCCCTTTCTGAAGGAGGGTATAACCCAACAAAAACATAACCACCACCAACCAATTAAACACTTGTACTTAACTCTATATCCTGTGAAGGCCAGGATAGACCACCTGAGCCTTCACCTTCATCTCAGAAATTATTCTGCCCTGTTTACATTCAGCTCCTAACCCTTTTCCTTTTGCAGGCTTCCAGTTGTTATATAGTCTCTCAGGGATGCAGGTGTTCGTCTTTCTCTCTCTGGATACCTCCACACAGATGAAGGACTTGGAGCATCGACTAAAGGCATCTCTTGGGTTGTATAATTTTTAGGCTGTGCTGCCAAGCGTGTTTGTGAGGAAGTTGGCAATTCCCCTGCCTCCACTAGGTGTGCTCTATTGTGTCGGATAGTTCCTTCTGGCACTGTAACCAAATAGGATCTCGGAGTTTCCGCATGTCCATGTATCACCCCTTTCACATGTGAGTCTTTTACCCAGACAGGATCTCCTGGTTTTAAGTGGTCTTAAGAGTTTGGCTCTATGGCTCTTGTCAAAGATTTGCTTCTGGCAGGCAGAAGCAAATCTACTGTCTTGTACTACTGTTTACTGTCTTGTTCTTGTAAGCTATTGAAATCGGGCCAACAAGAAATTAACTGGGAAGGAAAAATTAGGACCATTGAGCGTAACTTCCCTCTGCTGGGCTGAACCCATTAGCCACCGGTGTTGAACAGTATGCTAGGAGAGCACTGTAAGGGTCTGATGACTTGGAAAAGCAGGTGCTTTAAGAATTGAACTGCACGTTGTGCTTCTCCATTGCTCTGGAGGAACAGCGGGCTGGAGTGAACATGTTGAAAGTCATAGTCCTTTGCGAACTTCCTAAAAAGGTCAGAGGAAAACTGGGGCCCATTTTCTGAGATTATCTGCTCTGGGACTGCAAAACGAGCAAAAACTGGCTTCATTTTATTGATGACTGCTCCTGATCTTGTGCTTGGCAACTCTGCTACTTCAATAAATTTTGAAAAGTAGTCGATCATGAGAAGGTAGACTGTTGGCCAAGTAGAAAAGGTCAGTCCCGACTTTCCGCCAAGGTCGACTTGGGAGGGCAGATGGCATTAAAGACTCTGGTGGGTTTTTCTTCATGCTGGCATAGGTATCACATCTTGTAACTCTCTGTTGGAGCTGTTTGCTCAGTCCTGGCCACCACACAGACTGTTTTGCTCTCCTTCTGCATTTGGTGATGCCTTGATGGCCTTCATGTAGTTTGTCAAGGATGTTCTGTTGTAGTGCGGTAGGGATAACCAGTCTGGACCCCTTCATTAACACACCTTGGTTCAAAGTGAGGTCGCCAGAGACTGTCCAATATGGGGCTATTGCAGCATCTGATTTTGCCTTTGGTACAAAGGAGCATGACTTGGCATAAGGTCTCATCTGCTTCCTGCCTCAGTTTTAACTCTTGCAGGTGTTTGTCCGTGATAGGCACGGAAGCAAGGACTGAATCCACAAATCCTTCTATCAAAAGCTCCTCCTGAGTACATTGTTTAGGTGGGGCAAGTGGAAGTGGGACTCCAGAGAGTGTATCCAATGTAGCAAGATTCTTCCCAGGTACATGAGAAATGGTGAAGTGAAACCTCATGAGTTGCATCTGGAATTGTTGGATCCTTGGTGGCAATTCATCCAAATTTTTGGAACCCAACAGAGTAAGTAGGGGTTTGTGGTCAGTTTCTATGTGGAAAGTTATTCCTAAAAGGAAGTTAGAGAAGCGTTCACAAGCCCATGTTATTGCCAAGGCCTCTTTTTCTATTTGGGCATATCGTTCTGTAGGAGTAAGTGCTTGTGATGCATAGGCTGTAGGGTACCAAGATGATGGAGACTGTTCTTGGAGAAGAACTGCTCCTATTTCGTATGATGAGGCATCTGCTGAAACCTTGATGGTTTTGTTTGGGTTATATAGGGCTAAGAGTGGGGGTGAGCTTAGGTCTCGTTTGATGGCAGTAAAAGTTGCTCTTTGTTTTTCTCCCCAGTACCATGCTTGATGTGGGCTTAAAAGATCTCTGAGAGGTTTGGACTTCTCTGCCAAGTGGGGTAGGTATTTCCCTAGGTGTGTTATCATGCCCATGAATCCGCGCACTTTGCTGACAGTGTGAGGCTCCAGCATCTGGGTGATACCGTGAATTTTCTCTGGATCTGGTCTGACTCCTGTGCCATCAATAATCTGTCCCAGAAATTTTATTTCATTTTTTGAAAACTCACATTTCTCATTTAGTGTGATACCAGATTTCTCCAGAAATTAAAGTACAGTCATTAGTCACTGGTCATGTTGCGTTTTTGTGGATCCAAATATAAGAGCATCATCCATTTGGCATAGGACTCCTTCGAGGCCCTCAGGGAGTTGGGACATCCTTTTCTGGAAGTGCTCCAGAGCCAATGAAATGCCAAACGGTAATTGATTAAAACAGAACCGTCCAAAGGGAGTGATGAAAGTGGTTAGCAGTGCTGATTCTGCAGCCAGAGGTATCTGCCAAAAGCCTGATTGGGCATCCAGTTTGGAGAAAAACTTTGCATCTCCTAGTTGCCCCAATGTGTGTTCTACACAAGGGAGTACATATCTCTCACGGCGGACACTTCCATTCAGTTGGTGAGGTCAACACAGATTCAAACCTTTCAATTTGGCTTTGGTACTACTACCATGCCTGTGCAGCAGTCTGTTGGGGTGTACACTTTTGAGATGACTCCTATCCGCTCCACGCATTCCAGTTCTTCTTTAACCCTGGGCAAGAGGGGCAGAGAGACCCTTCTAGGAGTCGACAGAGCAAATGGTTTTGCATCAGGTATAAGTGCAATATGATATTCCCCCTCCAGTTTCCCCAAACCCTGAAACAATTTGGGGAATCTTCTCGATAGTCTCGTCAGTGCCTGTAGTGATACTGTCTATTCTCATCAACAGGCCTAGAGCAGAGATTGCTGGGAGGCCTAGGAGAGGTATCTGAAACCCTTCCACTACGTAGATCGCTTGAGATGTAGTCTTTTCTCCAAGTTGCAGGGAAGTGTAAAATTTTCCTCTCGCGTCTAGCAAGGATTGTCCTGGGCCTTTTAATGTCTTGTTGGGTTTTTGAAGCTTTGGTGCCTTCATCCTCTGGTATAGTGAGGCTGGAATTGCAGAGATATCTGCCCCTGTATCTATTTTAAATTCCACTTGGAAATCTCCTACAGTGATGGTGGTGGTCCATGGTAGCTCATTGTTATCTGCTCCATCAACAGTTCCCAGGTAGACTATTTCAGAGTCACTGAAGTGATCCTCGTCAGAGACCAATGCCACTGTGTGTTTGGAGCGGCACACCGCAGCATAATGTCCCCTTTTCTTACACTTTCTGCAGATTGTGTCTCGAGCTAGGCACTCTCTTTTCCTGTGAGGTGACCTGCCACACCATTGGTATTCTGCTTCATCTTTGTTGCATTTATTTCCTTTGTTCCCTCTCCAGGTTGATGTCTGTGAGTTTGACTGTGGGCGTCTGGGCTTGTAGTGTTTTTCTTGCCCTTGGAGTGTCCCCTTTGCGCATTCTATGGCTTCGACTGTGGCCCCCTCTGTAAAGTTGTTCCTGAGGAGAGTCTTGTTCCTTTATGTATGAGCTCTGGAGGACCTTGGCCGTAGCTGTCTCTAGTGTGAGATTAGGGACATTTTGGTGTCTCAGACAGGTGGCTGTCTTGAAACCCTACTACCAGCCTGTCTCTGATTAGTTCCTCGCTCAGTTCCCCATATCCACAGTGTTTGATAAGGGAATACAAAGCTATAATAAAGTCTGATGCAGACTCTCCTTGCTGTTGCTTGCGAGAGTGGAATCGGGCCCATTCAAAAATTATATTGCAGCAAGGCAGGAAATGTTTATCTAGCTCTTCTTTGACTGTTTTAAGCTATTTCATCTGGGTTCCTGTGAGCCCCCTAGAGAGGATATCTTCTGCAACTGGGCCCACTGTATACAGTAGAGTATTTATTTGCTTTTCCTCTAGCTGCTGATCTAGGCCCGAGGTTTGGGAGAACCTTTGGAATCTGCTTATCCAAACTGGTCAGGTTTCAGGGTGCTGGAAGTCAAATTCTGTTGGGGGTGCTACTTGGAAACAGGCAGGGGGTGGGGTGACCATGGCTGCAGTTCACAGTACTTCAAGCTGGTTAGGACTCCCCCTTAGATCCCTGCAGGCTGGGCTCTCTCTCTGGACTAGGCCTCTCCTTTGTCTGGTGCTGTAGCAGGGATAATCTGGCTGTGGCTGCAGTAGTTAGGCTTCCAGTGTTCCTGATGTTGTCATCTGTGTCCCCCTGACCTTCTTATCAGGATTTCTGAACTCTGTAGAGGCTACAGTCAGTCAATCCCACTTCTGTCACCATGTGGAGTTAACAGAGCGTCTGGACTCCATAATGAGGTAAAAGTAAACTGCTTTATTCTCTTTCCCCGCAACCACAGTCCTAGTGCCACCTAGTGGCCCTAGTAGTTATACAACTAACACCACAGGAAGCTGCAGCTGGCACCAAATGCAGTGGTCCTCCTCCTGACGGGTGCCGAGTAAACATTATGTCTGTGCTTATAAAGCCTTAAATATCCTCAGACACACATCTAAAAGACCGCCTCCCCCTTATGTGCCATCATGATCCCTGAGGTCAGCTGGGAGCACTCTCTTACAAGTACCATTGGCATGTCAAGTCCATAGGTCAAGGGTATGCAGAGAGATGTTCTTGGTGGCTGCTCCACAACTATGGAACCCCTTTTCTCCTGGAACTTTGTAAGAGCCTGGGCCTGTGTGTTTTCCAAAAGTTATGCAAGTCCTTACTATTTAGCTGAGCATTTGGTAGGCAGGATAAGTGGCATGGATTTTTTAAAGGGATTTTTATGTGCTTTTATATGTTACGCACACTGAAACTTCAGAATGGTGTGTGATATAAATTTAAATAAATAAAATATTCTCCAGTGCCACATACAATGCAATGCTGCACCACTTCCAGTGCCTCCTTAAGAAACAAGGATCCCCCAAAGGTCTAAGCGAACAGAGTTATCTTGAATAACGATGGCATTGGCTAGAGGTAGGTAACCTGTTTCTTGTTCCTTCTGGATTTATGTTTTCACAGCAATTACCATGCCCATCCTTTCAGACAATGTTTTCTGGATTCAGAGGATAATATTCTCACACTGAACTTCCCACTTACCTCTCTCATTTTCCTTAAGGTCATCAAGAGTGGCTACAAGAATTGTTTCACAAGGATAGCTGGGTACAGCACTTTACTTTGGCCAAGGAAGCTGAAAGTCAATGAGAGGTCATTCATTGCGACTTAGGCCGCTTTTAGACGAGACAAATTTGCGCATGATTGGTGAAAAATGCGCGTGTTTTAATGCTCGTTTAAACACTTAAACCGTTTTAAATGCGCATTTGCCATGATCGTGTAAAAGCCCAAACCGTTTTGAATGTGGTTTTTAAATAATGCGCATTTTTTAAAACCGGTTTTGAGCCCCTTTGATGATCGGGGGGATGCCAAAACTGGTTTTTTTAAATGCGCATTATTTAAAAACCACATTCAAAACGGTTTGGGCTTTTACACGATCATGGCAAATGCGCATTTAAAATGGTTTAGGTGTTTAAATGAGCATTAAAACACGCGCATTTTTCACCAATCATGCGCAAATTTGTCTCGTCTAAAAGTGGCCTTAGTGATGCATGATACTACTTTTGAGAACTGGGAAGAGGGTGAGAAACAAGAGTAGGCACAATAACAGCTTTAAGCAGCCATGATCATGGGCTAGCTGTGTTCTGGGCTGGTCTCCCAGCATAAGTTAGAACAGCATGAAGGCTACATTCAATTACTTGACTGCCAATGGCCCTCAGGGTAATTGCAGTAGTCTGGGAAACACAAGGCATGGGGAAATGGTGCCCCTGACCTTGTCCCCCAGAAATATATTTTTTACACCAGTAGTTGAGTAAGACGGCATAGGACAAGCTGTGTTATCTCTATGAATCCACAGGAACTGTCCACACAAGTTTGATCTGTGGTGATGATAGTTTTAGTGATGTGTTGCATTGATGAAGCAACACAAATTATCTCTAAAAATGTCCAGGATCAGGAATAAAACTAATTAATTGTTTTTTGAGGTACATGTTTTGCTTAGTTTTTCATTGCCCAATAGTTATTGAGTTTTATTGCATTTTTACAAACAGCTCTTCAACATAATTAGAATTTCATTCTTAGCATACTACAAAGGAAGAACAATTATCATAGGATTTATGGTGAGTCATGAAACAGAATTCAAGACATTTTAACAAATCTCTTTATAATGAAGTTATAGACCACAATCTAGCTCTCGCCTGCACAAGGACAGCACAGAACCCTCTGGTCCTACGGATTCCCCTCTCTGCTGATGGTGCACTCTGGGTGCACCAAGGCAGCCAGCCTAATGCTAGCACTCAGGGTGGATTAGCTCCCTTGCCACACTCCCTGCACCGGGGGAAATGGAACTTGGAGTAAGTGCCACTGGCCACCTGAGCACCTCACAGGGTTGCCATGGCACATGGGCCTCTTTGTGCACCCCCAAACCGTGTCCAACACCCCATCTGCAACGGGGTGGTACATCCCATGTCAGGTGCACAGTGTCCCTGTGCCTGCTCAGAGGCATGAACTCCATGATGGGCAGCCAGAAACACTGAGGGGAGCTGAGGAATTTGTTGTGCTGTCATGAGAGGGAGGGAGGATTGGAGGGGGGCTTGCTGTGCTAAGGGAGAGGGGACAGTTGCTGTACTGCTAGGGGTACAGGATGTGGAGGCTATGGGAAGGCTGCTGTGCTGGTGGTGGGCGAGGGAGTTCCTGGGTGTTCACTGTGCTAGTGAGTGGAGCACATGTTAGGGTAGGGAACAGCATCTGGATCTTAGCAGCACACATGAGAGTGGCTGGAAGGCTAGGAAGCAGACTCACCAGAGCACCTGTTTACTTTCTTTGCATGTGGCTGAGGCCCCTACTACTTGCAGAGCCTTTGGCGCTTGTCAGGCCATTTCTCCAGCCTCCCCCAGCTGTCTTCCTGCACGGTGCATGCTGGCAAGGCCTGGATACTGCTTCTTTATTTCCTAGTACTATCACACCTCAATACCACCCACCAGCAAAGCCTTCTAGCCACCATTATTTGGTGACTCCAGCAGTCCGTGATTCCTGGGGGTGCTCCTCACCTCCATCCCAGCCCTTTAACTGTTGGGGCCAGTCAACAAATGCAAGCAGTTAAATGAATCTGTCGCAGTTTGCACCTTTTCACATTTGACCCCACTGCCATCACAGGACTCCCCATAGCTGGATAGCGGTCATAGTGTATAAACTTAAGTAGAACTTGCATGTTCTCCAGAAATATTTAGCATGTTAATAAAAGTGTTCATTCATTAACGAACATTCTAAACATTTACTGTGTAGTACATTAGGGCTAGAATTTAACATTAAAATGGCTCTGGCAATGTGAGTTACTGGTAAAAATGTATATTACCAAGCTGTATTGGAATGATCGTGACATCAAATGGTTAATGGCTCTAGTTAGGAGACAAATTTAAATATCATGGGAAGGCAACTCCTGACCGAGTCATCACTGAGAATTATGGAGATTCAGATGGGAGCCACACAGCCTTCGATTTCCCCCAAGGATTGATGAATAAGTACAAAATAATAGAAAGTGACAGGAAGCAGATGACTGAGGTCTAATTTAATGTCATTTTAAAAGACAATGTACCTTAAATTGGCCTTAGGAAAATTATGGGTTACAAGTAAGAGAACAGAAACATGCACCTTTATCATTTTAGTTCATTAATTAAAACAGGTAATATTTTAAACAAATGAGCAGTAAATATATATGGGAAAATTTCCAAACTTAAGTGGGCATGCTGCTATAAAGTTAATGGGATAGCCCCATTAAACAAAATAATTAAAATGATCTGAAGGCTGTCATGCAAATTTGAATTTGAGTATTCTATGAAGACAAAAAGATTGCTCGGCAGTTCTTAATATAATAAAGTAGATGTGTTCAGGAATAATTTTTTTTAAAACATCTACAGCAAGAACTTAACCATAAAACAAAATAATGCTAATATTTTATGCTGAAAAGATCTGTGCTGATCAAATTGTAAAATAGAAAGAACCATGCAATTGCTCTATACTTTGTTAAAACCTCATGTTCTTAAGCACACAAAGGTACCCATCACCCCATATTTAATTTGATCTCCAAAATTTCATCAGATGTTGTATTCCAGTGCATAATTTATGTTTGGACTACTTTGTAACAATGGAGGTTTAGAAATACTGAAAGGTTAACAATTGGATCATCCTACAGGCTTTTGTTTTAATAAGAGAAATAAATATCCTTAGAATACATACTCTCACAAAAACAGCCTGGCATATTTTCAGTCTTTTTTGAAAATACCTGCAAACCTAATTACCTAGAATAGTCTTGTGAAAGAAAATAATTCCAAATAAAACCCAGTTCTCATGCAGGATACGTATAAATAAGTATCTCAAATACAGTGGTGTGGCTTTTCTCACCTAAGCAAAACCAAGTGTCAGAGAGATGGTTTATTGATAAGTATGTAGCTTTTAAGATATGTTTTGATGTCATCGAATAGAAAATCTAGTATTTTTATTATGTGTAATATGACAATAATTATAATACATGGAAGCACCTTTAGCAAGGGTATGTAGACTACTGGAAAACACAAGAGTATATAAGACTGTAAATTTACTGTTGAAATGATGAGAATCAACTCTATGAGGTACATACAAAAACTCTAATTCATAGATAAAGACCAAGACGTCTAAAATGAAAAATATAAAAAAGAAAAATGGTGTCAAACAAGATAAGGCAGCCCAGACAGTCCATCTGTAGCGTAATCATGTGACAGAGCCAGAAGCAACTCCACAGCCACTGACAGAACTGCCTGAGGAGACTATAAAGGAGCCAGATGCCACCACTGGAAAAAAACATCTTACACAGCATGGCTTCTACGCACTGTGATTGGCATTCCCAGACAAGGAGCAAAAGATTAGTGGTCTAATGTCCTAGACTGAACGGAAGGCACCTTAGCACCTGACATGTATAGCATCTGACTATACATTCTCGAGTTCTGTTCTGCAATTCCCCCCCCCCCCCAAGAATTAAGCAGCAGCACTATTAGACTTTGCGGAGTCCCAAATAGTTCCTGAGACAGACCTATATACAGCATTTACATCCATCATAAACATCCAGAAAACGTATAATGTGAAATCTCATTTTTAAAATGTCTTCGTTATAGTAATAGCAAATCAAATGTAGCAAACCAATAGGTGAATGACATGAACACTGATTGCAGACATCTAAGTTTTGAAAATGTTGTGGTTTGTTAATTAAAAACTATGGCCAAAGGTTCTAGCAGGTAATGAGGTGTCTATGTTAGTTTCACATAACTTTTCATAGGACTGTAGACATCTGACAGAATGAGCACAGTTCTATAATGAATTTAGATTCTATTTTTTTTATTTTTAAAAAAAATCTATATGTAATAGTTATTTAAATGGTTGAGGACTGCATAATCTTTACATACCTCATTCTGTAGGGAACCAAAAGTTCCTCCAAATAAAAAACTTGCACAACTTAGAAAACAATGTACACGCCATTGCCTTGATTGTTATATTTCCTGACATCGGGTCATTCTCCTGCATGTAATGTCCATTGTTCAGTGACATTTGCCGTAATCTTCCAGATTAAAATCTGGTTTATGTGACATAAGAAACATATACCTTTGTTTTAAAAAGTAAAACAGGTTAAAAAAAAAACAGAAGACAGAATAGTGTACAAATGCTGTGGATAGGTCTGAAAGGATTAGAACTAGATCACACAAAACTTGGTAAACCTAATGAGAATTCTTTGAAAACATTTAAAGCCACGGTTTGATTTTGTTTTCTGAAATTTTATATCATTTTCTCCCACAGTTTTTTCCCTCAGAAAGCTTAGACCATTAATTGAACCTCCTTGGTTAACAGACTATTTAAATATTCAAAAGGGGACATGGAAATTCCTTTATCAGTATGTAGCAAAACTGTCCTAGTACAGGCTACATTAGTTAATGTCATTAATTTTTATACAGAAACCTATTTGTCATTCCTTACTCCATAGTAAATATAAACACTATGAAGTCTCCTATTAAAACACCAATAGACAGAACACACAGCTCAAAATACTTCTTAAAATACTATGAGCAATCATATAAAGCTACACTTTTCATGTTACAAAGCATACATGGCAATGGATTACCACATTATTACTGTGGTTGCCGAGTCCTTGAACATACCAGCATAACACCAGGACTATCATTACTCTGCAAAGATTAGCTAGAGAACTTAGTTCATCACTGGGACCCTCCCTAAAAGCAGGGCCCTGTGGATTCTGCATTTTCCCCATTGGTAGCAATGGTGGAAATGCAGACTCCACAGGACCCTGCCTATAAAGAGTGCTGGTAATGCCAACACAGACCTGACCTGGGTCACAAGCATTCACTCCACAAGTTTGTGAAGAAGCAACTATGTCATAGCAACACACACAAAAATAAACAAACTTGCTATTGTTGGAAAAGAGAAACATGTAATAGCAGGTCTATGAAACTGGCTACATTATCTGCAGGCAAAACTCCACAGCAATAAGCGGAATTACAGTAGTCAGGATTCTGACCTTCAAAGACAGGCCCTCCAAAAGTGTAACTAATTTAATTACTCCAACATTACTCTGAAAAAGCAGAGTAAAGGAAACACAATACTGACAAAATACTCCACGTATATCTATACGTGGGTTGGTTTTGATGGGTGTAAAAAAAAACCACAACAGTTCCTGATTTCAAGCAGGCTGATGGCTGATTAGGCCAGACGTTGTTTGAACGAACTGAGAGATGGACAAAAAGAAAATGCCACATGGTCAGAGAACATCTGAGGCTAGATGTAGACAAATTTCAGGTGTTACACACTAGCTGTCAGTAACTCGAATGCTTTCTTAGAGGATCAGTGCAGCCGAGACTTGATGGTAGTTCACCACTCCTTTCTAACTCCCAGTAGAGCACAGGATTTACGTTTGACCTAGGAATTTACAGCATCTAGGACTTCATGTGATCAATTTGTATCTCAGCCTTGACCATAATCAAGGAACACAGAAGTATTTGTTACAAGTTAGAAGGGCTATTTTTAGGTTGCATTCAGTCACTTAACAAAATATTGGGACCATGCTGTGAGAAGGATGAAGCCCATCTCTTGCATTATTTACATTTATACTAGGGATGTGCAAAACCATTCGGTTCGGCCCATTTGGGCCAAACCCATTCAGGCGGGGGAGCGGTTTTCCCTCCCCTCTCCAGGCTGCATGAGTGGAAGAGGTGCCGGGGAGCACCACCCCACCCCCCACCCTGGAATTTATTTTTTTTAACCCACCCACCCGAGGGATCGCCCTACCTGATGGTGCCAGGGTTCTGGCCCTGGGTCCGGCAGCGGCAGCGACGCTCTGGAGCGCTTCAGGCCACTACCAGGCCTTCTGGTTTGATCCGGAAGCGCTCTGGAGTGCCGCTGCCACTGCTGCCGCCAGACCCAGGGCCAGAGGCCCGGCACCACTAGGTAGGGCGATTCCTGGGGTGGAGGGGTTAAAAAAAATAATCCCAGGCTGGGCGGGAAGGTGCTCCCCAGCGCCCCTTCCAACCGTGCGGCCTGGAGGGAGAGGGAAAACCAGGTTCCTCCCTGCCCCCCTCCTGAACGCGTTCGGAACCCAAACTTTGTTCAGTCAGTTCAGGTGGGGGTTGGTTCGGATTCGGGGTGTTTGCAAACGGGTCAAACACCACAACTTTGGGCCGAACCCCGAACCATGTTCACACATCCCTAATTTATACTAGTTGTGCATGGCATTCATACTAGTATAGTACCAATGTACTAGATGCTTGCTTCGGATACATCTACCGGCTGCATAAATACTTCTATCAATACACGCTGCATTCACACAAGAGGCTTAGCTTAGCAAATAAGACTTCCCCTGCTTTATTGTTGATCATGTGAAAGATTTATGGTACGAGCTGCATCACCTGTAATGCAGGGGAAGTACTAAAAGTTAAGCCAAAAAAGTAATTGTTGACAATCGGACTAAATCCCTTACCAGCATTTCCCTTATCATGTGAAGGGATTAATCCGCATTATCAGCCAGTCATAATTGCTGTGAAGAGAAAGAGAGTTGATTCCCGCACCCGCCCTCCCAGAGATGAATCCCCATTGACTGCCTGGAGGGGACAATGGATTGTTGATATGACAAACAAAACAACAACAAAATGGCGTAATAGTGGGACACCGATTATCACCCCTCCAGCACTATCTGCAGTAAATTTAGAAGCAGGAGAAAACTTCTGAGTTGGGGGAGGGATCATGTGAACAATTAAAATGCAGGAATGCTAACTCCCACAACAAAGGATACACCAGGAAGAAGAGTCTTGTGTGAACGATCCCACAGAGAAAATGTAACAAAAAGATCTGCTGGGCACTGGGTAAGGAGTTCCGTGAAATTTAGTGATGGTTCTTTTAAGGCAGGGGTGGGGAACTTGTTCTCTTCCCATGGGCTGTTTTGAAAATCAGTACAACTTCCACAGGCCAGACAGGAGTTGGGATGGGGCTGGATAGAAGAAGGACTCCTATTGGACTTGGTTTACTCTCTGGGCTTCCGTGGCTCCGTCCTTGACTGGTTCTCCTCCTACCTCTCTGACTGCTCCTTTAAAGTGTCGCTCCCCGAGGCAAACTCCTCCTCCCTCCCCCTTTCGGTTGGGGTCCCCCAAGGCTCTGTCCTTGGCCCTCTCCTCTTCTCTATTTACACCCTGTCCCTTGGCAAAATCATTGCCTCCCACGGGTTCCAATATCATCTCTACGCTGATGACACCCAACTCTTATCTTTCTACTCCCTCTCTCTCCTCTTCTGTCCACTCACGCCTCGTCAACTGCCTCTCCAATATCTCTGCCTGGATGTCCCGACATCAACTCATGCTCAACATGGCCAAGACCGAACTCCTCATTTTTCCTCCCTCCCCTTCCTCTCCCTCTAACCTGTCCATCTGCATCGATGGAGTCACCATTCATCCTGTTCTCCAAGCCCATAGCTTGGGCTTTATCTTTGATACGCACCTCTCTTTTAAACCTTACATTGACTCTGTGGCCAAATCCTGTGGCCGATTCGCTCTCCATAACATTGCTCGGATCCACCCCTTTCTCTCTACCTCCTCACCCAAAATCCTTGCTCATGCAATGGTTATCTCTTGCCTCGATTACTGCAACCTCCTCCTCGCTGGCCTCCCTCGCTCTCACCTGTCGCCCCTTATCGCAATCCAAAACTCCGCTGCCAAGGTCATTCACTCTGCCCGTCGCTTCAACCATGTGCAGCCTCTCCTCTTCTCTCTTCACTTGCTCCCCATTCCTGAACGTATCCTGTTTAAACTCCTGGTTTTCACGTTCATAACACTGCACGACCAAGCTCCCCCTTACCGCTCGGACCTAGCTCCCCCTTACCTCTCGGAGCGCTCTCCGCTCGTCCTCTGTCCCCTCCCTCACTCTCCCTCGTTTCTCCTACTCACCTAACCGCCTTCGACCCTTCTCCTTCGCTGCCCCCCATGCCTGGAACTCCTTCCCTACCCACATCCGCCTTGCCCCCTCCCTCTACTCCTTCAAATCCCTCCTCAAGACCCACCTTTTCCTCACCGCCTTTCCCAATGCCTGCTAGTCGTTCCCCGTATACTTACTGTCTGCCCTCCTCGGCAGACTGCTGCAACCTACCTGATTGTAACCAAACTAAGCACAGGCACCTGAGACTTCGCATCGCTTGAATGTCTGTTTGTCTTCTCCCCTGTCTCTCCCACTGTCCCCTCTCCCTGTCTCTCCCTCCTTGCCTTTTAGATTGTAAGCCACAGGCAGGGACCGCGTCTATTTCTATGTTTTGTACAGCACCAGGTCACACGTCTGGCGCTATATAAATGTTTATAATAATAATAATAATAATAATAATAATAATAAGGAAGAAGACAGTGCAGATCGTGGATCTATGCCATGGATCCATCTCTATTCCTAAGCGAATGCCCTCATTTCTGCTCCCTTCTCCTAACTCATTCTTTCAGTGGTTTAGAGTAAGAATTGATCCATTGGCAGCCGAAGGTATAATTATTGTCAGGGGTGCGAGGGTCCGGGAATACATCCCCCTACAAGGTTAGAGACATGGAGAGCAATAGCCCTGTCCCACATTACCTTTCCGATTACTTGGGCTGCCCAGTCATGAATGCTCCTTTTTAGGGAGCAGTGAGGTAGAGGCAAAAGCAACAGAAGTGCAGAGGAGCACGTCTCTTCCTTCCCACCTCCCATTCTAAGTGCCTCAGTGGCAGCAAACAGGCAGATTAGACTGCATCAAAGTTGTGTGGTGGCCCCAGAGGTCCTAGTGTCTGCCTCATCACTCACTCCAGGTTATGGTCAGAACCCTGTCAAAGGGCAGTCGCCCCTCAGCTGTGCCAGTTGCACGCTGCCAGATGGAGAGCCCTGAGCAGACACGCACACACACACCGCCCATCACCCCACTGCTAGGTCTGGCTAAGTCAGGGGGCCTTGTCAATCGATACTCCCCCAGCATCCCCCACAAAGTTTGGGGGAAAGTTACGACTTTGTATGGGCCTGATCAAGGAAGTGGAAATAAAAACATCCATGGACTGGATTTGGCCATGGTTCCCCATCCCAAGGTGTGGTACAGAACTAAATAAAATTACATATTCACCACAGAAAGCAGAGAGTCTTGTGATCACGACATCCTATGCCACATGTATGAACTCCAACAGGTGGTTGCAGAGGGCCTATGTGACCATTTTGGCTTGCAAACAGGTATTAACTCTTTTGTTATACAAACTTCTTAATATACCTCTGAAAGTTTGAAGGCAAGCCCCCTGTTCTATCCTAAGATCTAAATACCAGTCATAACAAACAGAGTTTCATCTTGAAAAACTGATCCAAAACTTAATGCAGCACCAAATGAATCAGGCTTTCAGATCTATTATAAAGCGATTGCCAATATGACACTGGGAGGTCAATCCAAGTTTACAAACTCTCATCCTTCTTTCTCTGACAGCTAAGAGTTCATGTATTCCTATTTTAAAAGGGCATTAGGATATGAAATAGGAAACATTAAAATGCATTAAGAAGTAGAGATGAAACAGGAATCAAAATTATTCTCGTGAGAGTCTTGTGAGAATCAAGAACCAGCAGTGAGATCTCGAGAAGATCCCACTAACGGTTTGATATATTGCAAGGTATCTCGGGAGGAGGGATTAACCCTTCACTCATACTTACAAAAAAAGGGGAGGGGCTTTTACTCACCTGGCTGCCTTTCTGACTCCAGGAGGACTGCTCCAGCCGCTGCATCTCACCACTGGACCGCTCCCTGCTCAGCTTTTCTGTGGGAGAAGCAGAGAAGCCTCTGACGAGGTTGCAAAAAAAATATTTTAAAAAATCACAGTGCATGCTCAAAATGGCCACTGGGGCCATTCTGAGCATGTGCAGCCTTTTTCCAAAATGGCGCCAGCAGCGTCAGTGCCATTTTGGAAAAGGCCAGCCAGTCTGCACATGCTCAGACTGGCTACCCTTTTTCAAAATAGAGCTAATGTTGTCAGACCCATTTTGGAAAAGGGCTACACATACTCAGAACGGCCATTTTGAGTATGCGTAGTGATTTTTTAAAAATTATTTTTTGCCTCCTCCTCAGAGACTTCCCCTATTCCCTCGCAGAGAAGCCAAGCAGGGAGAGATCCAGCGATAAGACCCATTGGCTCCAGCAGTCTCCCCAGACTCAGAGAGGCAACCAGGTAAGAAAAATGGCCCCCTTTTATTTACAAGTGTGGGGGAGTTTTGTTTCCCTTCTCTGTACCTTTTCTAGTTCTACAATGTCTTTTTGAGATGGGAAACCAGAACTGCACACAATACTCCAGGTGCAGTAGTACCAGGCATTACAATATTTTCAGTTTAATTCTCTATCCCTTTCCCAAATGATTCCTAACATTCTGTTTGCTTTTTTAATGGCCGCACCACACTGAGCTGAGGATTTCAAAGTATTGTCCACAATTACTCCAAGGTCCTTTCCATGAGCAGTAACTCCTAATTTAGAACCCAGCATTGTATGCATATAGTTTGGGTTATTTTTCCCTAAGTGCATCACTTTGCAGTTGTCCACATTAAATTTCTCTGTCATTTGAATGCCCAGTCACCCAGTCTCACAAATGCCTCCTGCAATTCTTCACAGTCCAGTCAGGTTTTAACTACCTTGAATAACTTTATGTCATCTGCAAATTTGATCACCTCAATCTTTACTCCCTTCTCACGATCATTGAGTATATTAAAAAACACCGGTTCCAGAACAGATCCCTGGGGCTTTCCACTAGTTTATTTTCTCCACTGTGAAAACTGACCATTTAGTCCTCCTCTTTGGGTGAAAACCGACATGACGCTAACCACCCTTTAACCACCCTTGGTGGT
>QEPC01008061.1:2023829-2038001 GCA_003113815.1 Sphenodon punctatus | reverse complement strand
CGGGGCCAGGAAGTACGAGCAGGAAGTACGAGCGCGTTGGACAGAGCAGCTGCTGCTGCCGTCTCTGGTAAGGCAATTCCTTTTGTTTTTCGGGGGGGGGGGAGGAAGAGTCAAGCAAGCCCCAGCAGCTGGGGAGGGCAAGCCCCAGCAGCTGGGGAGGGGAAGCCCTGAGGATTTTACCAGTGCGGGGGGAGGAGGAGGCAAGCCAAGCCCCCCCCCCCGCATGGTAAATCGCGCCGAGGCGCAGAATTGGGCCCTGACTCCCGCGGAATTTTTAAAAAAATTCCGTGGAAGAATCGGGGCCCTGGTAGTAGGTCTGCAACTTCACATTTGAGTTCCTTCAGAACTCTGGAATGAATACCATCTGGTCATGTTTTAACTCTTCAAGGCAGCCCCACATAAAGCGCATTGCAGTAGTCTAGCCTCGAGATTATGAAGGCGTGGATAACGGCAGTCAGAGCCAAATCTTATAGAAAAATCACAGCCTTCTTACCAGATGAAGTTGGTAAAATGGGCTCCTAGCCACCACCGCAACTTGACAATCCAGGTGCAGCAGTGGATCCAAGAGCACCCCAAGACTGTGAACCTGAGTAACCAAGGGAGGCTGGACCCTGTCAATAACAAGGGTCCCCACATCGCCCAGGCCACATGACCAGTCAGCCATCATCACCTTCGTCTTGTCTGGATTCAGTGTCAATCGGCTCACCCACATTCAGTCCCCAACAGCAGCCAGGCACCAGGTAAGCACCAAGACTGAAGGACCTGGATCAGAGGTAAAGGAGAGTTAGAGTTGGGTGCCATCGCATACTGATGGCACTTCGCTCTAAATCTCCAAACGATCTCACCCAGGAGACTCAGATACACACTAAACAGGAGTGGGGACAAGATGGGACCCTGTGGGACCCTACAAGTGAGCTCTTGAGGGGACAACAAGCCACCGCCCATCACCACCTTCTGAGTTCTCCCAGCCAGGAATGAGTGGAACCACTCAAAAGCTGTTCTGCACATCCCAGCCAGGTCCCGCAGCCATGTCAACAACACACCATGGTCAACAGTATGAAAGGAGAACGAAAGATCTAACAAAATCAGCAGGGTATAATTTCCCCTGTTGATTTCCAAGTTAAGATCATCAACAAAATGACAGTTGTAACCCACTCTGAACCACAAGGGAATGGGCAGGATAAAAATGTACACAAATAAATAAATAGATAAATAAATAAATAAATAATTATTGACCTCCGTAATCCTCAGATCCAAACATAGGAATATAAAATCTTTAGATGTTCAAAATGTTGTCCTGTCGGTAATAGTGTTTTCAAAATATCAAAATATCTCCAGCTGTCAAGCAACAAGCTATCCCAGATCTTGCATTACTTTTTAATTTCTTTGGTTTTGAAGTATCACAAAACAAAAGAAGAATCCATTTATCACTGCATTTTTTTGTCTTACCTTAGGAGTTTTAGCTTTGACAATTCAAGTTGCTTTCATCAGTTATTCTTACGAGAAACCAATTTCCTGCAGACAGAAGGTGCTCTTAATCTATGACTGCCCTTGATGGATCAGACCATCCAAGGGCATCCATATTCCTAATAAAAATTGCAAAATATTTGCATTTTTATTGTAAGCAACTATGGAAAATAACAATACTGAGGCAATAGTGAGGGCAATAGGGGGAGCACACGACACTATGCAACACTGTCCGTTGACAGCGGCAGTTACCCTGCATCTATTTGCAAAGTTTGAACACCTGAATTTAGAATTAGAAGTGTGCAGCAGGGACCCATGTCATTATTCATTTTCATTTTTGTTAAATATTTCGTTTTCATAAATAACAAAATTTCATTTTCATTTTTTGCTTGTTTTCGATTTCCATTGATTTCAATGGAAAACACATTTACGTCTGCAAAGTTTTTGTTTTTCATTATATTTGGATGAAATGTGGAAGGATTGTACCTCCAATGGAAGGGAACTATGTGGGCCAAATTTCAGAAGATTGGATAAAGGAATCCAATTTTATAAGCAGTTGAATTACGTTATTTTACAAAAAATCTACAGTCCTGGCTGTAATTTCTTTATCTCCCATTTAATGTGGATGCAATTTGGCAAGATTATACCGCTCTCCAAGTTTACTATCTATGCCAACTTTCAGAAGGATTGGATAAAGGGTTCTGGTGGTATAAGCGATTAACTTATAAATTCATTTCTGGCTGTAACATCTTTGTAGTCCAAGCAGTGTACTTGACATTTAGCAGGACTATGGGCATTTTTACACACACCTTAAAGTGCTGGTCTTTCAATCTTCTGGATTTACAAGTTCACAAGTAAGTTCCAGACACATTCTTCACACACACACTGCCCTGAGGCAGTTCCTGGATGCATTCTTCAGACAAAGTCTGCTAAAGCCTAAAGTAGCCTCAGCTGTAGACGTGAGGGGCTGCCATGGAAACTAAGTGACCACAGCTGCCTGGAGCAAAGCAGTTTACTGGGAGAACTTTTTACGCACAAAAGTTCTGGGAGAAGTTCTATGCAGACATTCAAAGAGTCAGATGTTTAAGATCTTGGTGAGTGATTTAGACACACAGAAAGTTCAGGATGTAAAAGCAAACATGCAGGAGAAACGTGTGTGTAAAACACCCACTATCTCAAACCTTCAGGATCCTCCCTGCCTAATATCAGAAAGATGTGCTAAAGGGTCAGAATTTTATAAGCCTGCACAGCATATGCAGAGAATGATCCTATGCCAGGGATTCTCTGATGTGTCACTGTGGTATAAGATCTGTTTGTGATGCCAATTGGTCAGCGGAAATGTCAACCAGCTATCCTCATTCTGTGCTGTAACCACCCCAGCGTTTCTCCCCCACTTGTTACTGGGAAGTTGGAAGAATCTGCTTAGGAAAGAGCCAATAGAGATTCTCTGATGTCCTCTGTCACAGCGCTGCAGGATGTGATTGTGATGATAATTGGCCAGCCTGGATGTGAAAACTATGTCCTGATTTCTGGGACGCTATCCCCTTGCCTTCTTCCTCGCTGCCTGAAGTCCCAGTTATGTTCCTTCTATGCCCGTCTCAGGGTCACCCCCTATGCCCGCCTCGAAGCCACAACCGATTGGTCCTGTAAAGCTGGAAGCATGCAGTAATTAGTTAGTGAACGTGTCTGTCAGTCTATTGGGTTGATTATCATCCTCCCTCCTATATCCCCCCTTCCCCTGCCATGCCAGGTGCCTGCCTCTGACTGGCATTGCATGTGCTGCTATTTATCTGAATTATGGTCTTCAAGGGGACAACTTCAATTACTTATAAAATCAGTTCCCTTTATCCAATCTTTCTGATATTTGGTACACATAGTGCCCTTTATTAGGGGTACAATCTTCCAATGTTCCATCAGAATTGAATATGAAACAAAAACGTTATAGCCAGAAATGTATTTGTCAGTGTTTTTCCATTATTTCATAACAAAAATGAAAATTCACTACTTGCAGTTGTTAAACTCTGAAAAAAACTTTATATTTTTTCACATCACCATCCCTTATACATGAGAAAATTCCTTACATAACCCATTCAGCTTGTCAGTTATCCTCTTTCAAATTACTCCTAAAGAGTAAGATTCACCACTCTTATGAAGTCTACAAATCCCTGGCTGCTGATCATGACTTGGCAACTTGCAAGCTGTCCCTTTTCCATATCTACCTTACTATCAAGAGAAGCCGAGCTGCCATTTCCACTGCTGCTCCTGGTTGAGTCTTCTGGGGGGGCATGGGAGCAGGTACAGTGTGCCCTGAGCTGCCAGACTTTCTGGGAGCCAGAGCTTTGATATGAGGCAGGGAGTTGGGGGAAGTCATACTACCCCATCCCACAGATCGGGGGAAGGTGACTGACAGTCAATGAAAAGTGTCTTGTGATTCTTGGTGACAGGGAAAATATTGGTATCAATCTTGTGTTTGGGAACTTTGCCCACCCCTTGCACTAAGTCATTGAAAATTCCTTTCCCTCACTTCTTTTTTTTTTTTTAATCATGTGAACATTTTGGGTCACAGGATGCAGTGCATGTAATGAGCAGTTAATCCCAAGCGTTTAACTCAAAAACCAAGGCTTAACATTCATGCTTATTCCCTCACGTTTAACATGTGAAGGAATTATTTCACCTGTTGGTCCCCCTTCTAGCAGAAATCTGGTAGGGTGAGGCTCAGGAATTCTGAAGAGGCAGTGAATTATTGCAAGAGGGGCTGGGGGAGATTTCCCTATTGCAGGATAAAGCCACTGCTGCACTGGATGGGGGGATGAAATAGCCAACATCACTGAATATCCTGGAGGTTCATTAATAATAATAGCATCAGCTTCTACCACAAGGGATTCATTCTTTCAGGTGAAAATGACCCCCCTTCACAGCCACTCTTGCATGGATTAGTTGCCACTCCTAAAGACTACAGTTCAGAAGTCCACATAGGAACTTAACTGCAGCAGTAGAGTGGTAACATTGGAAGTGGGAGAGGCAACTTGGGAACAGTTAAAATGCAAGATTACAAACTCTCGCAACAAATAGTAGACATGGGAGAAGAGTCTTGTGTGAATGCAGTCTTAGGCCACTTTTAGATGTGTGCGGTGCACACACAGTGTGTGAAATCCCATGGGCAGGGTTTAGATGTGACATTTTGTGCATTAAAACCAGTCGTGCATTCTTTTAAAACTGTGAACTAAACTCGAAATCGATATAGAGGTATTTAATTTGCGGTTTTAAAAGAATGCGCAGCTGGGTGTAATGCACGAAATGTTGTGTCTAAACCACGCCCACAGAATTTTTACATGCATCATGATTTCATGCCACATGTGCACAGCACACATTTAAAAGCAGTCTTGGTCTGACAGTGCCTTGAGGTTTTACCCTGAGAGCTGAGCATAAGTGGCAGTCTCATTGGAGGCCCTGAGCAAACTGAGTCCACTGATCCTTAGCAAGTGTAGGGTGAGGCTGGAGCTTGGACAGGTGGGACAGATGGTGTTGGTATCACAGATCCACCTTACACCTTTCTAAGGTGGATCTGTGATGCCAACACCTTCTGTCCCTCATCGTATAATGGGTTTTTCCTCCAGCTCACTTGATGGAGAGTGAGTTTGTCTGGGTGGTGGGAAGAAATATACTGCTCTTTCCAGCTGTGTTGTCAAATTGGAGGGGTGCGGTGGGGGTGAGGTATGGCAAGAGATGTATGTGGTTTACCCTGCATGCTCCTGGGTCCACAGGCTTTTGCACACATGGTTGTCAGGATATACTCCTTGTAAAAGGCTAGACACTATGGGGCACGGAGCATTTCACAGCTTGAGCGGCTTCCCTCTCTCTTTCTCACTTGGCTTCCTAGGGTTTTATTAAAGTCATCAGTGGTGACAGAGACATGACCTTCCTTGCTTGTCTAGTTAGTAAGTGGTACAGGGTGGAAGGGAATCATCTTTCCCTTTCACTCCTATTATGGGAGGGGATGGTGGAGCCTTACTAGGATTGGGGTCCCAGCAGGGTAAGTGGCTGATAAGGGAATAGAAGGGCCAGAGAACAGAGGGAAGGGGACAGTTGATTAGACAAAGCTGAAACCAGGGTCACTGTTCCAAAGGTGAGATGCCCAAAATAACAGAAAACAATTTTAGAAAAAGATCCAGATGTCCGAAACAGGTGAGCCACACCCATGCTGCAGGGGAAGGTAAACAAAAACAAACAAACCAATGTCTCTTGACACTGACTCCCCGGCCAGCTATCGGCCAGTGTCTAACCATCCCTTTTTAGGGAAGGTTATTGAACGGGTGGTGGCTCGGCAGCTTCAGAGGCATCTGGTTCAGGTCAGTTTCCTTGATCCCTCGCAGTCTGGTTTTCATCCTGGGTTTGGCACAGAGACTGTGCTTGCGGCTTTGGTTGACGACCTGCACCGTTAGATAAGGGCAGATCTTCTATTTTAATTGTATTAGATCTGTTGGCTGCATTTGATACCGTTGACCATGAGATGTTGGTGACTCGACTGCGGGACCAGGCTGGGGTGGACAAAATTGTTCTTGAATGGTTCTGCTCGTTCCTGGCCAGGAGAACTCAGCATGTGGTTCTCGGGGAATGGACTTCATCTCCCCGGGACCTCACGTGTGGAGTCCCACAGGGTTCTATTCTGCCCCCCGCCCCTTCTGTTCAACGTGTATATGCAGCTTCTGGCAGAGGTCATGACAAGGTTCGGCATGCACTGTAAACAGTACGCTGATGACACACAACTCTACCTCTCTTTTTCCACAAACCCAGACCCGACAGTCTCGGTGCTTACCTGGCAGCTGTGGGGGACTGGATGAGGGTAAATTGTCTGAAGTTGAATCCCGACAAGACAGGTGATGCTGGAGGGTAGGGCTGGGGGTGGTGGCTCCCATCATTGACAGGGTTTGCCCCCCTTTGGCCACACAGGTCTGTAGTCTGGGGGTGCTCCTCGACCCACACTCTGCCTGGATCTCCAGGTGGCGGCTGTGGTGAGGGGAGCATTTCGCCAGTTGCGTCTGATACGACAGTTGTGGCCGTATGTTTCAGACTCGGATCTGGCCACCATCATTCATGACTTTATTACCTCTTGGTTAGACTACTGTAATGCACTCTACGTGGGGCTGCCCTTGGGGATGGCCCGGAGGTTGCAGCTTGTGCAGAATGCCACAGCCCATCTTTTAACGGGGACGGGTCGCCACGAGCACGTTACACCAGTGCTCCGTTCTCTGCACTGGCTGCCTATTATCTTCCAGGCCCAATTCAAGGTGTTGGTAATGACCTACAAAGCCCTAAATGGCCTGGGCCCAGCTTACCTGCAGGACTGCCTTAGGTGCCGGATCATATTGCAGTCACTGCAGTCGGCTGGGGACGCCTGACTCGAAGTCCCCTGGGTTTCTTGGGTAGCGACGATGGGGAGGGTGTTCTCAGTGGCCACTCCTAGGCTGTGGAATTCCCTCCCAACTGAGGCCCACTTGGCCCCGGACCTCCTCTCTTTCCGAAGACAGTGTAAGACCTGGCTGTTCCGCTGGGCCTTTGGAGAGGGAGATGGGTAGGGTGGGTTGGGGTGGGGGAGTGGGTTCTGCCCTTTTGGTATATTTTAAATGAATTTTAAATTGTATATTTTGTGTTTGTTTTATTATTATTATTATTGTTATATGTTTTGTAAGTCGCCCCGAGCTGCTCTGAGCAGGAGGGTGCGGGGTAGAAATATAAATAAATAAATAAATAAATAAACCTCAAAGTCAAATGCCAATCTGCCTTAAGGAAAATTCCAAATATAGTGATCAGTTAGACCCTGAGAATGCATGCAAGGCCCCACCAACCAGGTACCTGAAATACAATTAGTACCCAGGCTTCAGAATCCTCCAAGAGTCCCACCTCCAGCTATTGCGCATATGCAGCAAGATCTCACAGCCTTGTAAGAGTCCCATCTGGCAGATATTACCAGGCTGCAAGATCTCGCTGCATAAAAGGGGAATAGTGCGTTCACACATTACAAAACTCCAGCATTTATAACACCCAGTATAATCTCGAGCACTTATAAGAACCCATTTTTGTCATGTGTAAAAGCGACCAGAGACAAGAGTGGAGACAGTTGGGCAGTGAGAGAAGTGTTTTCATTGAGAGGAGGAAGCCAAGTGTTGGGGGAGTGTTTTTGGAGGACAATTAAGAGAAATAGGTGACACTGATGCATAGATTAGGCTGGGGAGTAGGCAACAATAGGGGGAAGTGTATGTATCAAAAAAGGGCACGGGGGTGTTGGGAGGGGTGTATATTTGGGGATAACTCCAGCCCTCCTTCTCTAACCCACTAGTCCCCACACCCCTGACAGAGAAGCCAAGTTTTCTGGAAAATACAAGCTGTATCTCTGACAGGGTGTGTGCGTGGAATGACAAAAAAGAACAGGTAGAAGTAGAGGTAGAACAGGTAGAGGCAGAACAGGTAGGGAGGCTATAGGGAGTGGAACGACAGGGAGGCAGCTATGGGAACTGGGTGAAATAATAGAAGTGCCCCCCCCATGGCATCCTATCACTCTTCTGAATCAGTTATTTTGAACCTTGTCATTCTACCTGCTTGCCATGGCAATCCTCCTATCATTCCACCCAGTTTCTCGCTGCCACATCCTATCCCTGTTGCTCCTTGTCATTTCACCCATTCCATTCACTCTCCCTGGTGCCTTCCTTATTATTCTATACCCTATTGCCCTCCAAATCCCAAAGATGCAGCTCCGTTGTATTCTTTCACTTCATGGATTCTGCGAAAGACAATAGGATTTATTTCCAAATTTGCATTGCTGTTGCCTCCATTCCTTCCAATGGGCATTCCATTTTTAATAATTTCAATATGTAAATTCTTCGTGAACATTTATATAGCACTGTCCCCAGCTTTAGTGTTACCCCCAGCTTTCAGAGGAACAGGATTGGGACTGAAATAGGACTGAATCAAGGATCGTTCCAAATTCCCATGAGAATCATGAAACGATACTGAGATTTCAACAAAATCTTGGTAACAAGATCTTGTGAGATCTCAAGAAAATTTTAAAACTGCTCTGCACGTGCGCAAATGGCCACCACGGCCACATGCATGGCCCTTTTCCAAAATGGCACCAGCAGCACTGGCACCATTTTGGAAAAGACCTGCGCAAAACAATCCCCGACAGCCATTTTGTGTGTGCACAGTTTTTAAAATTTATTTATTATATTATTATTATTATTATTATTATTATTATTTTGTTCACTGTGAGGCGGCCACCTCCTTGGTGAACTCTTCTTTTCGCCTGCCCCTGAGAGAAGCAGAGAGGGCAGAGACAAGACCCAGGGCAGTCCCAAACTCAGAGAGAGGCAGCCAGGTGAGTAAAAGGTGTGGGGTTGTTTTTTGGGGTTTTTTTAAAGGAGCAAAAGTCTTGCTTTTCTGTGAGAATCAGGGTTCTCAGCTCGTTCTTGTTTGCAAGAATGAGGAAAGAACCCTGATTCCTGTCGAGAAGAGAGAGAATCTGGGAAGCAAGTATCAGCCCTAGGCTGAAAGACCAAGGCAAAGTGTGGGTGCATGGAGCAAGAACAATAGACAAGATTGTACAATGTCTTATACAGCTTACGTCACACTGAAGTCAGGAGCCTTAACTTATAATTTCCATGCTTTTTGCAGCATGACTGAATTTGTAAGGACCTTAAACTCTCTTTTATGCTGAAGGGCTTTTGAGAATATAATCTATTTCAGGACAAAAAAATCCTGCCCGTAAGGGCAGTCATGCAATGAAATGGGCTACCCAGAGAGGTCGTGAATTCTGCATCACTGGAGGTTAAGAAGAGACTGGATGAGCATATGTCTGTGATGATTTAGGTATGGCAAATCCTGTATCAAGAAGGGGGCCAGACTCAGTGACCCTTGCCATCCCTTCTAGCTCTATGATTTAGACCTCCTCATAATACTAGAATTAGAGACAACATATGAAATTAACTGACAAGCAGATTTAAGACAAATAAAAGATTTCCCCCCCCCACCCCAACATGCAATTAACCTGTAGAACTTGTTGCCAAAGGCCAACGCAAAGGTCAATAGCATAATTGGTTTCAAAAAAGGATTGAATACATTCTTGACCAATAGCTGTTAGTCAAATTGGTCGGTGGTATGATACCTCTGTCTGTCAGAGGCTAGAGGTGAATGGCATGAAATAGATCATTCAGTTATAACATGTTGTGTACTACTCTGAAACAACTGAAATTAGCCACTGAGCGCTGGGCTAGATGGATCATTGGTCTAACCCAGAATGATGATATTTCATAAGTTCTTAAGAAAAGCACAATGAAAACGTTTCAGCTTACTATTAGATATTACCACACTCAGATACCATCAAGGCCAAAATGCATGTTTCACCAATTTTTGAAAACTCTACATCAAGTGCCGAGGGCTAGGGTTCGGAGAGTAGACACAGGATCGGGTTCAGGTGATTCAGTGCATAGTCAGGTCCAGGAACACACACATGGACCAGGGGGACAGACGAATGCAAATCAGGAGGGATGGACTCCTGATCATCCCTGACTGTACACAGATCAGGACAGACAAATGTAGATCTGGACAGATGAATATCAGGATGGACAGACAGGTACAGATGCAGATCAGTCAGGATGGGCAGAGGCAGATTCAGATCAGGACAGGGAAGATCAGGCAGAGTAGAAGGACTGGGTACAAGAGTGAGGGTCAAAAGTACCAACCTGCAGCCAGTCCAAGATACATACTGGGTCCGGGGGGTGTAGAGCCGGTCCTAGGAAGCATGGAGACAGGATGGAGGGAGAGAGGAAGCACGCAGACAAGTGGAACAGAAATCAGGAAATGAGACAGTATGATCCACCCAATTTTGTATGAACCTCCCTTGTCTGTCATGTCTTGTTTTCTTCCTGTACCCTTGGATCCACAAAGAAGGACTCAGTCTTGAGTCCCTAGAATTTTGTGGGGGCCAGAAATTGCCCTTTGTGGGGGCGGGGAAGGAGGATGATGTAAGGACCCGGGCTTGAACTGGCATCCTTGGGGCCTGAAGCACAGTGGTTGGTGCCTCCATGCCACTGAGACACTCTGGTCAGGGACCAGGACTAACATTGATTGATCTTCACAGTCAAGCCACACCACTCCTCAGCTTCACACCATGCCCTCCCCTGCCCCCGGATTACTGACAGGGCCGGACTTAGGAATTTTGCGCCCCTAGGCCCTTCTCAGGCTACTGCCGAAGACAAGCCCCCAACCCCCCGCTGCGTGTTCATATGTGGGGGGGCCCGTATGAATGAAGTGGCACACACATGGTGAATGGGTGTGTGCGCGCATGCCCGCCTAACACGCATCCCTACTCACCGCCCACTCATCCCCACACAAAGAGCAACTGGGGAAAACGGAGGTTGCTCCGTGGGTGCGGATGAGTGGGGATGCGTGTGCTGCCATGTGCATGCCCCGCCCATGCACCGGCGTGCCCATGGACCCGCCACCCAGCAGAGTCATGTAAAAAGGGCTTGTGAGGAATCACTCGAAGAACAGAAAGTTGTTGCCTTGTAAACAAGGTTCTTCGAGATGACTCCTAACATTCTCACAACACCCACCCTTCCAGCCCTACATGAAATTTTTATCTTCTATTCCTGGAAAGGACTGGAAAGAACTGTCATTGGGGGGGGAGTGCTTTTTATACTAGAGCTGCTCGAGACCATCACATGGTCTATTATTTGTACAACCCAGTTGTGAGAATGTTTCAAACCATCTCGAAGAACCTTCTTTACAAGGCAACAATCTTCTGATCACTCACATGGGGAGGAGTTGTTTGTAAACAAAAAGCTTTATTTCCCAGTCCGATCGGTGTCCTGGTGTCAGTTGCTGCTGCTGCAGTAGCAGCAGCAGCACTACTAGCAGGCAGAGGCAGGTGAGGGATGGGGACCCAAGCAGCAGGCTTTGGCTGTGCAGGGAGAAAAAGGGGTGGGGGGTGGGAATGGAGTGAGGCACCAGGATTTCCACCTCCCCCTCGAAAATGCCGCCCAAGGCCCGGGCCTAGGGGGTCTGCCCCTAAGTCCAGGACCTCTTGGCTGCTGGTCTGTATATAAGGCAAGCCAGTAGCCACAGGAATCTGGATCATCTGTTGTACTACCTGGTTCCTGCTGTGTCTTCCTGTTACCATCTGTGTTCCTCCTGATGTCTCCACGAACTCTGGACCAGCACTGCCTGTACTAGAGCTGCAACTGGGTACCTGGCAAGTTGGGCAACCTGCCGAATTTGTGGCACCTGACTTGCCCCAGTTGTATTTGGGCACAAACTGGTACCTAAATGTGACCTAACAGATTACTCAACTTCTCAGCTGACTCGCATTCTCATGCCCTGTGGCTGTTCACTGCTTGCTGTTCCCTGCTCCTCCCCAGCCTGTGTGTTACTCAGCTGAGCTGGGGATTTCCCCACTCAGCGTTTTCTGAGTGGGGGAAGCGAGGCAGCCTCTTCCCACCTGCGTGCACCCCTGTCCAAAACAGCGGTGTGTGTAAGATGGATGTATAGCTGGCCAATGAGCAGCGCAAGCAGGCCCCAGCAGTCTCATGGCACTCTGTGATTGCTCAATGCCTGCTGCCTCCCACAACCAATCAGGGGGATTCTGGAGGAGAGCACTGCAACCCTTTATAATGGGAGGGCCAGGCTTTTTCTCTCTGTTCTGCGAGAGCTCTGCTTGTCAGGTTGCATTTACAGAACTGTGGTGCTCGCACACAAAAAATCCTCCCTAGCCCTCATTGTATTACCAATACTGTTCCTTTCTCATACTCTCATTTTACCTTCTCCCTTTCCCAGCCCTTCTCCCCCCCGTACATTATATATAGATAGGCAGTATAGATTAGATATAGATTATAGACATATAGATTAGAATAGTTATATAGATATTTGACAATTGATTAGATAATAGGTTTCCTTTTCCCTTCCTGTCTCCCTTAGATTTAGATATTAGTTGCACAGGGGAATTGATAATGATACCGATACCAAAAATAAAATCTTTGTTTGAAACGGTACCAATAATGACAACGATAACGAAAATGACAACAATAACAAAAATGACTGTCGTTTATAACAAAAACAACATTGTTGTTTAGAACAACAACAAAAACATTTTTAATAACAAAAACAAAAAACAAAAAAGACATGGGGGGCTGATGCACACCCCTAGCATGTGCAGAATCCAAAGTTATTAAGAATCAGGAACCCATATTCACTGTGTTATCCCCATTGCTATTGATGGAGAAAATGCAGTGAACACAGGTCCCTGTAAAGTTTGACAGTACTTTGTTGTAAGTCAATGGAATGCTTTTTACTACAAATGGAACCATCTCTCTCCTTCATGTGCAAATATTACTATGAAATTTTGAGTCTCTACATAGCTTGATTAAAACTGGCGTGTTGGTTAAACAGTTTTGAAATGGGAACATGCATGAATGTGCATGCACACACAGAGGGTAAAAACAAGCCACTGGCACACATGTGTTTTTGTGCCATCAGATGTTAGCCCAGGTTCTAACTTCAGAAGACCTCTGAGGTCAAAGCCCAGGCTAGGGCCTGCCCCCGTGGGGGGGGAGGGAGGAGGTTTTGGAGGGATAGGGGGTGGGGGAAGGCTACTGGGCGAGCAGTCAGGTTTGGGGGGCCAGGATTGGGTGGACGGACGGGTGGATTGGGGTGGTCCTGGGGCGGGGACGATATGGTCCATGGGGTCGGATGGCGCGCGCCCCTAGGGGACCAAGGTACCTGAGGGAGGTGCAGGTCTCCATCCCCCCACTGAGGGAGAGGGAGGAGCCGGGTCCAAGGTCCATACGTGGGGGGCTGCTGCTGTTAAATGCGAGGTCCGTTGTGAACAAGGCCCCAATTGTCCGGGATTTAATCTCGGATGGGGCCGTGGACCTCACATGTATTACGGAGACCTGGCTGGACGAGTTGGCTGGTCCAACTTTGGCCAATCTCGTTCCAGCTGGATATGCCGTGCAGCATCAGCCCCGCGCGGATGGCCGGGGAGGTAGTGTAGCTATTATTTTTAGAGAGGATTGGCCTGTTAGGAGGTATCCAGTCCTGGAGATTGTGGGTATCGAGGCCCTTCACGTGGTGTTCGATTTGGCCGGGGGCAAGCCAGGGGTGTTACTGGTATACCGGGCCCCTTCCGGTCTGGCGGCATTCCTTACCACTCTAGCAGAGCTGGCCTCGAAGGTGGCATTGGGCTCCTCTAGGACCTTGGTTCTGGGGGACTTCAACATCCACATCAATGTCGGCCTTGTTGGGGTGGAGCGAGAATTCATGGTCACCATGGCAACCGTGGATTTGCCCCAGGAGGTTATCTGCCTGACCCATGTGGGGGGGGCACACCCTCGACCTGATCTTCGGTTCTGGCCTTGAGGCAGGGGGTCCGGTTGTGGGGGAAGTTAGGGCGGTGCCCTTGTCATGGATGGACCATTATCTCCTTCAGGCCAGTCTTCTAGCGCACCCCCTCCAGAAGGGGAAAGGACCAGTTAGGATGGTCTGCCCTCGGAGGCTGATGGAACCCCAGCGGTTCCAAGAGGTCCTGAGGGAGTTAACCTTGGACCTGGACGGTCACTCTGTTGATGAGCTAGTCCAGCATTGGAACAGCTTGCTGGAGGAGGCCATTGACAAGGTGGCTCCGAGACGCCCTCTGCCTCGGTCTCGTCACCGCAG
>QEPC01008061.1:1984820-2021988 GCA_003113815.1 Sphenodon punctatus | reverse complement strand
CCTTTGGAACTCCCTTCCGGAGGAAGCTCGCCTGGCCCCAAGCCTGTTGACATTCCGGTGGTGTTGTAAAACCTGGCTGTTCGCCCAGGCCTTTGGGGTGGGGGGGAGGGTGGGTTAGGGTTTGTTATCTCCCCTACCCTGTTTATTATTTTTATGCTAAATTGTATCCTGGGGCCCTGTTTTAAAACATTTAAATTGTTTTGATTTGTTTTAAATTGTTTTATATCTGTTTTTATATGTATTTTTTATTACTGTTGGAAGCTGCCCCGAGCTGTATTCAGGAGGGACGGGGTATAAATTTAGTAAATAAAATAAATAGTAAATAAATAAAGTGGGTCACAGCAGGCTATCATGTTTGTTGTGGCCTGCCATAACCCGGCCCGGGTTGGGGTCGCCATGGCCAGCTGCCATTGGCCACCATGGCTGCCCTTCATAGTGGGACAGTGTGGGCCCAGCCACAGGCACATGTGTTCAGTGCCGTGACCCAGCCCGGACAGTGTTTGCCATGGAGTTCCGCCCCAGGCTTGGTTACACCACCATCATGTGTGTTTTTACCCACATACTCACACAAACCCTAACCTTCTTTCCATAGAAACAAATCTTTAAAAGGGGATATTAGAGAGCAACAAAGATATCTGAAATAGTCTTTTAGCTCCTTCTTTTAATCAATCCGTTTTTAGAGCCCCGAGTAATTAAAATAAGTAGTTCTTCTAGCAAGTCCAGAATAACATTGATTAATTAGAAAAGAAAGTGCAAATTATTAATCAATCATAAAGACAGTTTTTGTTTTCCCTCCCCCCATTTTCTTAACAATGTGCCTTTCTATACTGTTCGGATTCTTTAAAAAAAACATTTATATTCTTGTCCATTCACACAAGCGTCTCTCGGTGAGCTTTGTTTTGGGAGGAGTGGGTAGCAGGCAGGGGGTACAGGATGTTGACAGAACAGATAGGATGTCAGGTGAAGATGGAATGCTGTGCCCTCTCTAACCAGCTGAAGACTCTGCATGATTGTTTTCTTACAAATAATACCTGTGGGTGTTGAAACTGTTCAGGGAATCTATCAAAAACACTCTTTCACTTTGCTGTTGCAACTCTATACAATTTATTCTCATTTCAAAAGAGCCGTAGGCAATAATACCTGTAGGTGGTTGAGTAATTTAAAGAAAATGTGTCAAACCAAATTTCACTGACTTTAACAGAAGAATTCCGTAATTACGTTCAAAGTTCTAAAATGCAATAATTCCCTTTCAATATAATCAAGAAGTTCTAAACTGTTTTTGTTTTATATTTCAAAGAATTTAAATAAATGCTAGTAAAGTGACTAACCTGCAGAGCAGGCTGAAGACTTGTCCAGAATTTAGCTTAGCTCGCAGTAAAAGGAATATGTTAGTGCTACATTTATTCAGGGCATAAAGGTAGACATTGTTGGGAACAGTCTAATCTTCATTCACTGGGATGAAATTACACAAGTAATTCCCTTCATACATGAGTCTAAAAATATACGTAACTCTAATTCCAATGTTAGTCATATCAATGTAATCTTCATGTTTTATTGATTTCAGAAAAACAATACAGAATTTCAAGAAAGGTAGGAAAGTAAGACAGAACTGAAACCAGGCCTGCCACCTCCCACGCCAATGAAGATATTTAATTATGTCTTTTGGAGGTTTAAGAGTACTATATCTACTTTGTAAGATATTATTAAAGTATATACTGACTGTCTTTTCACTGTAAACCTCTAATGCCCATTTATATAGAATTATTTCTGATGATGTCCACACTGTCTGACTACTGTTATGGATACTGGAGAAAAAGTGATGCACGAAAGAGAAAATTAGTTAGATGAGGGGAGAAGGGGTGGGGTGGGGTGGGGTGAACCAGTCACCAATTGATTTAACCTAAATCTGTCTTCTAATGCCTGCTGCCGATCAGAATCATATGCTTATACGTAGCCTCAGTGACTAAATAGGGGCTCTGCATTGATGCAGTAGTCGGCCTTCACTGATCCATTATCAAAGGACTTCACAGTCACATCTGGACTCACAGGATAGAAGAGTAGATATTTTAGCACACTGGAATTTTCAAAAGATAAATAAGTTTGGCAACAATGATGCAGGATCTGATTAATAGTCCATATCTCATGCTGAGAATTTTGGCCCTCGTGCTATTGAAAAGTCACCAGTTTCTAACGCCTAATTAGTTTCTAGGCTGCAGGAGGATATAATTTCCACCTTCCATCTCTGTATATACTCTATTCCAATAGTTAACCTAGGGGGGTTTATTATTATTATTATTATTTCAAGACCTGCATGCCTGAGCAAGTAATCCTAAAGGTTATTATCTTACGTTAATACCGGGAAGGAAAAGCCCAAACTATACTAATATGTATATAGTTTACTTCACAAAACTATTTCAGAGTGGTGATCATAAATAACAGTACATGCATGCATTCTCACATTTGCAAGTACACAGTTACTTGAACCAGTTTAACCAACGTTTCACTCAAACAGAAAAGGTATGGTAATAAAACAAACTTATGATACTGACATACACTGTTATACAGCAGGTGTAAGAAGCCTAACCATCACTATGGCTTTAATAGTGATTATGGTCCTCTGATGGCCAGGAGAAAGGTCAATGTTAAACCCAGAACCAATCCATGAGATAGGCCAGCTGTAGTATCATTGCTACAGCATATTCCTTGCTTCTGTAGAGGAGCCAGACTTCACCAAAGAAAATTGCTTTATTAGTCATCCTCCTCCTCTTAAGCCTGCATCAACTGGAAGCTCAATTCAAATTAATATTTTTGTTATAAAGAATGTGCATTGTCAAGTACTGAGTCTTATAAGCTACTTGTTTTTGCCCACTTTATGTATTTATTTTGTTTATTTTAATATCTAGGTTTCTGAAGTCAGTGATATTTGTTTAATCCATCCTTAACTAGACCCAAACATTGATCACAAATTTTTTATAACTATATTTTAAAAGGCTAAAGCAGTTGCTTTCTAAGATTTCTTTTGAGAACAAAACTTTTTTTCATTTCTTAATTCAGCTTTATTTATTTATATATTTATTTATTCATTCAATTTATACCATGCCCTTCCCACAGGGCTCAGGATGGCTCACAGCATAAAAATATACAAAAGTTATAAAAACCAGTAAAAATTGCAAGCTATATAAAAGTCACAATTGAAAATGAAACCATTCTCAGTCCTCCCTCCACAAACCCTATGCCTGCCTAGGGGTGGGACACCGGGGATAATACCGGATACTGGATTTACCGGTATCGGATCTCCCCAGTATTGGATTTACTGGTATTGGCATACCGTTGTTTTTTTTACATTGACCAGTTTATTGGGTTTTACACATTGTGGCTATTGATTTCAATGGTCAAAAAACAGTAACACGGCCAATGTTAAAAATCCAGTATGCCGGTACCGGTGATTATTGGGTTATCTGATTAATCCGATACACCCGATTATTGCAACTGCTGCAATATGGTGTTCCAGGTGCAACAAGGGATCCAGGAGTATCCCAAAGCTGTGAACCTGAGTGACCAGAGGAGGCTACCTCCCCTTAATAGTGGATGTCCCTTATCCTCTCTAAGTCGCATGGCCAGCCAACCATACTTCATTCTTGTCTGGTTTCAACTTCAATTGGCTCTCCCTCATCCAGCCCCCAATCACAGCCAAGCACTGCATAAGCACTGAGACTGCAGGACTCAAGTTGGATGAAAAACAGAGATAGAGTTGGGTGTCGTCAGCATATCAATGGCACTGCACCCCAAATCTATGCGTCATCTTGCCTAGTGGCCTTAGCTACACATTGAACAAGAATGGAGACAGACTGGAAGCCTGCAGGACTGCACAGGGATGATGAGAAATTGCACCTAACCGCTACCTGAGGCGGCCCCCAAATATAATAAAGGCTTTAATTTTCCATAATTTTATATCAAACAAGGGTCACCATTCTTCTCAAAGAATGGTGAGAATAACTGACTGATTACCCAATCAAAAATGGATCTTTGATAGCTCAGATGAGAAAGGTGTGTAGCAGGGTGGGTGAAGAGCCCCATGCTCCACTACAAAGCAAAGACTGTGCCTTTTAAGAAGAGGCCAAGTGTAGTCTTTAAAATGGAAAACCCCAAAAAAAGGGGAGGGGGGGGGGAAGACACACCTGAGCAGAAGGAAAGAAAGCAGAACCTGCGGGTGGAAGGAGGGCACCCGAACTCCTGTGCCAAAAGAGTGGCCGGGGGGGGGGGGGGGGAGTCTTAGGTTGGCAATAGGGAGCAGCAGGGAGTAGTCGCAGCGATTACAGTACCAGCTACATCAGGGGAGTGAAATCTACATGCCCTGAAGAGAGCTGGAGACCACACACTCAAAGAGACACAATTAACAAGGGCTGCAGAGCAAAGAGCGAGGAAAGGTAGAAACAGCTGAGTGTTCCAGGGCAGTTTGTGAGGGTGCTGAGGCGACTGGACCATAGGCCAAACTATGTATGCCCCGGAGAACCTGCCTGACACGACAGAGGTAAGTGAGCAAGAGTGACACAAAGCGCAAGCTGGGGAGAAGAGGAACAGTGAGAAAGGGGCTGACAGAGACGTTATGGGGGCCAGGCATGATGAACCTGTCACAAGGTGTGTTCATTGTTGTACATATCACAGTTACAAGAATCCACAGAAGTGATCTGTTTTCATAATGTAGAAGTTAATAGAAAGACAATGCTGGACCAGAATCTGCAACATTGCTATACTCATTTACTGCTACTATAGTGTTGGTTTGCCACCTTCTAGCTGTAATACTACTACCTGAGGGCTAAAATGAAATCGCTGCAGTGTTATATTATTTTTAGCATAATGTGCAAAGTACTTTCAATGGAAAAATGTCCATTCAAATGCTATTTGTGAAAAATATTACACATGCACTGTATACATTATTCAAAGGGGAAAACAGGAGGAGGGGGAACAGAAGTGTCTTATTTTCCCCTGACCTAAACAGTTTTGTGACAAGGCAAATTAACTGTTCCACACAGGATACACATACGTGCCACAAACTGATGGAAAATAAACAGAGCTTTCAATATCCAGGCTTACTTTTATCACTGCAGTCTTTCCTTTTGGAATAATTACCTATGCACAAACTCTAGATGGCAACATTGCACTTACTGTACTTCCAAGACAAAATGTCACAGTCAGTCCCCATATATCCTCTTTATCAACATTTTATGTGCCACAGATCTATAGCCTCTTATTATAAGTGTAATGAAGCAGAAGTTATTGAAGCATTTTATTGATTGCTCAGATCACAAGTTTACTGTCATACTGAATTGGCACCTTACTTGCTGAAGCAAACTGCTGACACCTTTTTTAAAAAGTGACAACTACATCTATTTCATGACCAGAAATCCATTTTCATCTCTATCAAGACAAGAATGCAATTTTCACTTCATTTAACTGATGTTAGGCCTGCTCAAGGCATGACACTTAGAAAAAGACACAAGTTTAAGGTTCTTAAAATACTTCTAGTAACTAGAATGCAGCTTGGTTGCAGGAAAATTTTCAAACATCACTCAAATCTATAAACAACACAACATTCTAAGAATCACTTATCAAAACTATCAAGAGAGTAGTTTTCTTTTTCAATTTCAAAATTACTGAAACACTATTTTTATATTCTTTTAATAAGAAGTTATTAAGTTATATTACAGGTTCGACACAAAGTTAGATTTAATGTGTGATTATTATTACTCAAATCCCCCCACAAAGGCCAAGCAGGAAAAAAACCAATGTGGTTTACGTAGGACATAGAGAAAATGAAATAAAATACCACTGCTCTAATAATATTCTACTCTATTAGAACAACAGAGTATGCACATTTCTAAATAAACCAAATTTTTTACATTGTTTAAACACGGTTTTGACACTTCATTTTAAGAATACTCTTAAATAAACACTTCTGCAAAATTCCACTGTCATTGGACTGGATTTGGGGATCTTGTGAAGTGTAAATTAACTGCAAACAATTTCAGTAAAATTAATATTCTTTTAATAGCACTTAAATAACCACAATATTTACTTTTCACAAACACTTTTTTTTTTTTTTTTTTTTTAAAGGGTAATATTTCACTGCAGAGAATTCTTTACTTTACAAACAACTGACATTTCTGTACCATAATGTATGTTTAAAATTATATACAGGATATATGAACTGTAATTTCAGTATAACCAAAATTTCCAAGTATTTTGAGCCATTACAGTAGAAATCTTAGTATGCAAGTCCACACTAAAATCAGAGATAACTTGTCTAGTAGTCACACAATGGATGTCTATTACAGATCACAAACAAGGAAAGTTATGAAAAGCAGTTACTGTGCATACATAACAGACACATTCAGCGGGGGGGGGGGGAGAAGGAGGAAATCTATGTAAGTAGTTTTGAATTAAGGGTTTTCATAATTAAAAATAGTGTCAGCTTTTTGTGGTATGAATAGCTTCATTTTCTTTTTTAATTTTCTTTTTTTTAAAAAATTTAAAACACAGATTTATACAACAAAGGGATGAAACCTCAAAAATTACGAGGAGTGTAAGTGGAATTAGGAGCAAAATATAGTACAACTGATTAAATAAATTGTTGCTAAAATTACATCTGAGCTAATAATTTGTATGTCAGCTTCATGCAAATTAAGAGTGACATTATCAATGCCCTCAAATGCTTGGGGATTTATAACAGAAAGGTTAAGAATTTAAACCATAGTTGTGCGTGTCACTATTTTAATAGGTAAACTATCAAATATGTGATTCTCTCTCTTGTTTTCATTTTAATATTTTACATATTGGAGCCACTCCTTTAAATGTAATGTGTTATGCTGTGGTTTATAAACTTAATTTCTTTCACTATAATTTTAAGGAAATTGACCTAATGAATATATAAAATAGCTATTTCCTCAACCATCCTATAAAAATCTATTTTCTTTGTATCTCATGGAGTAAAATTATAATACACAATTGGAAACAGTTGGGGGCAGAGAAAAAGGGGACTTCAGGTCAATTTTCCTGTGATTCTCAAGTATTTACAAATATGCACTCTCTGTGATGGAGTTTAAATCTCACATTTTGACAGCACTAGAGTTTATTATCCTTTGCCTGTACTATTAGATATTCTGTTTGTTTGGTGACAGCACATCTGATTGTTTGATGTTCCAGTATAAATGAAGAAAATGTTTAATAATTGCTAATATCATTTTAAAAGGTATTGCAATCTTCTGTTTTGGCCTCTGTTTAGCTGTGCTAGGCCTGTGAATGACAGCTTCCCTGCTTGAAGCATACAGAAAACACAGCCTTCCTCATTCACTGACAGTACTATGGCCTTTTCACACGTTCCCTCCACAGCAGTGTTTGTCCCCAAACACAGGAACCCAGCACAATGGCATTCTTGCTTCAACACCCCCACCAACAGCACAACTACATATCAAGAATGCTAATGAGATGGGACAGCCCCCATCACTGGAAGTGTTAACTGCATTTCATACTAGCATGTTCATTGTATTTTCACTGTGACTGATGGATTTAAAAATGTTACTTGCATAGCTTTGAGCAATTTCATTCTTGGAGCCATCTCTGTCCTAAGAATATATATTTTAAATACAAGCTATATTAAACATGCCTCGTGCTGGAGAGCAATATAAAAATTACATGTTTGTAAAATCTCTGTCATTTACAAACCAAAGATTATCAGGAGTACTTGATAGCTTTCTTGTAAGATTTTTTTCCCCTTGAAAGTCATGCATTTTAATATCACATCATCTCAGGGTGTTAGAATTTCAATGTGAGCTTTATTGAGAATTTACAGAAGCCTGTATCTATATATCGCTCTTACACAATTACAATAGAAGGATAAAAAAAAAAGTAGTTTAATTTGTTCTTGTGCTCAAAGAGCATTCAAAATCCTTCCTAAGCAGGAATCTTATCAATATTACCTGCTTTACTACATTCTACACCTTTTCAAGAAATGACATTTTAAGATTATCAACACACAGGAGACACAGAAGACCAAAGAGAGTTCTTCCTTTTTGACCCATGTGCTGAACATTTTGACTTCACAATGCTCCCTGCTCCTTACAGGGCAAGATACAACAAGCTGATAACAGACAGTGCTCTCTACAATCACTAGACTGCTGGGTCAACCAACATGTGGTGTTTTTATTTCCATTAATACACAAAAAGAGACATCCAAATATATCACATGTTTTAAAGGAACTATTTCCCATTTTACCCTATTGCTACTGAGCTATTAGGTCTCCATGCAAAAAGCCTATGATCCTAGCAAAGTAATAAAAGGTCAAGAATGTTTGTTCATTATTTCTCTACCTTTGCGCTTTATTTATTTAAATAAAAAGTTAATGTAAAATGAAAAAAAATAATTAATTAATTAACAATGACATTTAAGATATCACTCATTAAAAAGTAAATTTAGCTAATTTTCTCAGATATTGTTTTGGTCTGAACTCATTATAAACTGTTACAACACCATAGATTTGTACTCTCAGGCCTAGGCAAATGTAGTTGAATTGAAGGTCTTTTCACTGAACTTGATAGGTTTATGTTAATAGGAACCTTAACTTTACATATTTTACTGTACCAATAACATACCCATTCTAATGTTTGTTATGTACTTCAACTCATTTGTAAAATATGGGCAACAAGTATAATAAAGTAAAAACTAAATTAACATTTCAAGTAATATGCTAGTCATAATACTCTTTTTAAAAACTGAATTAATTACATTTCTGCTGGATGCTAATGACATTCTACTTTTAAAACTACTAATAAAACTAAAATGAAATATATTAAAAGTGGATTTCAAGTCTCTCTTGTTAGTCTTCACCATTATAATTCTACATAACGTTGTTTGTTTTACCAATTCATTTATTTTTTTACTAACTTAACATTTCTTAAATCAGACCTGACTTGAAAATATTAAAGATTTGTAACTTTATTGTTTAATATTTTCATAACAAACATGTTGTTCTAACTTCTCTTTTTGTACCAAGGCTTTTTTTAAAAAAAACAAAACACCTCAAACAACATTTATTCTTTCAATAGCTGCCTGTTAATCTTATTATGTGAATCTTACAAGCTAGAGCAGAACCTGAATCTGTTAATACACACACATACCCCTATGTAGGTCTTTCAAAATCAAAAGTGCTTTAACGTTAGAGGTAGTTTCAGATTATTTTCCTGATAATTATACTCTTTCCAAACTGAAATTCTGAGCATCACTAGAATGATTAATGCAGGTTAAAACACTCCAACTTCACTACAGTGTTTTTTTAAATAAAGATTTTTTAAAATCTTTCTGAAAGGTATTCAGTCATATTCACCTAGGCCTCCCGGTTCAAAATCCAGTCATTTATTTTTTTTAAAGTTCTTTGTAATTCGCTTTTCAAATATTTAAGAGTCACACCTGAAAGATATTTGTCTTATGAAAAAAGGTTTCTAACAGTTAATATGCTGCAGTACTAAGCATTTTCACTTTTCCATCTTGTTCTGAAGCAGATGGTCTTTTCATATAGGTGACAAGTATTATTAGAACATTTTGAAACAAGTCTCTTTTTTAGCTGTTCTGCCAGTTTCTATTTCCTTGATTCGTTGTTGTTGGGTCACCATTAGCTCAAAACCAAAACAGTCTCTTCCAAAGTCAATGTTCATTTCTCTTTATGGATCTGACAGCAGGAGGTGCTGTATAAACGGTGTGACTGACACCCCACTTCCACCGCCCCTCCCTCTTCCCCTTCCCACACAGACTGATAACATGATCTGATGCATTCATTCTTCAGTCTGGGGCCTGACACCACTTTTAAATCTTTGTCTCCGAGTTTCCTACTTAATGTATAATAAGTATTAGTTTTCCTGACAAGTCAGCATACTTAACATTTGCATTATTTTTCAGCTAATCTTTTAAATTCCAATTATTCTTGTTTTCATAAGTCAAACTATGTCAAAACATAACTATTTTGGACAACCAGGGAAATTCCTTTTTATTCAAGTTAATTAAAATCATGCACCTTCAAACTAAAAAGACCTTATAAGCACATGTACATATTGCCAAGCGAACGTACAGACATGCAAGGATGAACAAACATAGAGTCACCAAGTATGACAACCTTACTCTGTAATAAAGGAAATAAATTCTATATATTCATCCCTGTTAGTCGTGAGAGTTAGAATGCATTTTAATATATTCATTGCTCCTGTGTAGTTAAACAAAAGGTTATTGGCTTTTTTAGTGACAACACATGGTTTCTCAGAGTGTAACTTCTTTATATTTACCATGTCTTTTACGGGGGGTGGGAGAGTATTTCAGCTGTAAGTTATTTATTTTGATTAGACATCTGAGAAGAAATAGGACACTGAATATTGTATGTGCATAACAATCTGGGGGGTTTTTTTCCAGTGCAGAACTGTCTTTATAGAATTTCCACATAAGGAGTGCCATAGCTATGCACAGTGTGCAGCAAGCAAAGATGAGACATATGACATCCCACACCAAAAGACACATACAATTAGCTCCATTATTATTGGCTTTGAGATTATAGGAGAAGCATTTCTTCTCCCTAACGGGTACTGGCGTTCATGCAATACATGTCACACTTCTTTATGATACAGTGCCAATCATTGCCTTTATACAACTAGTACATTTTAAAATGAAAGACAAAAAGCAGACTTTTAAAGAGTGGGACGACTCACCTGTTTGCAATAGTTTTTTGCAGATTTTAATCGTTGATGCAAGGCCAATAGGACTCCTTGGATATACATCTTTGCTCCTGAGGGGCTGAAACCTTCTCCTTTAGAGACCCAAACAGGTCCACGCAAAGGTGTGATGGAATTTTGCAGGCATTTGTCAAGCAGAGGAACTATACAAGGGGAAGAAAAAAAAAAGGATAATACATTCTTTTGACCCAACTGAAATACACAGCCTGAAAAGCAGCCCCAACATCAGAACTAAGTCTTAACATCTATTATTTATATCTGACCTGGGTTAAGTCTTAGAAAAGCAACTCCCACATTACTAGTGGCCACCATGAAGGATGTATTTATATTCAGACACCCCCATGTAAGACTCATAAGCTTCGTGAGCACACCTGAATAGTTCTGAATTGTGCCTAACTAACTGCACAGAGTGTCATGGTGTGCACTGATTGCCTTATCTTCTCATTTATCACAGATGAGTTGGAACCAACCTTGCTGAAATCTACTTGCATTGTCCTGATAAAATTGCAAGATCCATGTTGTTTCTGAATATATTCTTGTTGAGAAGCTTACATGTACCTAAAATATTATATATATTATTATTCATAAAATATAATCAATGCTTTCGTAAGCAATTTTTACACTACCCTTCCTTTTCAAAGCCACTGCTTAAGCAATTGATTTCCAAAACAAATAAAACTGCTCATTCTGCTTTCAAAAATGAGGGGAAAGATCAGATGAAAACTAATTATATCTTCAGGGTAACAGACCCGACAAAGATAATGTTTCTTACTACTTTTGGAGTACAAATCATTTTTAAAAGGTTACAACAATCTCTGTTGGGGTCCCTATGTCAACTTACATGGCATAAAGAGTCAAGAGTGGTTTAGCTGCAAGCATTCCTGTGACAAGTGTATCTGACAGATATTTGTGTTTTGACTTCATTGTGTAATTCACATATAGGCCTTTCTTATGCGATATTGTAAAACAAGAGGCATATTTATTATTTACTAATGTAATATATTCAAGTTGTCCTCTGATTAAACAGAACATAAAAATGCACATCTGATTTTCCTTGAGTTCTCATAAAAGCTGACAAAGAAATGCCAATAAAAAGCACTCATTAACATATCAAACATTAGGAAATATATAGTTTTATCTATAGTCTATCGTCATTACAAGACACTGTGTATATATCGTATATTTCTATGTCTGGTGACCTCACAGGCAGATGAATGAAAAGGTTACTATATGTATCATCAACAAAGAAAATGAGTACATATCTCTGGATACAATATACTTTACATATTTTATGCAGAAGAAGTGGCTACTGGCTAGCACAGTATTCTGGCTACTGGCTCACAATCAGATTCAACAGCTGCTTAGCTGCAGAAACCATGCAGAGCCTCTTTGATGGGTTTGGGGGGGGAGGGATGAACTGAGTTCTTAGTTAAGAAACTCTCATAAGTGAGTTTCTAAGCAGTTGATTACCTTAAAGTAAAAGAAAAGGCATATCAGTCAGACTGATGTTATACAAACTTTACAATTTCATAACCGGTAAGCATGAGAGATAGTTTATATATTTGCTTATGTCTGCTCTTATCATATAAGAAGTGAGAAAATAGAAAACGATAACACTATTTTTAGTTTAGTGTTATGTAAATTTAGTGTTTTGTAAATGTCATATTTCTTTATTTTATTTTTGGACTCCTAAACAAGCCAGTGGCTGAAACAAAGTAATGTGGCCTAAATAGTTGTATGATATTGAGACATGAAAATCTAAATGCTTTGTGTGAAGTTGAAATGTCCAGATGTTCAAGAGTCCAGAACTGAAAGGATAGATTGTAGCTCCTGGAACTACAGTCTGTCCACAGGCACGGCTAACTGCTAAACGAAGCTGTCTGCAAAGAGCAGTGTAAACCCCAGATTCTGCTGGGGACACACTGCACCTTCTAGCGCTCATGGCAGCAGTCTCCCCTTGGCCAGAGAAATCAGACTCCAGACGGCTGAATGTGTTGGAAATCCTCTGCTGCTGTCTCTCACTAATGGGGGAAATTGTGGAAGGCTGGATTCCTGGACAATAGCACTGAACCACTGCACAGGTCTACTGAAACAATGGCTCTCTACTAACCTATCATCTGGTTAGTAGATTTAGGCATCATTCATTCTTTCCACTTAGCCAAAGTTCATTCCAACCCAAAACACACTGTCTGCTTCTCCAATTAATATTTCTGCAACTTATTCCACACGGCACATTAGCTCAACCAGATACTTGCATATCTTAATGCATGCAAGTAGTTCTACGGAAATCATAGGGAGAAGATACTTGCTTAAAAACATAAACACCAACCTAAACTGACAGATCATCACAGCATGTGGTGGAATGATTTAGAATGGTCTATGTATACCTTTAAAATAATATACACACATTCTGCTTACTGACAAAGTAGAGAATTATGCATGGGGGTATCATAGGTTGTTTTCAGACGTTACAGGGCCGCTTGGCCCTGTACCGAAAACAACCCATTCATTCCCCGCCGGGGTCACCCCGTCACACCATATCAGACGTGCCGGGGGATCCCGGTGGGGAATCTGGGAGGGGGCGGGGCCGCACGGCGCAACGTGCGGCCGCACAGCCCCACCCCCTCCACGTGCCCCGCCGCCCGCCCTCTGGGGAGACGGGCGGGCAGCGGGGCCAATGAGGCCGCCGCGTCGGGCCGGATTCGCCACAGCCAGACGAGACGCCAGGGTTCACCCCGGCGTGGAATTGCATTCGACACACGACGGCCTCCGGCCCCACCGCTTCGGCCGTTCGCGTGGTGAATGCAATTCCACGCCGTGGTAACATCTGGGGGGGAACATCCGTTTCCCCCAACAGACGTTAGGAGATCACAGCCACCACGCGGAATTGAGCGTGGTTGACTGTGATCTCGTAACGTCTGAAAATACCCATAGATGAGGCAAAGAGCAAGGGTGACAAGGGGTGAAGCCACACAAGATGTTACCACAAGTTGGGCAGCCTTACCCCTTTGGACACCACTGTCACGTGATACAGAGGCTCATATGCCTAGTGGCTGCCAGATGTTCAACCCACCCCAGGATGGGGAGTTGGCTACTATGCCTTGCATCCTCCAAAAAAGGCCAGGGAATGGGATGCAGAGTGTAGCAGCCTTACCCAAAGTGGGGTACGGCTACCCAACTTGCAGTAGTGTGCCACCACTCGTGGGCCCAGTCCTCATCTGCCGCGCCCTGTAGCGAGTTCCATCACAGGGCTTTGAGGGGTGGGTGCTGTCACCATTCCCACACAGCCATGACAGAGATAGAATAGTGGGAAGGCTGGCTGGGGTGGAGCTGGGCACCCGCATGTGTGGCAGGCATATCACACACACACACACACACACACACACACACAGCCAAGGCATGGCAGAATGGCTGACAGCGGCCCACCCAGCTTCCCCAGGAGGGGGTGCAGGCCATCTGCCCTGCTCTCCAGTGGCCCCACAGCGTGGTGGTTAAAATTGCCCACCCTGGGGCGTGCGGGGATTGGTCTCGACTGGGTTCATCTGGTTGCACCCTATGTGTGAAGCCACATGAGATGTTAACACACTTGGGCAGCCTCAATATGAAATGTACTAGATTGTATGGCCGGTGGCTGCCAGATGTTCACTCTGTCCTGGGGTGGGGCAGGTAGGCTACTGCTATGCGATGCAGTCACTGAAAAGGGCCGGTGATGCATCATAAAGTAACGTTTCCCAAAGTGGGATAGCACTGACCAAAGTGTGTTAATGGGCCACCTCCCTTGCAGCCAGCCCATACATCTCTGCCCTAAGGTGGGGTCTGAGGATCGGGACAGAAGGAGTGCGCTCTCCCTGCCTGCCTAACAGCTGATGGAGGGGCGGAGGAGCACGTGCACTCCTCCAGGGTTTCCCCTTTCCCCGATCAATTGTTGGGTGGGCGAGAGGAGCATGCACACTCCTCTGGTCCCCCATCAGCTGTCTAGTGGCAGCGGGTCCTATCCTGCAGCGCAGCAGGAGCCTGGGCATCCAGTCCCATGTAGATGGCTCTTTGGTCTGACCATAGTATGCAAGTGCTGGTGATGGCTGCGGGGGTAGGGGGGGGAGAGAGATTGTGTGGCCTGATATCCTTGCCAGCCCACAGTGTGGTAGCTGTGTTTGCCCTCCCTGTGTCAGGCAGGGGATCAGGCCTGCCCTGTCTCATGTGGCTGTACCCAATGTCAGAAAACATAAAGGATGCTAAGCAGAGATGCCAAAAGAGATTTACACAAAAACCTTCAAGGCCAAACAAGAAGTATTAAACTTGATGCTGTTTTGGAGGTGTGGCAGACATGATGCTGACACCCAGGTCTACCTTCTTTTTCATCTGACCCAGGTCCTGCAGTCTCAATGCTTACCCAATGCCTGGCTGTTGGGACCTGGATGAAGATAAGGCGATTGAAACTGAATCTGGACAAGACTAAAGTGATGATGGTTGGCCAATCCTGCGACTTGATGGGGATTGGGGGACCCCTGTCATTGAGGGGGTCCAGCCCCCTCCGGTGCCTCAAGTTTGCAGCCTTGGAGTGCTTCTGGACTTTTTGTCGTGCCTGCAACATCAGGTTGCAGAAGTGGCCAGGAGCGCCTTCCACCAACTCCATCTGGTGAGGAGGCTGTGACCCTTTCTTTCCGATTCATATTTGGCCACCATCATCCATGCTTTCATTACCTCATGGTTAGATTACCGCAATGCACTCTACATGGGCTGCCCTTGTAGGGCTGTTTGGAAGCTGTACTGGTTGCAGAACATGGGGGCCACTTGCTTTGGGGAGTGGGTTGCCATGAGCACATTACACCTGTGCTTTACACTCTGCACTGGCTTCCTAAAGCTTTCCGGGCACATTCAAGGTGCTGGGTTTGACCTTTAAAACCTTAAAAGGCCTGGGCCCCACATATCTGAATTACCATGTGTGACAGTTTACGGTGATTGTGAGGAGAGTATGGGCAGGATTGGGGCCCAAAGGTCATGCAGGAATTAGCTCAAACAGAGTGGGAATTAGCTCCAATGCAATTTATTAACTAGATCTATGCCGGGTACGCAACCCCTCCTGCCCCTTGGCTATCTAACCCCAACCGAGTCAGGTCTCAGTCCACTGACTGGTGAACAACAAACATTCTTTACTTTACTTTGGGGCAACTTCCAAGCCTCCTCTTCATCAGGAGTAGTGATGGGCATTCCTCCGCTTTCTTCTCTGAGTCTCAAGACTGACCAAGGCTTAGCTGCCTCAGCTCCCCTATGTAGCTGGCTAGCCACGCCCATCTACTTCCTCTTATTCAGCAACCAGCTGAGTTCTATTAGCTTTTTATCATTAGTTAGTGGCTGGTTGACCACTTTCAGGATTTCTTAAAGGGCCAGCAGCCCTACTAGGCTTTATTCTGTTACACCATCTTTCCTCCCATACTCCACTACAGCCCCTGCCATTGGCCGGGAGTGTTCCCTTGTCCTTAACCCATGTTAATCTTGTCCATACAACAAGAGTCCCAGAAGAGGGGTTCTCAGTTGCTGCCCCAGTATTATAAAACTCCCTTCCCCCAGAGCCCAAGCTTGAACACATTCCAGAGGCAGTGCAAAACTTTTCTTCTTGGCAAAGCATCAAGCAGGCAGGATAAAGACTAAGGGTAAGTAGGTTTAGGGGTGAGGGTGGATTGTTTAAGGGTTTTATTTTATTTTATTATTTATTTTTTTATTAGTTTTATTGTATTTTTATGGTATTTTGTGTTTTTATGATGTAAGCTGCCTTGAGCCTTTCAGGAAGAGTGGAGTAGAAATTAAAATAAAATAAAAATAAATAAATATATAAATAAATAAAATTATAATGAAGGCTTAGGCTACTGTTTGGCTTATGGGGAAAAACTGCACTTAGCATATATCAGGGGTTTTAACATTATTATTACTTAATATTTATAGTGCTAGCAAAGGGGGAAGAACACAGGGAGACAGGAATACTTTCATGAAGTGGAAGGTGCATGCACTTGGCTTAGTTACAGACAGACAGACAGTATAAGGAGTATAAAAATGGAATCTATGAAAGGGAGGAGGAAAGGGAATAGCTGACAGAAGAGGTAGGTCTTCAGGAGAGTTTTTTAAACTTGGAAGAGAGACATCAGAGCGTATGGATTCAGGGAAGGAGTCTCAGATAAGGGGTGAAAACAAACAAGACAGTACTCACAGTTAACGATGCAGCACAGGCTAAGGCTGCCCAGCCGGGCTAATCCAACCAAACATACACCCTCCCATTTGTTGGGCCTCACCCAGTCCCACGAGCATGCTCCTCCCAGCCTCTAAACAGCTGATCAGGGGGGCCTGGGGGACTGCGCTCACTTGGGCTGGGTGAGTGCGCCAAACAGCTGATCAGGAGGGGGGTCTGGAAGAGTTCTCCTCTGGGGCCCCTCAATCAGTTGTTTGACGCACTTACCTGGCTCTTTCAGGCCTCCCTGATCAGCTATTTGGCAACATCTCCTCCAAGGGGCCTGATCCTGCTGTGCTGCAGGGGTCTAGGAGTCTTGCCCCATGTGGACAGCTCCTCAGCCGACCCGTGGCAAGGAGGGACTTGTGATGGCACCCCTCTGCCCAGATTCCAGAGGGAGGGGCTGCTTGCTTTAACTGCCTTCCCCACCAGCCCCACAGCGTGATGGCTGTGGGGACCCTCCCCAAGGTGGCCCCCATCTTGTTCATTTTCACCCACAGGGGGCAGCATAAGAGAAGGGAAAAAGAGAGACTGCTGCTATTGTTATGAGACATTTCACCGTGGGGGCATATTGCTTGGTTTTGCCATTTCCCCTACCTTTTATTGCTTTCTGTTTTGGTAGAGTTCTAGTTAACGTGTAAAAGATATGCCAATGTAACTCCTTCTTGTACCTGATCCACATAGTACATGCAGATTATTACTGCCCAACTGTAAAGACTTGCTCTAAAGACAACAATCTATACTGAGGCATTGACACTTCTAGTGCAATGAGCACCCAGAGCTTTGTCCCAAGAAGCCCTGGCATTACCCCTTTTTAAAAAAATCAGTTTTAAAAGACTTTAGAAAGAGAAAACAAATCACACGCATTCCCTCATCGATACCACATCTGAACTCCCAATGTTCAGATTTCCTTCTCAAAGCTGTACCCCTTTAGCTAGCAGGTGCAACAGTTGGCTGCTTTTCTATAATTTATCCACTGGAGCAGGATTTTGCACACTACCCAATATTTCAATAGCTGTTGGGATGGTGTAACAGCATCAGCTGTGACGTTGGATAACTAACCTTTTGGAAAAGAGTTGTGAAATCTATTTCTTCCTGTACCTTGTGTCTCCTCTCAGTTAGCTTATTTTAAAAATTAGGTAGCACTTCTAAGGACATAAGAAATGCCATTGCAGGCCAATGGTCCGTCTAGCCCAGCATTCGGTCTCCAATACTGGCCAGCTCCAGTTGCCTCAGGGGAGTATGCAGCAGGTTAAGAGTAGGGTAATCCATTTCCCACTATATTCGCCAGCTGTATCTGGTGTGGAGGCTTCGGCTCCAGGCCCAATCTGGCCACTCTCGTCCATGCCTTCATCACCTTGAGGCTAGATTACTGCAACGCGCTCTATGTGGGGCTTCCCTTGTTTCTGGTTCGGAGGCTGCAGCTAGTGCAGAATGCAGCAGCCCGTCTCCTGACAGGGACAGGCGGCGTGAGCACATAACACTGGTGCTCCACGCTCTGCACTGGCTGCCTATAGTGTACCGAGCCAGATTCAAGGTGTTAGTATAGTCTGGGCCCCTCATACTATGGGGAACGCCTCGCCCTCCGCACCTCAGAGCGATCCCTTCAGTCCACCGGGGGCACCTTTCTGGAGGTCCCCCCTGTAAGACGGGGGGCCACAATGTTGATGGCGTTCTTGGTGGCCGGGCCGCGGTTATGGAATTCCCTCCCGGAGGAGGCTTGCCTGGCCCCGGGCCTGTTGGCCTTTCGACGTGTCTGTAAGACTTGGCTGTTCGCCCAGGCCTTCGGAGGGGAGGGTGGGGGGGGTAATTTTTTGCTGGAGGGGTGTTTTAAATTTGTTTTAATGATGTTGTTATAGATTTGTTATGTTTTAAAAATTGTTTTATAGTATGTTGGAAGCTGCCCCGAGATGCCGTGGGCATGGGGGGCGGCGTATAAATATAATGAAATAAATAAATAAAATAAATAAATATTCCCCCAGCTCCTGACAGTCACAGGTCTCGTTCCCCTGTCTATCCTAACTAATATCCCTTTGTGAACTGGGTCTCTAAAATTCATCCAATCTCTTTTTGAATCCAATTATGCTCCTGGCCTGCACAACATCCTCTGGCAATGAGTTCTTAACTCCTTACTTTGCAAATCAGGGTGTTTCTTGTGAGGGATGCTGTAGGTGGATTTCCTGCATGGAGCACGGAGTTGGACTAGATGACATCTGAGGTACCTTCCAACTCTATGATTCTATAAAAGGAGTGTGGAGTAGAGGTGCGCACCAGGGGCCCATGTTGTTTTTGTTTTCATTTTTGTTATTTAAATCTATCGTTTTCATAAATATCAAATTGTCATTTTTGTTTTTGCTTTCGTTTTTGTTTTCCATTGGTAACAATAGAAAACACATTTTTGGCTGTAACGTTTTTGTTTTTCCACTATATTTGGCTTAAAGATGGAGTGATTATACCTCAAATGGAAGACATTATGTGTACCAAATTCCAAAAAGATTTGATAAATTAATTTATTTTGCAAACATTTTCATATACATTCTTAGGTGTAATGTCTTTGCCTCACATTTAATGTAGATGAAACCTGGCAATTTTATACCCCTTCCCATATTTACTATCTCTGCCAGCTTTCAGAAGGATTGGCTAAAGTGTCCTGGTGGTATAAGCAATTAACTTATACATGTATGTCTGACTGTAACATCTTTGTAGTCCAACCAGTGTACATGAAATTTGGCATGGATCTATAGCACACTTTCATGATCATCTCTGCCAAATATCAGAAAAATGTGATAAAGGCTCAGAATTTTATATGCCTGCACAGCATATGCAGAGAATGAGCTTATGCAGAGAATGAGCTTATGCCAGGGATTCTTCAGGTGTAACTGTGGTATAAGATCAGTTTGTGATGCCAATTGGCCAGCAGAAATGTTAACCAAATATCCTCATTCTGTGCTGTGACCATCCCAACATCTCTCCCCCACTTGTTACTGGGAAGTCAGAAGCATCTGTTTAGGAAACAGCCAACAGAGAGTCTCTTATGTCCTCTGTCACAGTGCTGCAGGATGTGATTGTGATGATAATTGGCCAGCCTGGATGTGTAAACTATGTCTCCTTATTGCTGGGATGCTATCCCCAAAGTCCCAGTTATGTCCCTTCTATGCCCGCCTGAGGGCCGCCCCCATGCCTGCCTCGGAGCCACTACTGATTGGTCCTATAAAGCTAGAAGCATGCAGTAATTGGCCAGCTAATGTGTCTGTCAGTCTTTTGGGTTGCTCCACATCCTCCCTCCTACAGACTCTCTCCCCTGCCATGCGAGGTGCCTGCTTCTGACAGGCACTGCATGTGCTGCTATTTATCTGAATAATGGTCTTCAAGGGGATAACTTCAATTGCTTATAAAATTGTGTCCCTTTATCAAATTGTCCTGTAGTTTGGCGGAGATGACAGGGAAGGTACGTAATACATTCCTGCCAAATATCTTGTAAACAGGATGGAATATACAAATATTACAGCTGGAAATGTATTTTCAAGTTAATGTCTTATACCATCAAGGCACTTCATCCATGCTTTCGGAGAATTGGCAGGTGTGTTAAGCTTGTGGCAGGACATGAAACTCACAGGTTTCATGCAAATTGGATGGAAGATAAAGAAGGTGTAGCCATGAATGTATATGGAGCTTTTCTAAAACTCAACATTCAATTGCTTCTAAAATCAGTTTCCTTTATCGAATAGTTTCAAATGTCGGTACACATAATGCCCTCCATTGGGGGTACAAACACCCCAAATCTCAACCTAACTGAATAAGAAACAAAAAAAGTTATAGCCAGAAATAAGTTTTTCAGTGTTTTCCCTTTATTTCAAAAACAAAATGTCATTTTCATTTCTATTTTTGTTATTATTTTTGGTCATTTTCATTATTGCAACAACAATAATGAAAATGACAATTTTTGTTATTGTTATTGTAATAACAAAAATGACATCACACCCCTAGGTGGAGAGTGTAGGAAAACAGTCAGTGAAAGTGAAATTCAGACTCACAAGTTCTCTATTTTCCAGCTTGGGAAATAGTTTGCAGGACTACATGTGTTCCAGGGAAGGAGATTCTCCCTCTTCCTCCAAGTGAAATTAGGGAAACAAATTTTGCTCAGGAAGGGGAGAAGTGAAGTGGGAGGGAGACAAGTTCTCTCCTGATCACAGTAATTCTCGTACTAAAGTCTCATGCCTTTAGTTCAGTATTTCTGTGTTCATACCCTGCTGTCTCAGCTAAGACACCAGCCATCCGATTGGCATACTGTAGTTGCTGCCACAAAGAAATTTTAAAAAGTCACAGCAATACAAACTTATATGAAACATTTCATATATCTGCAATTACAGATTTTAGGCATCAAATCAGAAAACCATTCCATTCCTTAGGGCAGCTCTTAAGGCAGAATTAAGTTATCTAAAATTATTCCACACACAGAACATTTACTGTATATTTCCCTATCATTTTGTGGATGCTCTTTCTGGAAATCCAGTAGAAACTATTCCTCAACATCAATATTTTCTCAGACTATTCTAAATAAAAACTATTTTTGCAAGTTTTATAAAACACAGTAAATACTAAAGAAAAACAACACAGAAGTATATGATCAGTGTGGTAAGAAGAAAGAACGCCCAATAAATATTAACTGAAAGTAGGATGTTTACAGAAAAATGTTAGAGTACATCAGCAACATTGCAAGCAAGTTTCTAAGCAGAGCCAAGTAGGGCCCTTTTCAAAAAGGCCGGCAATGCAGGGGGGGATTGGTGGAGGCCACGGTGGGTGTGGGGCACATGGGCAGTCCATTACATGGACGTCCACCCGCCTCCGCCCATCTCCCCACACTGGAGGCACCTCCGTTTTTTCCAATGCCTCTGTGCGTGGGGGATCGGTGGAGATGGGTGGAGCACTGGAGTGCGCACGCACCCCCACCCACCTGCACCAGCGATCACACGAACGCTCCCCCTTGCCCACCCAGTCTCCCACGTGGGCGAGGGGGAGGGGCATCTCATGTGAAAAGGGCCTATCTTATCATTGATGTAGAGCTTGACACAGAAATGTGTCTAAACTTCTAAATTCCAAATTCTAAACTTTCATTTATGAACATTATGTTTTTAGTCCTATCGTTACAAAATAAATCTTTCAAAACATAAATTCAGTGTAAATTCCATGCAGTGTTGCCTTCAGAAACCAACTTTGAGAGATGTCTGTCAAATGCCCTGTCAAATATCAAAGCAGACGTTAACTTACAAGACTGATTATAAATTAATTATAAATATTTTTAGGAATTTCATTGCTGATATCTTTAACAGAAACATCCAGCAAATGTATATTCATCACTACAGAGGATGCTGGGAAGATAACCACATCAAAACTGTTCTTTGTAGGTGATGAATTGGAAGACCTGTCACAGATCAACGTTACTCTTGAAGAGATTCTAGAGTAAACTGACAAATGAAATAGTAACAAATCACCAGGACCAAATGGTTTACACACCAGAGTTGTGAAGGAACTCAAATACGAAATTGCAGACCCACTACTGGTAATTTGTAACCTGTTGCTAAAATCTGCCACTGTAACCGAGGACTGGAGGATAGCAAACGTAATGCCAATATTTAAAAAGGGCTCCAGAGGAGATCCTGGAAACTACAGACCAGTGAGCCTGACATCTGTGCTGGGCAAAGTGATGAAAACTATTATTAAAAACAGAATCATGGGGCATATTGATAAACATGGCTTAATGGGGGAAGAGTCAACATGGATTTAGCAAAGGGAAGTCGTGCCTCATTTTTTTAGGGTGTAAAAAAGCATGTGGATAAGCTGGTTGATACAGAGTATCTGGATTTTCAGAAAGCTTTTGATAAGATCCCTTATGAAATTAAAAAGTCATGGGATAGGAGTCAATGTCCTATTGTGGATTGGTAACTGGCTAAAGGATAGAAAGCAAACAGTAGGACTAAATGGTCAGTTTTCACAATGGAGAAAAGTAAATAGTGGGGTATGCAGGTTTCTGTACTGGTGTTGTTTAATATACTCAATAAAGCACAGCGAGAACAGCATTTCCCCCTATTATTTGCCAAGTGTGGATTCTATCCTAACAACCCCAGTGGCAGCTATACCTGACTGACCTCCAGTAACTATCTCTGAGACAGAGTATTTAATAAATAATCTGAAGTCCAATAAGGCTCCAAGAGGTGATTATATCCCTCCAGAGATATTGAAGACCTTTCAGAATTGGTGGGCACCAGTTTTGGCAGTCCTTTTTACCCAGATTGATGGCTCAGGGAAGATTCCTCAAAACTGGGGATTGGCAATTGTCATTCCTATCTTTAAAAAAGGTGATAGATCATCTCCCGGGAACTGCAGGCCAATCAGTTTACTTAGTGTAGTCAGCATTATATGCCAAACACTTGGCCTTGAAATTAGAGGAGTGGATAGTGCAGAGAAACATCCTGCAAGACCAACAGGCAGGACTCAGGCCAGGTCATTCCATGTCTGATCACCGCTTTGTAATCCTCCATCTGACAGAAAAGTACCTGGCCACCCAGAGTGTCTTGTATGCAGCTTTTATCGATCTGAAGTCCTCTTTTGGTCTTGTTCCTCTATACATAAAAAACATCTTATTTTTTTAACATGGCAGTTGTATAAAGACACATCTCTTAGGGTATGACTAGACTCCAGAGGATATCTATCTGACTTAGTTAATACTTTTGTGGGGGTTAGGAAGGGATGTATCCTAGCTCCTACATTATTCAATTTATACCTGAATGACCTTGTGGACCATTTAATGATTCCCTCGAATCACCCTCCCTTCCTTGGTGACTCACCTGTAGCATGTCTTTCATATGCGGATGATGCCGTTCTTTTGTCTCTAACCCAGGTGGGCTTGAGAAGGCAAATAGAATCCTTTTCAGCTTATTGCCAGCAGACTCTTTTAACAATCAATTATGAAAAGACAAAAGTCCTGCTATTTTCTAAAGGCAGGATCCAACATAGATGGTATAATGGATCATCACCTAATCGAACAGGTCATATTTTTTTTGTTACCTGGGTATTATCTTCCAGGCTTCTGGTAGTTGGTTGGTTCATACACAGGCCTCTGTTGCTCAGACTACCAAGAGTGCCTCAGCTTTGGTTTGTTTCTTTAGGACTAGTGGTGGGAATTTGGTTACCCCAACCTTCAGAGTTTTCAGGGCTGAATGTTTATCCCAGCTTCTGTTTGGGGCAAAATCATGGGCCCTTGGAAAAGCAAATGACTTGGAGCTAGTGCAGTCTAAGTTTCTTAGGGCCCTGCTGTTAGCCCCTCGCTGTGTATCAAACGTAGTTTTGCGTGTTGAATGTGGCTTCCCCCGTCGCCACTAGGGTATTTAATCATCTCATACTGGTTGTGCCTGCTATTTTCCCTGGTATCCCACTATAGTGCTATTGGTTTTACAGGATAAAACCCCATGTCGGTGGTGGTTTCACGTTAATGCTAAGGTTCAGTCCTTGGGTTTCTCACCCTCTTATCAATGGGGTCAGAAAATAAGTTAAACAGCATCTGTTAGATGTGGTCCACTAGGCAGACACAACTATAATAAGTTCCTCATCAATGACGGCCTATTATACTTTAATTGTGAACCCTTTACCAGTGGCAATGCCTTATCTAGACACTCTGCTGAATTTAAATTTATGAAAAGTTCTTGCCTGGGCAAGGTTTAATTCCCTTCCCACAGCAGTTCTAGAGGGGCAAATGGGCGATATAAGGGGATACTTTATCCAAATCGAACGTGTCTATGTGGTACAGGGCAGGTGGAGTCTGTTGCCCACATATTATTATATTGTGAATTTTATATCGTGAATTGTATATGGACCTCAAATATTGTGTGCAGTTCTGGTCGTCCCATCTCAAAAAAGACAGCCAAACTAGAAAAGGTACAGAGAAGGGCAGCAAAAATGATGAAGGGCATGGAAGGGCTCCTGTACGAGGAGAGGCTTGGTGGGTTGGGGCTCTTCAGCTTGGAGAAGAGACGACAGAGGAGATATGATAGAGGTCTATAAAATCAGGAATGGGGTGGAACTAATAAACAAGGAGCAGTTATTTACCCTCTCAGCTAGTACTAGAACTAGGGGCCACTCCATGAAACTCATGGGTGGCAAGTTTAAAACAAATAAAAGAAAATATTTTTTCACTCAGTGTATAATTGGGTTGTGGAATCTACTGCCAGAGGCTGGGGTAAGGGCCAGTACTATAGCTGAGTTTAAAAGAAGTTTGGACAAGTTTCTGGACGATAGGTCCATTAGCAGCTATTAGCCAGACAGGATCAGGGAACATGACGGGAGCTGGGGGAAAACAACAGGGAATGAATCCCCCAGTGTGACCTGTTGAGTGCTTCTCCCAAGCCACCGTGATTGGCCACTGTCGGAGACAGGATGCTGCGCTAGATGGGCCGTTGGTCTGACCCAGTATGGCACTTCTTATGCTCTTATGCCACTACAGACCTGCCTCGCCCTCTGCTGATTGATGCATCGGATAGCGGCAGACTGCCCGCATGCACATGGACCTAGGATCTGGGGGCAACATTAAAAGTGGGGATAGTAGGCGGGCAGCCTGCTGCCCCATCCCCCCTGCTGTTGCTAAATGGCAGCATTGGGGCTAGGGACAACAGGAAGGCTGAAGGCAACAGGAAGACAGAGACTGCTTGCTATCCCTGGGCCCCTTCTGAATCCACAGGATAATGATTGGGCTCAGGCTTGCTAGAATACTGGGACTGTGGACATTAGGGAAATAGGAACTAACTTGCTTTTTCTGGCCATTTCACACGGACCGCAACACCTCTGCAGTTCATGAGGGATGGGTGGAGTGGCCCATCCCACGGATGCCCACCCACCTCCACTCATCTCCATGCACGGAGCATCCGCCATTGGTGCCTGTTGCTTCATGCATGGGTAGTGGGTGGAGTGCAGGCGCGCACATAGACCCCCACCCACTCTCCATGGTGATCCCACGGATGCCCCCTCACCGCCCACCCACCCTCACACATGGGCGAGGGGGGGCCATCCGTGTGAAAAGGGCCTCTGTCTCAATGCTGTCCTGACACTGTAAGATTGGGGCTGAGGCTGTGGTTGGGGAGTACTTGAGCAGAATTCCTCCATAAACAAACATCCCTGTACTGCAGACAGCACTGATATCATCATCTTTCAGAGAAAGAGGGAAGCTGCAGGTGTCTCAATCAGACCTAGAAGCATTGGTACACTGTTCCAGTACACATACAGTACATTCTGAGAAAACCCATTTTCAGATACAGACCTGCCTTCACCAGAGTACCAGGCTGCAGAGAACAGGGAGCAAAGGAAAGCTAATGTAGGAGTACATGAAATACACTGTGTAGCAGGGGGTCTTCCCAGGGCCACACGGGGCACTGGGGTGTCACTCATGGGGAATTAGCTCACCCCCTGCTACGCCTATCAGCCTTGAGCTTCGGCTGAACCCCCTTCTTCCCGCAAGGAGGTACCGTCTCTGGACACACCACACAGTCCCGAGGGTCTTTTCTATAGTCCTTTATTGAACACAACTAGTCCAGTGTACCTAGGGCTGCCGGCTCATCCGCCTCCACCCTACAGGCCCAGGTCCATCTCTCCAGACTCAGGAGCAACACAACCACAACCCCCCAAAGTCCATTCAGCCAGGTCTTAAACCCCCAGGCTCTGGCCAAGCCTTCCCCAGTCAAGAGGCTCCCTTCCTGGGCACAGCCTTTCTTCCTTGCCTAGGTCCTGCTGGTTCTCCAGTCATCAGCACCCTGGAGAGCATAGAGCAGCATGGTTTTCTCAGGAAGATGTTGCTTCTTCCACTCCCTGGCAGAGACTCTTTCCTCTCTGCCTAGTCTCTCCTTATATACAGGCAGAGTGGGTGTGGCCAGGCTTCTACTCTTCCAGCCTTAAAGGGCCAGTAACCTGCCTGCTCTGTCCCAGGGGTTTCTCAGCCTGTTTGCCTCACAGGTTGATCCCCAGCTCTGGGGCTGGCTCTGCCACACCCCTCGGTGCACACAGCCCTCTGACTGGCGCCCACAGCCCCCTTCTTAAAGGGGAAGCAGCCCCCAAGGACTGCTCCCTGATACACACTGTACCAACAATAATTTTTCAGGAGTGACCACTTACTCCGCTTTAACCTTAGTGGAAATGCAATTACTCTGAGCACAGCAGAGTATTGTAGCACTGCTCCACTAGAAATACGTAGCGGGAAAGGGCATGCCTGTATAAAAAGCTGCACCCACTCGAAATGCAGCTACATTTGAGCACTGGGAACAGGAACTATGGGATCCCAGGAGAGTGGGTTCAGGAGCAGGAGAAACTGAACCCAACCATCAGCATTGCCAACAAGGATTCATCAGTTCTCCCACACCCAAAGCCCTGCTCCCAATGAACACAGCTGAGATTGTGGGTTTGACACCTTCTTCTTGTCCCCAGCCTGGGTGCATGGAGCCTAAGGGCGCTTTCTGACGAGACATAATGTGCGCTATTTGCCTCTGCAAGAAACTCCAAGAGGCAAATGATGCACAGCTTTTGTCACGTGGGAAAACAAAGCTGCATGGCTTTGGTGGCGATCATGCATGGGATGCAGAACTGAGAAATCGGAGCCCTGCATGATGTGCATGATCGCCACATGCACTTGTGGCTTCACTTTTCCCATGTGACAAAAGCTGCACTTCATTTGCCTCCTGGAGTTTTTCCCACAGGCAAATAGTGCACATTAGGTCTCATAAGAAACTGCCCTAAGTTTTAAGCAAGCACAATATGTGAAACTGTATAACATCTTTTCTACCTACATGGCACGTGAGGTAAGGAGGATGCCTCAACTTACATTTTCCATGCTTTTTGGAGCATGAATGATTTAGTAATATTGCCTTAACTCCTCTCTTAAACCAAAGTTTTTGGGGTTTTTTGTTATCTAAGAATTATAATACATTTAAATTAAATATACAGACCTGTTTTTTAAAGGTGCAGTTACTTTCAATAAAACTAATTTCCAATACTGGGTGAGATTTCCCCTTCCTTTCTTCACCTCTCACACATCCATCTCTGGCTCTCTAATTCAAGACCCTCCTAATTCAGTAGCTACATAAAAAAAGTATATTTGTCCTCTGACACACGATGCAAGCTCTGATATAGAGGTTATTCCAGGGTGGTGCTTGGAGTCAGTAGAGGAGGCATTCCAACTCAAAGTAACAGTAAATAGACTCTGGAGATTCAGAGTAGTTTTGTCACCAGTAGGCATTTGAGAACATATTGCCATAACTTAGATGGGCACTTGGGACTTTCTGAACTACACCAGAGGCTGCAGAACAACACCATGGCCTCCCATCCCAGGGTCTTCATGTCTGTGCTCTACCCTAGAGCACAGAATCTTTATCACTGTCTACTCAGGAGCTGGGGGGAGCTTTTCCATCCCAAGGGCCACACTGAAAATTAGTACAAGCTATGAGGGCCACATAGATGTTTGAGGTGAGGGTCTTTAAATCATGCACTCGGGAAGAGGAAAGTCCAGATCATACGTCTGTGTCATGGATCTGTCCCCTATTCTTGTGAGTATGCCCTCATTTCTTCTCCCTTACCCTGAGCTTGGTCTTTCAGTGGTTGGGGGCAGGAACTGGAACCATGGGGCCAGATCCAGGAACTGGAAAGGGGCCACATAAAAACTATCCGCAGGCCACATTTGGCCCCAGGCCTGAGGTTCCCCACCCCTGCTGCAAAATTATGTATTTAACTATGGACTTCTCATGGTGGTTATCAATGCTAGTGTTTTTGAAAGTTGGTTTGTTAAAGACACTTGGCTCCGTAATAGGAAAGATTAATCACTGGTGAAAAATTCTATTAAGACTATAGTAACACAGCATCCATTTGTGTTAATTTTTGGTAGCTGATGTAAATTCACAGTTGGTTGGATAAGCCAGCCAAACCTAAGTCACTAAGAAATAGTCTCTGGTGAGTGGACGCTAGCTGAAAACTATTGCTTTCTTGTATAATTTTAAAGCTCTCCAGCCTACTTAATGACTTGTATAAAATACAGCAGAGAAATGATCTGATCTGTTGAGCTCTTTGGGTTATGGTAGAAACAACTGTTAAGAGGATAAAATAGCTCTCATCTCCAATACACTTCTATAGAATTAAATGCTCTGTGCAGAGAGCACAAGCTGCCAAGAGGAGCAAACAGCATTCACAAATGAATTGACACACATTTTAGAACCTGTTCTGAAAGGTTGTTTATAATTGGTTCAATAGTGATTCTCTCTATTGGAAGTGGAGCTTTCATTATAGCCAAGAGAACACTATTAAAGGTTAACCTTTGAACTAGGATTAAACAGGATCTTTCTTTCTGAATCATGAAATGCAGTAACTGCATATTTGTCTGAGTTAAAGGAAACAAAAGTTCACCCTCTGGAAAGAAATGAATCAGCTAGTTGGGGAGTGAGAAGTACACAGACATAATCTACGAGTGTCATAGATATAGAGATAGTACTGTCGTTTTTTTGTGAACTCCTGAGTAATGGAAATGAGACAATGGAACATATTGTTTATAAAATGAAATGAGCCAGCAGTGAAATTAAATAATTTTCAATGGGACTTGTGTTCCTAAGTCACTTGGGTACTTTGGAAAATTCTACTGAACAGCATGGTACATGGGATGTAAAGTGAAAGCCACATTTTAAAGCAGTTGACACAGCTAAAGCTGCTTATTCCTGTGCTCCTGATGCATTCCTGTGAGCATTCTTCAGACTGGAGTAGTTCAGTAGAGAAATGGAGAAGATGAAATTTGTAGATCTAACACAGAATTAGCAGCATTTTTTCCAGAGATAGTGGACATAGCCATCTGGCACTATGCAGTCTTCAAAGGCATGATAGCAAATGAAAATATCCAAAATGTTTGTGACTACTAAACTCTACAGACTTATTCTTTTGATCAGTGAAAATCTCCTGAACACTTTAGACATGTAAACCATATGTTAGGACCGTAAACAAACTTTTCCAATACATGCTACTGTTGGGCAATAGCCTAAACACATTACTTTTTTAAATGTTTTAACAGATAACACCACAGGTTTTAAAATCCTGTGTTGGAAAAAATATTTATGGTAGGATAAAAAAAACCCACGTGTATTATTTAAGATTCCAACAAACTTTTTTCAAAAGAATAAAAGGTGTATTTTGTATACTCTGCTGTTTATATGTGATGGTGTGAGTTGGTGCTAAGGCTCAGATGTACTTGACTGCACTCCCCCTCCTATTTTTAGCAACTGTTATGCAGCTTTGGATCCCAGAGCAACTGCCATACAATATCCAAAAGTGTGGTCTGCAGTGGGAGACTGATGGAGAGCACACAGTTTGCTATGTTTAAATTATGTCAGTGTATTTTTTACTCAAACAAAACTAATCTAACAGCTGCTGTGTACTTTTGTTTACATGCTATATGTCAAATCTTATTGTCCCTAAGGTACTTATGAGAGATGCTTTAGCAGTCATTTTCTTAAATACTGATGCCTATCCGAATTTGGATTTTTCCACCATTGAACAGAATGACAAGCACACGATTGCTGTACTTAAAGCAATCTTTCACAGCTGCCTTGTTTTTCAGTGATCCCATTAAATTGACGGCATATGCCTGTGGGGTCTACAATGTTACAATACTGCTGAACAAGATGTTGATTTGTACAATATAATCTACTACAACATGGCTTTTTTGGGAGGAGGGGGACCTTTCCTAGGTCATTTTCTTTTACCTTAGTAAAATTTAATTTAGGTAGTTGTCTCTCTATGACCTTTACTGAACACCTGGTTACATTAATTGTTTAGATGTGGCTGCACTCTGACACTCAATGGTTAGTAGGCATGAAATCCTATGAAATCCCTTAGTTTCTAAAATGCAGCATGAGTCATGTCTTTTCTTAAACTGAATGAAGTAGCTGTGCATTAAATATGCTGGCACATCTTCTGCTTGAGCAAGTGGACCAAAATGGTGTGAATTGTTAATGCCTTGCTGCTTTGGTTCACGGCTTGTGATTGATCATTTGTAACTATATCTACTCCTTGTTCCATGAAATCATGTATGGAGTAATGGGTTCATCAGATTTTTGGGTTAAATTGAGAGTGAAGAGGTACTGTGTGTGGAAATAAGAGTTGCCATGTTCGGGGCTGGCCTTGTAACAGCATGGAATCTAAAGGCGATATTCAAAACCACTTCACTCATCATACGCTTACTGATTCTGAATAGGGTCCATTTGCAGGGGACATTTGGTAGTTTTCCAATACACTCTATTTCTACTTCCACCACCCTGCACTTTTTTTGTACAACATAGAGCACAACAGGTCAAAGTACAAAATTAATGTATTTAAATAACTTGATATGTAAACGAAGAAACAGCCTGCTATAGAAATATCTAGCACCCTTCCCCCTCTTAGTAACTGTTGGCACCACTGAAATATCCAGTCACTTGGGTAACCCAGACAACCCAGTGATCAAAAAAGCATGTCCGGTATTCTGTATGATAGGGGGGAAGGGGGGAGGTTGTTATTTTGTTTTGTTGTTTTCGGTTTTGTTTTTTAAAAACTAAGTTGTTTTAATTATTCAAGCCTCAAGACCGAGAAAAACAGCTATGTTAACCTTAAGTTAGCTTCTCAGCCCAGTCACACAGTGACGACATACTTTGCAAGACACTGCAACATGACTTGTGACTTTGCAAAGAAATTGCGTAGGACTATGGTAAATAAAAGCCAACAGCAACTAGAAGTGACAACTTGTGATGGCCTGCAGGAGTGTAATCACGTTGCAGTATCTCCCGATAACAGGACAGATAATGTATGTCACTATCAAGCCTCTTACAATGTTCACCACTTACATTACAAAAGGTTCCCTTTGTCTTGTGCCACCTGCATCTGACTACCCCTAATTAACCTCTATTAATTCAAGGTAAAACATGCTCACCTGTTTCAATAGCTTTAAAATAACTAACAGACACTATTTAACTATATAACATGCCAGCTTACATTGGAATGAATTAATCACTATAATAATAATTTTATCGTCTGGCTTTCCCCTGTTCTGGTGCATACATACACCGTAGTAGTACTTTAAGGAATTTTGGCGTGAACATTCTTTAAAGTATTTTCAAAAAGACAGCTTTCGAATTACACACAGTACCTTTTAAATTATAAAGATAAAGTCCTGGAGCAATACCTACGAGGTTAATATTTTTTTTTACTGCAGTTTACAATTTAATGGGAACAATTAAAGAAATTTAAAAGGTCAAAAATAACACTGTGTAAGACACTTTGTATTATACAAAATTGCATACAGTATCTGTCTTATTTAAGTGTCCTTGTGTTTTTAGCTTTTTCTTGTCCAAATTTGTCACAGCATCTTGGTAAAAGGAGCAGATGAATGGAGGAATGTATATTGGGTGAGGGTTACGTCAGTGATGATTAACTCACTAACGGCACAGAAATAGATAGAAAGTACAGAATACGTAATGGCTACTTAGTTCACTATCTAGGCAAGATACAAATTTACATGCATCTTATTTGGCTCATATTTGCTGTACTTGAAAATAATTATGTTATTTGTTTATAGCAACCTAAACTTTTTAGAAGTTTTAAATTTCTTGGCTGTTTTAGTCCATGCTAAGTTGACTGGCTTGGCAAGCTATTTGTAATTCATTGTGAGTATAAAAAAAAATGGTCTTTACCAAGTTCATTTAAAAAATCTGTATTAAACAAATATTTTAGCCGATTTTTCAAACTGAACAAACTTTTGCAAGCTGAAAATTTTGATCTTTACAAGTGATTTAAAGCTCTAGTGCGTGACTGAAGCGTTTTTAGTTTAGACTAAGGGCATTTTCACACAAGACACTCGCCACCCACTACCCACTCACCCACTATACATGTTACAGGGCACCCATAGGGCAACACTGCAGCTGTTCAACATGTAGGCATGTGGGCAGTGGGTGGAGAGTGTCTTGTGTGAAAATGCCCTTAATGGTTGCATTTCCATTCTTATTGGAATTTGGATCAATTTGTTGTGAGTTGTGGAGCAATTTAGTACCATTAACTCATACTAACTTTTTTTCTTGACAATGGGTATTTTCAGACGTTACGAGATCACGCTAAACCATAGTGAACCACGATCAATCCCGCGGCGGGGCCAAAGCGCCCTGAACATCTGTTCGGCGGCCGCCAGATGTTCACCACGGTCAATGGTGATGAGTGGAAAGGGGGTGGGCCGCGAGAGGGGGCAGAACTGCTCCCAACCATAATCCCCCCTCCCCTGCATCCCGCAGACACGGAAACGGGCCCGGGTTGACAAGCCCCCAGAGGACACCGGTCCAGCCCAGGTGGAGGAGGAGGCGGTGGAAGAGACGGTGGAGGAGGAGGACCCACAGGGGAGATGGGGGAGAAGGCCCTACCACCGAGGGGGCCAGTGGAGACTGCAGGAGACCCGGGACTTCATAAGGATCTGGGGGACCCTGGAGTACCAGCTAGAGCTTGTGCTCAACCAGCGCAATGAGCATGTCTACGAGGACATAGTGCGGGAAATGGAGGCGGTGGGGTACCATCGGACCGTGGCACAGTGCCGCTCCAAGGCCAAAGAGATGAAGAGGGGGTACAAGGCCATCAGGGACAACAATCAGCGGTCTAGACACAGAGCCCAGACTGCCCCTTCTATGATGCCCTGGACTGCATCCTTCATATGAAGGGCTCGATAGTCACCCCATGCCTCGTGGGGAGCGCTGTGGTCCAGGGCAGGGAACGAGCCGAGGTACCCCCGCCCCTCGCCACCCCCCAAGTAGGCACACGCTCCAGGGCCCCGGACCCCCAGGAGGAACGCCCCAGGACCTCCGACACCTACAGACCCCCCTGGACAGCAGCCCGGAGAGCCCCCACCCCCAGGCCACACAGGCGGAGTCCGAGGCTGGCACCCTCATCACCCTCAGCCAGTGGCCCCTGGGGGAGTCATCCCACACCGAGGGGCCAGCCTCGGAAGTATCGGAGACGGACATTGAGGGTAAGTGAATGACCAGAAGGGGAGAGGGACCATGGCCCTGGGGGATGCAGGGGCCGGGGCCAGCCCCAGCCCCCACAGACACGGCAGGAAGGGGGCTCAGGCGCCGCCCGGACACCCCTACACCAACAACCCCCCCTCACCGCCCACAGGGCACTAAACACCCCGGCACCAGACCCAGGCGGCCATGGAGGCTGGCGCCGAGGAGTCCAGGCAACAGGAGGAGGAACCAGGTGAAGCACACGGTCCGGGGGGGGGTCCCATGGGGCGCCAGGAGGGAGACCCTCGACACACGGAGCTGTTGAGAGGGGCTGGGGAGGGGGGGTGGGAAGGGGCCGGGTGACACCCCCGGGGGGCCCCAGAGCCCCGGGCTCATCCCAGGGCCGGGGGCAGGTGACTCACCTTCCTGTAACCTACAGGGCATCCCCAACAGCCACAGCATCCCGGGCCCAGGCCCCCAGCACAACGCATGAGGGAGCACCGGACATGGATCCGCCACCGGAGGAAGGACCAGGTGGAGGAAATCGTCTGCACCTTGGCTGAACAGGAGAGGATGATAGCAGCCGTGGGCCGGATGGAGGCAGCCATCGAGCAGTCCCTGGAGTGGGCAGAGGCGCGGGACAGAGATGCGCCTGGAGCAGAGGCAGGAGCACCAGGAGCACAGCAGGCAGGTGGAGGCGCTCAGGCGGCTGGAGCGGGTCATCACAGGGATGGTGCGGGAGCACTCGGCAAAACTTGACAGGTCCCACGATATAGGGACATCCCTCCTCCTGCACGTAGGCACCATGTGTGCCTATGGGATGGCAGTCGCCCCCCCAGGCACCCTGCCTGCCCAGGGCCCCATGCCGGGCCCCTCAGCACCCCCACTCCCTCCCCAGCCGCCCTAGCCATCCCCACGGGCCGCGCATCCGCCTCCCAGTCCCCCCAGCTCTCCGGAGGGTGCAGACGCTCAGGGGGACCCCCCGGGTGCCGGGCCTTCCCTCTCTCCAACTGCCGGCCGGCCCGCCAGTCCAAGAGGCATCCCAGGACACTGCTGGGGACACTGACAGTGGGGGGGGGAGGGAAGCTCACAGAGCTCAGTGGCAATCACCGGACGCTCGAGGGGGCGTCCCTGGAAATGTGGGGGAAGGTGGGGACGGGAGGGCGGTCTGAGGGGAGGGGCACGGTAGGGGGCTGGGGCCAGCGGGGGTGGAGGGAGAGGGTTCGGGTGCACATGTACATGGGGGTGTGAAATAAATGTTCCAACCACGCGCTTGCCTCCCATGCCCGTTACTGGGCGACAGGGGTGGGTGTGGGTGGGTTATGCTGGGCCGGTGATGGCCTGGGTGGGCCGGGGCCCCGCCCTCAGCTGCCCAGGCCTCCCACTGCGAAGCTGGTGTCCGTGGGCGTGCTGTTGGGTGCACCTGCTGTCCTAGCATGAGACCTGGTGCATGCATGGGCACACGCGGCTGTGCGTTCCTTTAGCAGCTGCATGTCTTCTGCCAGCACACACACCCCTCCCTGTTTGCAACACTGTGTCCTTGTCGGGTAAATTAGCGGTCCTGTCTGGGCGCTTGTTTCCTGCAGCTGTGCCGGGTCCGCACCCCACGCCTCATGCTGCTGCTATACAATGTTGCGGGCTGTGGCTGCCTAGCTTGTCCTTGGGACCCCTCGGGCCCCCTCCTCCTGGCCCTGGAGGGACATATGTGCCCCTCTGTCCATGGTGTTATTCTCCCTGTCTAGCTGGACCATGACTGGTTGTGCTTCCATCGGGCTCCCGCATCCCGGCCCCCATGGGGCCCCCCATAGCTGGACATTCCACGAGAGAGTCCATGGCCCTGTGTGACCTGTGGCATACCCCGGCCGTGCAACTGCTCCTGGGCTGCCCAGACACCCAGTCGGATGCTTATGCAAGCCTGAGCTCTGGGCTTCGCTACTTCGGCTATGAGGCGAGCGCTCAGGATTGCCGGCTGCATGCGGAGACGCTGGGTTCCCTTCCCCAATGGGCGCATCCCAGAGATGAGGTACGCTCATGTGGCTGGTCTGCAGCTGACTGTCTGAGCTGTGTGTGCAGCCTGGCCGCCTACACGCTCTGTCTTGTGGAGGGGGGGCCCTGCCTTGGCCGTGTCCTACTTTGGCTGTGTTCACGGGGCCCGTGGGTACCATCGCTCTCGTGGGGCGGTGTATCATTGGCTGTTGGAGTTGGATCAGCTGCCATGGCCCCCTGCTGCTGACTGCTGTGTGTCTGAGCCTACCACAGCGGAACTGTCGGCGCTGTCAGGTGTGTGGTCCTGTTCAGATGGGTAGTTGGGGCTGTCCATGCAGGATCCTTTCGAGGCCTACTACCTGATCGCCCACCACATGTCCTCTCTGGGGTACCGCTGGGGCATGATCCATTGCTCCACCTGGTTCACCGGGTGGAGCACCTGGCCCCATCGTGGCCCCCAGCAGCTGGCTGTGAGTCCCGGAGTGCCTCTCGGTCTCCAGGTTTCCTGCCCCCATGTGGTGGGCCACCCCCACCCCCCCCGTCTGCCTCTGCACCCGGTGTTCCCCTCCATGATTGCCTTCCCCGGTGCCCTGGTCTGACTCTCTGCATGGCCTAACCGACTCGCCTGTGTCCAGCGGACTGTCCGCACCAGCCTGCGCTCCCTGTGGTACCAGCTCCCCCCCCCCCTTGGGTGCCTGTGTGACCTCAGGGCTCTGGCGCCCCCGGACTGGCTCTCCCGGCTTCCTCCAGGGGGCTGGGGGGATCTGCGCCTTTGGAACTGCTGCGCTACACCGGTTCTCCTGCCTGCCCTCCATCGCCCCCTCTCTGGGGTGTGGGGTCCGAGTGTGCCTCCTGGATCGTTCCCGGACCGCTCCCTGTGCCATGTGTGCTCCTGCTGTGCCTTGGTTCCGGGATCCTGGAGCCTCCCATTCCTGGTCTGCCTGTGTTGCTGTGGGAGTTCCCGTGCAGACGGCTCTGCTTTGGGGGTTGTGTTTGCCAGTGCCTGTGTCCTGCCCTGCCCGTGCGCCATTTCCCCACCTCTTCCCTGTTCCGCGCGCCCCCCCCGCCCCCCGTGTGCCTTGTGTGTTGTCCGGGCGCCCGTGTCCCCCCTTCCCTTCCTTTCCCCTCTGTGTGTGTGTGTGTGTGTGTGTGTGTGTGTGTGTGT
>QEPC01008061.1:1958711-1971508 GCA_003113815.1 Sphenodon punctatus | reverse complement strand
CTGTCCCCTCCCTCGCTCTCCCTCGTTTCTCCTGCTCGCCCAACCGCCTTCGTCCCTTCTCCCTCGCTGCCCCCCATGCCTGGAACTCCCTCCCTGCCAACATCCGCCTTGCCTCCTCCCTCCGCTCCTTCAAATCCCTCCTCAAGACCCACCTTTTCCATGCTGCCTTTCCCAATGCCCGCTAGTCTTTCCCCTTACTCTTACTGTCGGCCCTTCTCTGCTGACTGCTGCTACGAACTTCTTTGTAACCAAGCCAAGCACACGCACCTGAGACCTCGCATCCGCCTGAATGTTTGTTTGTCTTCTTCCATGTCTCTCCCACTGTCCCCTCTCCCTGTCTCCCCCCCTTTGTCTTTGTCTTTTAGATTGTAAGCCACAGGCAGGGACCGCGTCTAATTCTATGTTCTGTACAGCACCAGGTCATACGACTGGCGATTTATAAGTGTCTAATAATAATAATAATAATAATAAATATTACTCCATGTTTTGGTTGACTCGCTCGACCTGTCCATTCGCTTGGGGGTGGTAGGCTGTGGTTGGTTTCAATGTTACTTGAAGGGCATAAAACAAAGCCTTCCAAAATCATGAGGTAAACTGGGTCACTCGGTCACTAATTATTTCTACGGGGCATCCGTGGAGTTTAAAAACGTGGCAAATAAACAGAAGGGCGGTACGTTTGGCCGAGGGCAGGCCTTTACAGGCGATGAAATGCACTAACTTGGTGAAGTGGTCTACTACAGCGAGAACCATGGTGTAACCCTGCGAAGGTAGTTCCACAACAAAGTCAAGCCCTATACATTGCCACGGACCCTGTGGCAGGGGGGTGATTTGTAGCAGTCCTGTAGGGGACCGGCGGGGAGTTTTCTTGCGGGCACATGTGACACAACCAGAAACATACTGCTGGACATCTTGGTGTATCGTGGGACACCAAAAGGATTGCTGAACAAGGTGCTGAGCACGTTCGACTCCTGGGTGTCCCACGGTAGGTGCCTCGTGGTGGGCCCATAAGATATGAGGTTGACAGGAGGGGGGCACCACCACTCATCCTTGTTTTAACAGTATCCCATCTTGTAGTTGAATCCCAGGGTCCTGAATTGATGGGAGTTCTAGCGTGGTGGCCCTCCATATATCTTCAAGCGACATGTAGGTGGCTGCAAAGTTTTTGCGGTGTAATATGGGGCTTGGTGCGCCAGGTGGTGCTACTCATCCTTCGTTGTAACAGGAGAGAGCGTCTGCTAACGCATGTAGTTTCCCTGGGTGATATTGAATTTGGAAGTCGAATCGAGCAAAGAATAATGCCCACCGGGCATGCTGAGCATTTGCGATATGAGCTGTTTGAAGAAAAGTCAAGTTTTTATGATCTGTTACGAGCAAGACGGGATGCTGGGCCCCTTCCAAGTAATGCCACCAAACCTTGAAAGCCACCTTGATGGCGAGGAGTTCGCGGTCAAGTATTGCGTAGTTTTGCTCTGCTGGAGTGAGCTGCCTAGAATAATAGGCGCAAGATAACAAGACGTCTGGGGTCTCGGTTACTTGCAAGAGCACAGCCCCTATGGCCCGTCCAGATGCATCGGCTTCCACCACAAAAGGTCTTGTGAAGTTGGGATGTTGAAGAAGAGGAGTCGTGGTGAAAGCCTTTTTTAAATAGTCGAAACTGAATTGCTGTTCTGGTCCCCAACAGTAGGGCTGTTTCTTTTTCAAAAGTTGCGTTAGCGGGGCCGTGATCTCGGCGTAACGAAGAATGTACTGTTGGTAATAGTTAGTGCTTCTGAGGAAGCGTTGTAGCGGTTTTACTGCCTTAGGAGGGGGCCAGTCCCGCAAGGCCTCAACCTTTTGTGGGTCCATCCTGACCCCAGTCAGGCTTATAATAAAGCCCAGGAAACTTACGGTGTCAAGGTGAAAAAAGCACTTCTCCCGCATACAATATAGTTTATTTGCATGGAGTCGTTGGAGTACTTCCCGTACATGGTGTACGTGTTGCTCTAGAGTCTCAGCATAGATTAGAATATCATCAAGATATTCGATAACACAGAGGTCAAAAATGTCATGAAAAATGTCGTTGATCACGTGTTGAAAGGCAGCAGGAGCACTGGCAAGGCCAAAAGGCATCACAAGGTACTCAAACAACCCGTACCTCATCCGGAAGGCGGTCTTCCATTCATCACCTTGCCGAATACACAACAGGCTGTAGGCCCCTCGTAGATCAAGCTTCGTAAAGACTTGTGCCCTTTGGAGTCGGTTTAACAGTTCAGGAATCAGCAGGAGAGGGTACCTATTCTTGATCGTTATGCTGTTAAGTCCTCGATATTCCACACATGGTCTCATTCCTCCATCTTTCTTGGCCACAAAAAATATTGGGGCTCTGGCGGGTGAACATGAGTGCTGAATAAAGCCCTGCCAGAGGCTTTCTTTCAGGTATTGATGTAGAGCCTGGAGTTCTGGCCCTGCCAAGGCATAAATACGGCCAAAGGGGGGTTCCTTACCTGGAATGAGATCAATAGGACAGTCATATGCCCGATGGGGGGGCAGTTCTGTAGCTCGTTGTTTACTAAACACGTCTTGGAATTCTGTATACACCACGAGGAGCGCTGCCTCATGAGCGGCCGAGAAGTCTGTCGCCGCAATGCAGTCCTCCAGTCACAGTCTGGGGCGGAGGCATTCACGAATGCAGAAGGGGGACTTGAAACGCAGTTGTTGACTTGACCAAACGATCTGAGGGTCATGCCGCCGCAACCACGGGGCACCTAAAATCACATGGAAGGTAGGGGTGCAAAGGACATCGAACGTTACGTATTCATGGTGGTCTCCCATCATGCAGCTCCGTGGGGGAGTGCAAGTCGTGATGGGTCCTGACACCAGCGGGGAGCCGTCGATGAAGTGTACTGGTTCCGGGGTAGCCGGAATAAGGCGTTGGGTAGGAATAAGGCGTTGCTGCACGAGGTGGGCAATGAAGTTTCCAGATGCTCCAGAATCTATGAGGGCCCAGATGACCATGGAGCGCTGTCGGGATAATTGCAGGGTGACTGGGACCCGTAAATGGGGATCTAGATGTGTCGCGGGGACGGGATTTGAGCACGTTAGGACTGAGACAGCCCCAGGCCATCTCGACCCCTCGCGTTTCCCAGCCTTCGTCGATGTGGAGGCAGGGCCGGGCATTCTCCAATAAAGTGGGAGGGTTCCCCACAATAAAAGCAGGAATGGGATACCCGGCGCCTCTTGCGTTCTTCCTCTGTTAACGGGCCCCAAGATGCCCCTAGTTGCATTGGTTCTGGGTCGGGCGGTTTCGGAGCCCCTATGGGCAATAGGGTTTTTGTCAAAGACAGGCGTACGTCATGGCAGCACTGTCGCCTCCACTCCACCAACCGGTCTTCAATTTGGAGGGTAAGGTTAGCCAGAGCCTCCCATGTATCGGGAAGGGCTACCAGAGACAATTGGTCCTTCATTTCCTCCCCTAAACCCCTTCGAAATAGCACCTGCAACACCTCATTTGGCCATTGCAGCTCCAACGCCAATTGTTGAAAGTGCGTAATATATTCTAGTAGGCCACCCTCAGTCTGCTTAAGGCTCATAATCAATGTCTCAGCATCACAAACCCGATGGGGGCGGTCAAACTGGCTGGCAAATTCTTTTAGGAAGTCGTCATCATTGGTCAGCAAGGGACTGTTACCCATCAACAGGGTGGTTACCCATTCCAGTGCCACCCTCCCATATTCCCAATAACAAAGGCTACCTTTATTGCATTGCTAGCATATGTGGCGGGTTGTAGTGTAAAAGTAAAACGGCATAGGGCTAGAAAACTTTGGAATATCTGTCTGTCCCCTGTAAATTTCTCAATATTAGGCCCCTTGGGCTCTCATGGTCCCGAGGGGGAAGTAGGCACAACAGGCGGGAGAGGCGGCAGTGCAGCTGCTCCTGGGGGGGGGGGAAGAGAGGCACCGCCAGGGTGACCGCCTGTAGCTGAGTAACTGCTGTGGCTATATTACCCTCCTTGGCCTGAATAGCCTTAAATTCCATGGCCAGGGATTGTACAGCCTGTACTAGCTGCCCTATTTCCTTGGCCACATCCATTGACACTGGGGCCCGTACCTGTGCCAGGGGTGATTTCTGTCAAGGGGGGATGGGGTGGTTAGGCACTCGCACAGTACACACTTGCAACCGAGGTTCGCCCTGGTCTGGAAGGGATTAGCGGGGTGGAAATGCCCATCAGAATAGTGTTATGGCCTTCACCTCTCCAGGAGAGAACAGGCCTCTATCATCATAGGGTGCTCGAGACACAGGGGAACCAAGATCCGCCCCCAAAGGACACGTACTTCGCTAGCTGTCAGGGGTGCAAGGAACGGGGAAAGATGTGTGGTTCATGGATTATTAAGGGGGGGAACCAGATGAGAAGAGGGCAAGGAGGCACTCACACAGGGGAGAAGTAACCAAGGGAAGGAGGGAGGTGGGGAAGGGGCTGCCACACTCCACTTACACACTCACCAATTCACTCAAGGGAAGTCTCCAGGGGATTCAGACGTACGGGGCTTGGATGTCACACTCTCTCGTTCACAACCATGCATTCTCAACAGGCTTCGCTCGCAAGGGGGCCAGTCTCTGCAATCACCAGTGCCGCTGTCCTACTAGATAAAGCCCAGTTGCTGTCCTAGCAGTGCTGGGATTTATCTAGGAAGCCCCACCCCTCTGCACGCCCATAGGCGCTCTGAACGCCGCGGCAGGAGCAGAGGTTCCCCCACATTCTGTGCCGACGCTGGGGGCATGGCTGAGCCTTGGGGCTGTGGCCTGATGCGGGTTTTGTGGGTGGGGCCTCGGGTCGCACTGCTGGGGGCCAGGCTTCTGGGTGCAGTAGGCCCGAAGAACGCTCTCACCGGGCCTCCAGGTGAGACCGCAGCCGCTGCTGATGAGCGGGGTTGACATTGACGTAGAAGGAAAAAGCCCTTTTTATATCCAAAGTATGAAGCGTTTATTCCATATGGGATGCCTGGGGTCTAGGGAAAAAGAATGGGAAAGAAATAGTTTGATTAAGATGGAAGGGAGAAACAACTTTTGGTATAAAGACAGGGTCCGTTCTGAGATCAACCTTATCTTTGAAAAATCAGAGGTAGGGAGGGGAGGTTCTAAGTGCCGTTAGTTCACTAACTCTTTGAGCTGATGTAAGGGCAACTAATAAGACAGTCTTTATAGATAGGTTTTCCATAGAACAGGTAGCCATGGGTACAAAGAGGGACCCATCAATTTTGATAGGACCAAGTTAACTTCCCATTGGGGAACTGGGTGGGTAACAGGAGGGAAAGTATTATATAAGTCTTTCCAGAAGGTCCTTGTCAAAGGGTGAGAGAAAAGAGAATCTTTTTCCAGTGGTCTAAGACGAGAAGACAGAGCGGCTAGGTGAACCTTAATGGAAGAGAGGACCAGTCCAGACTCTTGGAGATGTAGAAGATATTTAAATACATGATCCATTTTTATGGAGGTTAATGGTGTGTCATGAGAAGTGCACCATCGCATGAAGCGAGTCCACTTAGCTGCATAGCAAGCCCTGGTTGAAGACTTCTTGGAATTCAACAGAACTGCTCTAACTTCTGAGGACAGGTCCTCTGTTACTGATGGATCAACGAAGCGCAGAGATATAGTATTTCGAGATCGTGGTGGAGAATGGTGCCTTGTTGACGCAATAAGAGATCTGGCTCAAGCAGGAGTTCGGTGACATCGGTCGCCAATTCTTTGAGTGTCTGGAACCATATTTGTCTGGGCCATAGTGGGGCTATGAGAATGATGCGAGACTGATCCAATCGAATCTTGTACAGCACCTTGTTCAGTAAGGGTGTTGGGGGGAAAAGCATAAAGGAATTCCCCACTCCAGGAAATCGTGAAGACGTCTGACATCAATCCTGGTGGAAGACCTGCCTGACTGCAAAAGAGTGGCATCTTTGCATTTTCTGCAGTGGCAAATGTGCCTCACATTTGAAAAATGACTCTTAGTACCTTGTCATTTAGTGACCATTTGTGGTGATCTGTTAACTGGCGGCTGAGCTGATCTGCAATGCATTTTTTCTGGCCTGCTAAATGGACAGCTTGAAGGTGAACATTGTGTTTAATGCTCCATTTCCACAATGCCTCTGCCTCAAGAGAAATGTGTACGGATCGAGCCACACCTTGCTTGTTGAGGTACCACATTGTTGCTATGTTGTCGGTGATGACCAGCACATTCTTTCCTCTGATGCAAGACACTAATGGTCTGAGTGCCCAACATATGGCCCTCAGGTCTAGTACATTTATGTGAAAGTTCATCTCCTCTGGGGACCAAAGTCCATGAACCCTGAAATTCTCCATGTGGGAGCACCATCTGGTAAGGGATGCATCTGTTGTGATGGAAACATCTGTATGAGGGGGTTTGAACGGAATACCCTTGGAGGACATATGTAGGGTTCGTTCACCAAAGGAGGCTGTTTTGGACATTCTCTGGAATGGATACTTTTCTGTTGAGGGAGTGGAAGGTGGGGTAATATACCTCCCTTAACCATTGCTGCAGAGGTTGCATGTAGAGCCTCGCATATGGGGTTATGGCAGTCCAGGTCCTTTATGGAGTGGACAATGTCATCAAATCTGGCCCGCGTAAAGTAAGCTTTGATGTGACATGTGTCCAGGAGAGCTCCGATAAATTGCAGATGCCTCGTGGGTACGAGATTGGATTTCTCTGGATTCACTAGTAGGCCTAGTGTCTCTAATATTGACAGTGTCAATCAAACGTCTCTCAGCAGCTTTTCTCTGGAAGGCGCCACTAGGAGCCAATCATCTAGCTATGGAAACACCCTGATGTTCAGTTTCCTGAGGTGGGCCACAACCACTGCCACACACTTTGTGAAGATTCCCGGAGCAGTAAGTCTGAATGGAAGAACTGTGTACTGATAAGTGTTGGTCTCCAACAACATATTGTCTATGAGAGGGTCTAATTGAAATATGAAAATATGCATCCTTAAGATCAAGAGAGGATAACCAATCTCCACGTGGTAGACCTAACAGGGTCATCATACGGAATTTGAATCTTTTAATACATTTATTAAGTTCTCTAAGGTCTAGAATAGGCCTAAATCCCTCATCCTTCTTAGGGACTAGAAAATATCTGGAATAGAACCCCATATTCAGTTCAGAGAAGGCTATCCTTTCTATGGCTCCTTTCAAAACGAGTTTTTCAATTTGAAGGAGTAATTGTGTCTTGTGAGAGGTCTCCCTTAAGGGCAGGGAAGGGGATACGATAGGGGGGAAAGAGTGGAATTGTATGGCATAGCCATATCTTATTATTTCCTTGACCCATCTGTCAGAGGTGATGGATGCCCATTGATTATAAAAGGGCAGGAGACTGTTATTAAAGGAGGGGAGACACACACACACACACCCTTCTCTCTTGATGTGAGGCTAGCTTAAAACTATTTTGGGGAGGTTGGCCAGAGGAAGAATTTGAAGATTGCCTTCCATTTCTTTTCTGTTTATTAAATCTTTCTGGCCTGAGAGAAAGAAGGTTGTGATTGTTGATAGTGTGGGGGAAAACCCCTACCACTCTGATAAGAATATGGAGAACGCGGTTCACAAGCATAAGAATAGGAAGCAGGGACTGAGTAGTATTTCTTTTTTATTGCTCTGATAACCACATCTGACCTGGCAGATGACACCCCAAAAAATATAAAGGAAACAAGTCAAACAGGCCCTCGGAATCAAAAGGTAGGTCCTCTGTTTTGGTTTTATTTTCTGGTGTTAGTGCCGTAGAACTGAACCAGGCATGTCTCCTGAGTGAGATTGCTGAAGCAATTCCTCTAATGGCACAATCAGCAATATGCAAGTTAGCAGTCAGCTGGAATTGTGATATTTGCATTCCCTCCTTTTGTATGGCAGCAATCTGATCAGGGTCTGTGGTCTTACTAAGCTGGGACCAAAGTCAATGTTGGTAACCGCACATAGCTGTTGCATAATCTGAGGCCCTGAGAGACAAAGTTTCTGAGCAGATTTTTTGTCCTAAAACATCTAAACTTCTCCATTCTCTCTGATGGTGACGGTTGGATACCCCCTGCCCTCGTTTTGTGTAAAGCTGCTGCTATGACCAAGGAGTAAGGAGGGGGATGCTTGTAGAAGATATTTGCCCCTTCTTTGGGAATAGCATAGAGGGAATCTGCAAGTTTATTTGTGGGTACTGCAGACAAGGGTCTGGCCCATACAGAGGTGGATGGTTCAATCAATTGCTCGAACATAGGAAACATAATGCGGCCTGACTCTTCTAGGATACCAAACACTGGACCAGATTGTGTTTTCTTGACCACTTTAGCAGGGAGTTTAGGTAACACTGAAACTAGTCTTTGTAGCATAGCCTGAAAAGCCTTTGTGTCCGCTGTGACTAATACTAGGTTAGGTTCTGATACAGTATCAGCTGGAGGAGATGAGATAATTTCTTCCTCTTCCTGAAGTAGTGGTGACGAAGATGAAGACGGAGGAGGAGGAGAAGAAGAAGAGGGGGGAGGAGGGGGAGGCAGACCTTCCTGTTGAAGCCCCCACAGTTGGTGCATGTTGGGTCAAGACTGGTTGGGCAGGGAGAGAGTGTCCAACAAGGGAGCTTAGAAAAGTGGCTTCCAGGGGCTGTACCGATCCGGTACCAATGAAAGTCAGAACTGGTGGAACCGCAGAAGGTGGTATGCTAAAACTACAATAGGGAAAAGATTATTTATATTGATTAAAAGGCTGTATCAAAATACAGCCATTAGAGTGAGGTCCACGCGAGCAGGGTGTTTGTTCAATGTAACTCCCACCTCCAATGGAGTAAAGATGGGTTATGTTCTGGCCCCCTTCCTTTTCAGTTTTTCCATAAATGATGTAATGGAGAAGCTCCATGGGGATAGGTTTCACCTCATCTCTGTACCTGAGAGGAAATTAAGCATACTGTTGTACGCTGATGACAGGGACAAGAAGGTTTCTATCAGTCCTAGGCAAATATTGGAAAGAAAATCACCTGTTAATCAACTACAAAAAATCAAAAGTGATGATTTTTGCAAAAAGGTGGATTAAGAAAAACTGGTCTGTTGATTTGGTTCAGTTAGAACAAGAGAGATCATATAAGAACCTGGGAATATTTTTTTATTATACTGGGCTGTGGATGGATCACTTTGATATGGCAAGACTGAAATTAATGCAGTCGGTGAATGGGATACTCAGGTTTTTGAGACGGGACTGAGGAAAGTTAATCCTACCTGCTCTAGGACTTTTAGAATTTAAACTATTACCCCAGGCATTATATGGAGCTGAAATTTGGGGTTTTCATGTTAAAGCTAGCCTCGAAATTCCCCCAAATCATTTATTATGATCCATTCTTGGTGTACCCAAATATATAGCCATCAGTTTACTAAGGGAAGAAACAGATGTGCTATCTGTAGAATGAAGAGCTGTCTGCTGATTTTTTTAAAAAACCTAATTACTTTATTCTCCCTATAAAACTTGGCTACTTCATTTTTTCCCTCTGTAACACCAATAGACAACCAGGGTAGACCAAGAGGTCTGTTACAAAATGTAATTAGTGTGGGGTTTTTTGCCCCTTTTATACCTTTAGAAGCTCAGGGTAACTCTATCCTTAGAATACTTTTGATTCTGTGTCCATTTGTAGAAAAGTGGTTCATTTGAAAGACTGACCCCTGAGGAAGCTTCATCTGTGGTGAAACGTTGGGCATTCCCAGCTTCAGAAGAAAAATTCACAGACATCTTCAGCTCGTAAGACAGACTTATCAAAACTTTCTCTTTTAACACTTTTTTGAATCTTTTATTCTTGCACATTGTTGAACTTTGTCATCTGGATCACATGAATTTCCTCTTGGGACTCTTTTTGCCTCAATACTTTAGATCCATTTTTGGCTGATTCTTTATCTTTGAGAGTTGTTTACCTCTCTAAATTTGGAGCCGTTTATAACATTTATATAAGGTGTAGTCTTTGTTTTGGCTATCAATAGGCCAGCCAGCCCTGCATCTGCTGAAGATAACTTTCTACACCTTTATGGCAATATATGCTCTCTCAGCACAGTCATTGTGGGGGTAAAACAGGAGCAGGAACTGAAATCAATTTGTTTTAGAATCAGTGTCTCTTTATAGGCCTAATTCCAGTATAATCAAGTATATTTGTAGATTAGGGAGTGTTAGGGCTTGTCAGTACCAGCAAAGTCTTTCACAAATCTCTTATCCATGTATCACGGAAACCTGGCTGGACAATGAATCGGAGCCTATCTTGGCTGATCTTGTTCCAGCCGGGTATTCCGTGCAGCACAAGTTGGAGGGACGGGGGGGGGGGGCAGTGTAGCTATGATTTATAAAGATGGGTGGTCTGTGAGGAGGTATCCAGTGTGGACCATGGTAGGCATTGAAGGTCTCAACCTTGTGTTTGATTTGGCAGGGGACAGTTTGGGAGTGCTGCTGGTATACCGTGCACCTACCAGTGCAGCAGCCTCCCTGCATGCTCTGGCAGAGGTTGTGTCAGAGGTGGTGTTACGGTCCTCCAGGACGATAGTCCTGGGGAACCTCAACATTCATGCTGATGTGGTGCTCGGGGGAGCCGAGCATGAGTTCATGGCCGCCATGGGCCTGTCCTAGAGGGTCAACGGCCCGACACATCTTGGAGCTGTCCCTTCAACTGCTGAGCCACCACCCACTCAATAACCTTCCCTAAAAATGGAAGGTTAGAGACAGGTCGATAGCTAGCAAGGGAGTCAACATCAAGTGATGGTTTCTTGAGCAGAGGCTGCACCACTGCCTCTCTGAGACGTTGACCACCCCCGCCAGCAATGGCCCTATTGTCTCCCGGCAAGATTTAATTAGCCAAGATGGGTATGGATCTAATTCACAAGAAGTGGCCCTAACAACTCCAAAGGTCTCGACCGCATCAGCAGGTGTCACCAATTGAAATTGATCCCATAAAACCAGACAGGGTGTGACTTCCATAACCTCTGGTTCTCCTAGTGTAATAAGTGCAGCGTCGAAATCATAGTGAATCTGAGCAATTTTATCCACAAAATAATTCACAAACCTATCACAGCGTGCCGTAGATGACACCACTCCAGGGTGGAGGGAGCCGGACTGACCAGCCCCCACACCACCCGGAATAGCTCAGCTGGACACGATTTTGAAGATGCTATAATAGCAGCAAAAAAAATCTTTTCACTGTCCTCATAGCCTCGGCACATGCTCGTAAACTGGCTCTATGCCGCAATAGGTTGGCTTCAGTACGATAATCATGCCACCGTCACTTCAACCGCTGTCCTTCTCGCTTCAGCACTCGCAGCTCCTCCGAAAACCACAGAGGCCTGCGGTGCTGTTGCCTGGGCAGTGGACATCTAGGAGCCGTCCGATCAATGGCCTCAGTCAACAGTCTCTCTGTTCCATAGTGCGACGAGGTCATCGATGAGACGGTCGTCGAGGTCAGAGAGTAACTCCCTGAGGGCCAACCAGAACCATTCCGGTTCCATTAGCCTCCAGGGGCAAACCATTTGAATGGGCTCCACACCCTTCCAGCGTCAGACGTGTTGAGAGAGATCCGTAGGAGATAATGATCCGACCATGACAAGGGCACCATCGATATCTCCCCCAATAGCAGAGCACCCGCCTCAAGGCCAGTGCAAAACATGAGATCAAGAGTATGTCCCCCCTGGTTTGTCGGGCCGCTGACCATCTGAAACAGGCCCATGGTTGCCATGAACTCATGCTCTGTCCCCCCAAAATCAGCGTTGGCATGAATGTTGAGATCCCTCCAGTCTAATGCCTTTGGGGACCGCAACATCACTCCTAACATTGCCTCTGCCACAGCACGTAGAGAAGCTGGTATACGAGCAGCACCCCCAAACTGTCCCCCGTCAAATCGAACACCAGGTGAAGAGCCTCAATCCCTACCGTGGTTTGTACCGGATATCTTCTAACCGACCACCACTCTCTAAAAATCATAGCTACACCGTCCCCCTCCCCCCGTCCCTCTGACTGTGGCTGATGCTGCACGGCTGGAACAAGGTCAGCAAGACAGGCCCCGACTCAAGGTTCAGCCAGGTTTCCGTAATGCCCACCAGATCAGCGGCACAGTCCAGGACCAGTTCCTGGATAGTTGTTGCTTTGTTGACCACTGATCTCATGTTCAACAGCAGCAGCGAAGGGTCGGGCGTCCTCTGATCTCGATTCCCCTGTGCCTCGATTCCCCTCTCCAGCCACTAAGGGGTGAGTGAGAGGGACCTGCAACAGGCACCTGTCCCGCTTCACTAAGCTTATACCACCCTGTTTAGATCTATATCTCCCCCATCCCATCACGACCCCAATGACTACAGCCTCACCCGGCGTGCCCCCCCCCCCCCCCCTACCCCCTCTGCCACAGAGAGGCAATGCTTCCTTCCACAAGGAGTGCAGCCCTCCCTCTCACCGAGGGGGTCCATCCTTGCCCCCCTAACCCAGTCCCCTTGCCCCTCTCCCATCAAACAAATATTCCATCCCCCCCCCCCTTACCTTTCTTGGCAAGAACTCACAAGCAGTAATTTCCTGTTCGTTTCATTCCTACATTACAGCAACACATTCCCTCTTTCTGGTTAAACAGTTTCATCAGATTCGTAAGAGGAACAACTAACCTTTATTATTAATTATTATTATTATTATTATTATTAAACATTTATAAAGCGCCAGTAACAACCTGGCGCTGTACAGAACATACAATCAGCTGCGGTCCCTACCTGTGGCTTACAATCTAAAAGACAAGGAGGGGGAGACAAGGAGAGGGGACAGCGGGAGAGACATGGGAGAAGACA
>QEPC01008061.1:1925091-1952332 GCA_003113815.1 Sphenodon punctatus | reverse complement strand
GGGGGGGGGGGGGGGGGGGGTGTGGATATGGGATTGTTGTAAAGTTTTTAAAATATAGTTTTTATAGAATTTTATTGTATTGCTAGTTGTTGTAAGCCGTCCCAAGATGCCGTAGGCACAAGGGGGCGGCTAAAAAATATTTATAAATAAATAAATATTATAAAGGACAAAAAGCTATTTTTAATACTCTTTAATCAAGTTAGTTCTATAGACCCAACACAGCTAAGAAAGTGTGAGCTGTATTCAATTATTTCACCATCATCAACAAAATCCCCATTTACTAAATCCCCATCAGCTACACTCATGCAAGCTTTTAAAGGTGTATACACTACACAGGTATCAACAATTGCACAGGTATGAACAGTTGCAGCTGTACAAAGAGGACCATTTTCATTTCTGGTTGGAATTCATTCTCTGCTTAATGCTTCTATCTGTCAGTCTAGTTCCTCAACAGGCTTTTCCAATGCACCAAGAGCTATTGGTGTGACCAATGTGTTTTGTGGCAGTCTTCTGGAACATGCAAAGTGCACAGATCTGCAAATTCCTGGCTGGAGTTTTATGGGAGGTCTTCAAACATATACCACAAATTTGGGTGTTTAAAATCAGAATGCTGCTTCTGTGAGCTCTACACAAGTAGGAGTGAACTGCTGAAGTTCATGCTACAACCAGAGCCCTCTCTGTCTTATCAAGGGGCAAAACCTCACCAGCAGAGGACACAGCGAGAAGTGTTGCATTGACACAACAGAAGCCCCACATCAACCTTGAAATTCGTGGAGAACAGGGATTTTTGGAGGATGATGGTACCGCAAGAGGGGTTTTCTGTGGACTTCTTTCTACAAGCTGCCAAAACAGCTCTATGACGCTCTCTCTCACAGTACATGGCTAGCCTTCATACATTTATGAAAGATAATGAAAGATATGAAAGACTTGGCTGTTCGCCCAGGCCTTCGGAAAGAGGGTGGGGGGGGTGTTAATTTTTGTGGGGGGTGGTTTAAATTTGTTTTTAATTATGATATTGTAGATTTTTTATGTTTAAAAATTGTTTTATATTGTACTAGAAGCTGCCCCGAGATGCTGTAGGCATGGGGGGCAGCATATAAATACAATGAAATAAAATAAATAAATAATAATGTATGAAGGGCTTTCTTAGTCTTGCATTACATGGAGAGGATACATGAGCGGATCCACCCACAGCTCTGTATTGGTTTGAACAAGGCAATAAACCTTTTGGTCTGAAGACAGCTTCCCTGAACAAGTTTGTGTAAGAGGAACATGTTTGTGTCATTATACATGCTCAGCTTAGAGACTATGGTGTTAACGCATATAATAATAAAACAGCCATTCATAACTCAACAGGCGAGAGATTCTAAATCATCAGTCAGATCAGCTGTCACTAACTGGAGGAAATGGTTTTGCAGCACCTCTCTGATCCGGTTTATAGTCCTCTTGTGTGCAGTATATGAGTGCTTGAAAGTTACATATGTTCCTAAGACTGACTTTTTAGTCTGTCTTAGGAAAGATAGAACATTCTAGGGTCCCAGTAAAGCATCTATTGCAACGGATAGGAATCTCTCCAGTGAGTTGAAACAGGCCTCAGGACAGTTAACTTTAAAGTTAAATTTACCTTTTCAGGCTTAATGCCTAAACATGGAGCAACAATACATTTTTGATGGAATTATACATATACTACATACGTAGCCACCAAAACACTTACAGATCTGCCTGATTTTTAGAGCACATTCTGGTGTAACAGTATATAAAGACAAAATATTAGCCAGTAATGTGGCTTTTCCAGAAAATTTTGAATCAGAAAATGTTCCCAGTGGCCTAAATCAATTGGGATCTGAATTAGCATGTTTATTTTACTTATATTAAACTCAAAAGGCACACCATGTTAATTTTATGTACTGGATAAATATCTCAAAAGTTTTTCCAATAGCCCAAGTAGTAAATGGATATATTTTAATTAGGAAAAAAAAAAAAATAAAGAAAGCACACAATGTGGTTTAAAATAAATGTTATAGTCAAACAAATTCAAAGCTTTACTTGGAAATTGTTTTTATTGGAATTACTTGTAAATATCTTAAGACATGACAACTTAATAGCATACACTTCCCTTACATTGTTTAAATTTTAGGGGGTGAAAGGTTTTAAGGCACTGAAAACTGTTAACATAGTAATTTGGGGGCATAATTGATCCAGCACGCCCAAAGAGCTGTGCATGATATGCCACTGTTGTCCACTGATCTACTTCAACAGAGTTTGACTCTCACTGGAAACCTTCAGTTTCACCATCTGTAGAGCGCCTACACAATTTGTTAGTAAGATTGAGCCATGTTCTCTTTCACTAAAGGATGGGGGGGTGAGGGGGGTCTGTAGACAGACATAGATAATTACAACTTTGAAACTGCCCAATTTGACTGGTATTGGTATCCATTAATTACATTACTAATTAATTGTATGAAACAATGCATTTTTAGAAGTGGAAAATGTTCTGCCCCACATCACTGATCTTAGCACAGAAGCTATTGCATTGCCACAAAATTAGTCACGCCTATTGTGTAATAAAATAATTAAATAGTGTACAGAATAAGTACACTATATGTGGAATATATTTCAGGAAACTCATACTTTTAAATAAGTAAAGTTTACCTTTTCCATCTGGTCCTGTGGAGCAATAATCTCATAGCCATCCTGTCCTGTGCAATTTTTAAACACCAAAATTTTAACTGAAGGCTTCTCAATAAGTTTCTTCATGCGCCGAGAAAGGACAGGCTTGTTTTTTCTTTTCTTGACACCAATAGGAAGAACCAGACCATTCAATGTCCAAGTTACTTTTTTCATTAACAGATAGTCTGGAAGAAAAAGGGGAATAAAAAAATAAATATTTGGCTTTAAAATTAAAAATGGACACATTTGTTCTCCTTCCCATATTACCTTAATAATACACACTGGCCTGTCTCCATATTGAAGATGGTATATTTTCTGAAATACTACCCCAGCTTCCCACTAACCGTGACATAAGCTGTAGCAAGCTGTCTCCACTGATAGCCTGCATAAATCATCATTCCTGAAGGGAACAGATGTTCAGGGTATGAAAGAGTAATACCACAATTTAGTCATAATTAAAATTCACCTTAGCATGCCTCTATCACTGATCAGAGAGGAACATTTAGCTTCTCACCTACATAAAGAAATGCTTTTCACATCCCTAGCTTCATGGAAATTAATCCTGTTCCTTAACTTGTATACTTCTTTGCGTACCACAGCTGACAGTACCTTCCACAGAGGATGCATTTTAACAGTTGGTCGGTAACTTTTTTTATATATATCTAAGAGAATGTCCTCTACATGGTATCATTGTATGCAACTGCAAATACATTCTGTGCAATAAACTTTAACTGTTAATGGGTTATAGCACATTTATATGGAAAGTAAATTTAATAAAATAATTTGCTAAATACTAAAACCACACCAGGATAACATATATAATTATTTTTGACCTTAACCGTTTCATATGGCCATAGACACCCGGATGGTAAAAATTAAGAATTCAACAATGTTAATAGAGGTTATATGATTAACAGTACAATTCTCCAGCTGCTTTGCACTAGCAGTAGGGCACCAATACAGCCCTGCAACATGCGTAAGAAATGTTCAAGTGTGGTTAAACTGGGATTAGCATCATGTTTGAAAACACCCATAGTGCACACATGATTCCCATTCACTTCAAAGGGACTGGTGTTGGCACCAAGGCTTAATGCCAGTACAAGACACTTGGGGGTGGAAGGGGTGAGAGGACTGTACTGCTCATCACTTAGGAAAATATAAGGGTTACTATACCATTACTGGTGCAAGATAACATGTTAAAGTGAATATAACTTGTTTTTGAAGAGTGAACTTCAGTTCACAAATATTTAACATCATGAGTATTAGTAATTCATATTTTGGAATATAAATAGCATTTAAATTTCTTTAAACTTTGTTGGTTAAATTTGTGGTGTCTGTTATGTTATGTGTATCAATGTTTGTCAAGGCATATTGCCAGTACAATAAACCTTACTATACTATAGCATTTAAATAAACATTCTTTCTATAAAAAAAATTGAAAATAACAAAAGAAACTTCTTAAAAATGGTTAGCATCTCTTGCTGTCATCCGTTTTAGTTCTAAAAGGATTTTGGCCTTAATTTCTTCAGGTCAATGCTATTTATGATTTTTCCAATCTTTAATTTAATCCACTGCTCTACAGGCAGCCAATGCAAACTACACAGCTTGGATATAAAGGGTGTTTTTAGATGGATGGGGAGCCCGTCAACCCCCACTTCCAGCCCTGCCTCGGTCCGCAACAGATGGACTGGCAGTTTCCCTAGACCACGAGCTGCCCATGCGCTTCCCTGTCCTGCACCATAGAGTTGCAGGCACTTGCCAGACACTCTAGACTGGCATCTGCAACTCCATGGTGCTGAATGGAGTAAGAAATGGATGGTTGAAGAGCTGCAGTGTGGGTTCACCCAGACAGCAGCTTCACATTCAGCCGGTGCGCTCCAAGATGTTCCAGAACACTGCTGCAACAGCCTATTCAGCTTGTACATCTGGTGGGTGCCCTTTTCATGGACCGGCCAACCTGAGGGTGAAGCAGGCTGGTGCAGGCAGAATTAGACCTGCCATTCATCTGTTTATGCCCAATGTGATCACAGCTGCCTAAACCAGTAACTAGCTGCGCTGTCACATTCTGAACAAGCTGCAAGTGACAGAGAAGCACCACTGGAAGCCCACAGAAGAGGGAGTTAGAAAAATCAAGCCTTGCAGGTCACCAAAGCATGGGTTGCTGTAGCAAGGTCAGACTGAGATAAATACATGCATAGCTTATGCAAACTGAACAGCTCAGAAAAACATCTTTGAACCATGTTCAATAGAGTTTTCATGAAAAAAGCATGGTTGAAAATAATGCCCAAGTTCTTTACCTGGCCCATTGCCTCCACCCGAACCTCTGCAACATGCAGAGGTCCAAAGGAGGAGAGGACATCCCCATATTGGCTGCCCCTCCCCACCAGCATCACCTCAGTCTTCCCCAGACTGAGCATGAGGTAGTTTTGGCACATCCAGCTAGCTATATCATTTAGGCATTCCTTCAGGGCAGAAGCTGAGCTGACCAGGTCATGGTTGTTATGTTCTTAAGAAGCACTCTACATTTCTGGTACAACTCAAATTTCTTGTGTTCTCTACTTATAAAATTGTCATCCCCAAGACACACATAGCAATCATCATCCCTTTAGGACAATGCACCAGATGCAACTGCTTTCAGAATCTAAAACAGCTGCTCATAAAAAAAAGTCAGAATGGTCAATGGTAGTGAAGAGTGGAAAAAGATTATCTTCTTGCATCTACAGCATTCCCAGTTTCTTCTTGCAAAGCAAAAAGCAAATTAACACTGATCCGATAATTTTCCACATGGCAGTGCAGAGGGCTTCCATTTTGCCATCAGCTTAGCCATTAATCATTGTTACGTTCCTATTAAATTAAGTTTCTACTAGTGTGTCATGAATTTACTCTGAACATTTTCATTAACTTGTTTTCTGATTATCTTAATTTGACCTGTTTTAATTTGTACCATGTGCTTCTAGCCACATTCATATTCTATTCTGAATACATATTCTAGGAAATTAGTTGCTAGCAACTAGATAATTTTAATCTTTAGGAAGAGGGATAAGGTGGTCATGGGCAGCTTTAGAATGCAACAACACTCCATGCTAGTTGTTACTGTACACACAACTCCCACTGAAGTGAGTGTGATTTGAGCACATGTTATTCCTCAGAGGATCACATTGGTCATTAGGCAGAAGCAGAAAAAGTAGAACTAGAGCTGAAAACTGAAAGGAGCAAGAAGCAAAAGGGAGAGTAAGTGATAGGAGTAATCATGGGGCCGATAGAAAAATTCTACCACTATAGAAAAGAACTGGCAATGGATTAGGAATCAGGCTTCTCAAAATTTACTGAACAGCTCTACTAAAATCTCTTTCGAAATGTCATTATCTTTGTGTGAGTACAAACAAAGATAGGACTTTGGAGGGCCCTTTGTGAATTTGTAAACTACTGTGCTGATGAACCTTTGATAATTAATTACGACAAAACCAAAGTCCTGGTTTTTGGTAGCAATCAAAGGAATGTGTTCTGAATGATACGGGAAAGGAAAATTGAGCAGGTCTCCTCTTTTAGCTATTTAGGTATCCTTTTTTCAGCTACTGGTCTGTGGAGTAAGCATATATTGTAGGTTAATAAAAGGATTAAACAGTCTGCTTCTCATGTGATTAGTTTTGCAAGATTGTATGGGGGAAAACCTTATACATCCAGCAATTAAAGTGTTCAAGGCAAAAACTCAAACCAAGTCCTGTATAGGGCAGAAATCTGGAGTGTAACTTTAGATGAACAGTTAGAAAAAGTTCAAAATTGCTTTCTTAGGAGGCTGCTGGGTCTCCCACAGGTGGTCCCTGGCAGTCTTCTGAGAGCTGAATTTGGGTTGCTGTCTCTTCAGTGAGAGATGCTTTGGGCTAGACTAAGATTCTGGAAGCAGATTTATACATCTGATGACCCACTACTATCTATGCGGATTGCCAAAGTCAAATCTGCTTTCAGTTACAAATTTCCCCTGGACAATTGGCATTTAAAAAGGATTTCCACTGTTTGGGCTTTAGCGAAGAGATTTTAAAATCTTTTCCTCTCTCTTCATTTAAGACTATGATCAAACAGCGGATTAATTATTATTATAATAAGCATTTGTATAGCACCAGCTATGTACCTGGCACTTTACAGAACAATAAAATAGACGTGGTCCCTGCCTACGGCTTACAATCTAATAAACATGGCGGGGGGAAGACAAGGAAAGGGGACATAGGGAGAGACACAGATATATGTAAACGATAAGATCTGGCAGCAGTCAAGACTTCAGTTTGCTCCCCATATTTTTTTTTAATCGTCATTGCTATAAGTTGTTTTATATGTTTTAATGTTTATTTGCTTATGGTAAGCTGCCCCAAGCTGCTGTGTCAGGAAGGGGCGGGCTATCAAGATTTTTTATAAATAAAATAAATATAATATTTGAAATATTTCAAAGAGAAACTTGATTATGTGCATTTTATGGATGCATTATCCATGCCCCTTAGACCAGCCTTTGCAAAGCTACGGCTCGCATTAATGAAAACGAATGGGTTATATGGGAGATACCAGGGGATCCCATATGAGCTGAGAATCTGCCCATGTTCGAATGGTGTGGTGGAATCACTCCCCCATTATCTTATGGAGTGCCCTTTATGAGAGGAAGATGGCTTTTACCATTGCTCTCCTCTAATAATTTTATTTATTAAAATATTTATATGCCGCCTCTTCTGCTCCCAGCAGCTTGGGGCGGTTAACAATAAAAACACAAAATACAAAAATACACTAGTAAAAATAGATTAACACCCTACATTAAGGTTCATCTAAAACTGGGGGGAATAATCAGTATCCACCACCCTAACCCATCCCAACTACCCATCATCCTCACCAAATGCCTGGTGCAAGAGCCAGGTCTTGCATCTTTGTTGGAAGGAAGGGCGGTCCGGAGCCAACTGGGGCTCCACCGGGAGGGAGTTCCACAGCCTAGATGCAGCCACTAAGAACACCCTCTCCAGAGTCGACCCCCAGGATGCCCGGGGGACCTCAAAAAGAATGAGGCGGTTCCACAGTTAGGCAGGGCCCACGCCATTTACAGCTTTATAGGTCAAAACCAACACCTTGAATCGGGCCTGGAAAACTATAGGCAGCCAGTGCAGCGAACCGAGCACCAGGGTAATGTGCTCACAACGAGCCGGACTGCCGCGTTCTGCATCAGCTGCAACTTCTGGACCATCATCATGGGTAGCCCCACGTAGAGCGCATTTCAATAGTCCAATCTCAAGATAATGAAAGCATGGAGGATAGTAGCCAGGTCTGAGTCTGAGATATATGACCGAAGCCATTGCACCAGATGTAGTTGGAAGAACATGCTCCTTGCCACAGCATCCACCTCGACATCCAGGTGGACCCAGGTATCAAAGAGCACTCCCAGGCTGAGAACCTGGGAAACCAATGGGGGACGAACCCCATCAATAACAGGGAACATCGCACCCATTGCCTTACCTGCTAGCATCACCTCTGTCTTGTCGGGATTCAGTTTCAATCGGCTCGCCCTCATTCAGTCCCCCACAGCCGCCAAGCTTCGGGTAAGTACTGAGGCTGCGGTGTCTGGGTCAGATGATAACAGGGAGGTAAAGCTGGGTGTCATCAGCATATTGATGACACTGAACATCAAACCTTCTCATGACCTCGCCCAGCGATGTGGCCTTGATAGTGCCTTTTTTGCCACTATAAGATAAACTCAGCTTTTTGCTGGGGAGTAGAATCCCAGAGATAATTTTCAAGTGTGCAATGTTCACTCTGTATGCAGCTAAGATAAGAATGGTATATCAATTTATTGCTCTGTCTGCAAAGTGACTAATTCGCACCACCAATTTTTTATTTTGTTGTGTAATTATGTTCTGTATTTGTCCTTGTTCTTAATTTTTTGACAGCCAAATGACTATCAAATAAATTCTTTGACACATGTGAGTGGAAATTTCTAGTGAATTTGTTATTTTTGAATTTTGAAATGGGCATTTCATTTTGAGTGTTGGGGGAAAAAATGACCAAATATTGAAAACATCAAGGTAGGGACCTGTCTATAACTACTGATTGTACAGTGCCAGGTGCACTGCTTGCGCTATATAAATAATAAAACTAACAACAACATGCTGACAATTTTTAACATTTTTGAACTTTTGAATATTCTGGCAAAAACCAGAATTGTCAAAAAGCATTCAAAAATACCAACAATTAAAAAAAACAAAAAACCACACACATCAGCAATTGGTTATTTTGAAGCTATTTTTCATCAACATTTTATTTTTTTCCCTAACGTTTTTAACCCAGCTTTCACTAGGAGATAAGACATCGGTGTCTGTTTGTCACTGTTGTTTCTCAAAGGAAAGGTGACAAGGAAGAAGATGAGACAAATGCAGTGTTACTGGTGTTGATATTGTTCCAGAAAACTAGATAGCAGTGTTACTAATCTCAGAAAGGTAGCAATACAAGTTGGTGTAGTAACCTAACTGACCAGGTTGTTACAGCTGATCTTGCAGTTAACCAAAAGCAAAATAATTACATTATTTTTAAAAGTTTCCTTCAAAGCCCAAAATGTTATCTCTTACCATTCACAAGCATACAAATCAGCATTACAGTTATTTTTCCACAATGTTCAACAACTACAAACAATGATAACATTTAATTCTTAAAAGAAGAGATGATCCCAAGAGGTAGGGTGCAATTCTCTCCCATTAACATCAATGGGAAATTTGCCATTGATTTTAATGGTTTAAGATTGCAGCCCTGCAGTAGATAACGTCCTTAGATTTTAAATTATAAGTCCATATTTTAAGTCCATGTGTTGCAAAAGTTTAACTATCCATGACACAATCCTGAAACCACTTACTTGCAAAAAGATCCATTGGCAAATTGTAAGAGGTCTCTGGATTGCAATTTTCCATACTGTTTCCTAGGAGAAAATGTAATTTTTCCATGTCAAATTTTACCCACACTATTTCTTGGACGGGCGAAGTGCATGGGGAAAGAGTGAGGGTCAGGAAGGTGTCTTTTATGGGTTTTGCCACATTTTACATAACTGATTACTGTCATTTTCAAATGCTGCGAGTTAGCTAGTGACTTGATTTTAAATCTCTGAACATTCCATTTGCATTGAACAAGATCTAGTCCCACAAAAATCTCCGAAAACCAACTGTGTGAACATGCTTTACCACAGACTCTGTAAAGACCACCACTTGGTACCTGGGTGTGATTTTCTCCTCCTTTAGGGGTTGGAAGACCCACTTCGAAGCTGCCCAAGAGCAGGCAGGGAAATCTACAGCAGCTATTGTCAAGTTCTTCTTTGGCCTGTGGGGGGAGGTTGGTCCTTCCGGCTTTGCACCTCTTCAGAGCCAAAGTGATTGGCCAGCTTCTCTATGCATTCCCGCGTTCTGTTCTAACCTAGAGTCTCTCCAGAATACATTTCTGCGTGTGATTCTGGGTGCCCCTCGTGGGACCCCCCCAATTGATTTTGAGAGCAGAAGCCCTCTGTGTCCCTCTTAGAGTGTATGCCATGCAGGTTTATTTAAACTATTGGGTCAAGAAGACGTTATTCTCCCCTCCAAATGGTTCCTTAGTGGACCTTGTTGTCACCGCTGGTCTTGGGGATAGCTGGTTAGGAAGGGCCGAACGTGAAGCTCTGAATTTGGGGTTCTCATTTGAGAGCTTGAAAACTTTGGGCGGGTGGCCTCCAAAAGTTTAATCAAAAGGTGGCTGTGGGATCAGTCCCTGCAAACCGAGAGTGAACTGATGGTCGCCCCAAAAGTGGCGCCCCATTACATCCCTTATAGCCCCTTGCTGTTTGGACCTTATTATCTTTTTGAGTGGCAGGACGCCAATAGGTGCACTGTCGTTTTCAAAACGAGGGCGAACCTTTTTCCCTCGGTGGTGTTGGAGGGGCGCTAAGCGGGGACCCCGCAGGATCAGCGAGTGTGCCCCCTGTGTCAGCTGGGTGAGGCAGACACCCCCAATCATATACTCTTGCGCTGCCCAGCGTTTGATGGGCCCAGATATAAGTACTTGGGGAGATTCCTTATGAGTAACGGGACCCCCAGGAGTGGTTCCCAGAGCCTTCTTAATCCTACCAGTTCTGCACTGTCCAGGGCGGTGGCCAATTATTGCTGGGCGGTTATCCGGATCCGGCAGACAATCTTGGTGTCCCCCCCAAACGCCCGGTTAACCCAGAGTGTTGTGTTAGGGGAGGGGTTTTGCCCAGCTATGGATTGCTGTTATTTTATGCTGCGAATATTTTATTTTTCTGTAAATGGCTTCTCCGTTCCGTTTTGCTTTTATTTGTTTACTTGTTTTACCCTTGTTACGGCCTCGGCTAAACAACAAAATTTATTTATCTATTTAGAGTACCTTATAGCAATTCTCTCCTCCAGGACTGTATATCTGCGGCAAGATATTTGATAGCAGCAACATGCTCTTTATTGTTATGCTTATTACTGATATGATTAATTTGGACAAGGCCAGTCTATGGCAGCTGCTTTAATATTTTTGTACTATTATATGATGGTGGCTATTGATTAATTTTATTTTGTATCAAGATCCTACATTTTGTATCAAGATCCTTGTCTGTTTGGCAAAGACCTATGGTCACGCCACAATGGGTGAAAACAGACATGACACTAACCACCCTTTAACCACCCTTGGTGGTCATTTATGCATGTTGCAGGGCTGCATAGGGCACCAATACAGCCCTGCAACATGCATAAATAACCACCAAGGGTTGTTAAAAGGTGGTTAGCGTCATGTCTGCTTTCACCCAATGAATAAATTGATTGACCACCACTTGAATATATTTAAAGGATCCATTCGGCCTTCTAAATGGTAAACACTAGGGATGGGAGTTTTAGTTTTAATTGAGACAGCCTGAAAATGGCTGTCGGTTCAAAACAGAAGGATCTGAAGATCGTCCGTCTTGCTTCCTGATTTTTGGATCTTATGTTCCCATTGAAGTCAATGGGAAATCTTCCTGTTGACTTCAATGGGAAGAGGCTGTTGAAACCTCCCCCGCCCCCATTCTCCAGGGCCCACTCCCAGCCTCAGAGGGTGGGGGTGAGGATTCACATCCCTAAAAAACCCACCCCCGGGACCCAGCTTCATCCCCAGACCCCAGGGTCCTGCACTTACCACCACCAGTCCATGTCTGGGTCCAGAGGATAGGGGTGAGAACAGGCTGCGGACTCTGCTGCCAGCAGCAAGGTCTCCTCTGCTGCTGGGACCATGGTGGTGGGAGTTGGCTCCACTGCTAGACCACTGGGCTTTCTCTGCTGGGAGGCGGGAGCCTTCTCCCTGCGGGGCCTTCTTCTGCAGACAAGGCCTGGCCACCCAGCAGCAGAGCCAGCTCTGCCATCTGGCAGGGGAGTAGGCCTGGCTGCCCAGCAGCAGATCCAAGCAGCCAGGCCTTAGTTTCCTTCACCGGGTCCATGAGGAAATGCTTCTGGAGCAGCAGCACACATGCAAAAAATGGACGCTGAGGTCAGTGGCTCCTTCGGAGCCAGGACACGTGGGCACTGCAATTTAAAAGCTAAAAAAAAAAGTTCCCTGGAGTGGCAGTGGCAGGGAAGCGACTGATGCTGGCGGCACGCTGTTTGAATTGGAGAGGGAGAGCACAACAGCACGCCACCAGCCTTGTCCCTGAGCATGTGTGGCTGAGGCAGGGAGCAGCACACATGCGCGCTGGTGGTCCCGGCCTCAGTCGCCCGGCCCAAAGCTTCTCGCCTGGGCGTTTGCATCAAGCGCCCAGGCAAGAGGTTCCATTGCGCCCATTAGGCTCAATGGAAAAGGCTAGCCCCTCCCTCCACAGCACGTCCTATGCGTGCTGTGGACAGAGGGGCTCAGCCTCTCAAATCGCGTTTTCAATAGAAAACATGGTTTTGGCGCCTGAGCAGCTTATCCTTTTTGTCCCTTCTGGGACCCACTCTCAGAGCAGCTCTGAGAGTGGGTCCCGGAAGGGAGATCACTGACAGCAGCAGCAGCCTCTGAAGCAGAAGTCAGAGGCTGCTGCTGCCGTCAGAAGTGGCAGCGCGTTTTTTTTGTTTTTTTAAAAACTAGAGCAGCGGTGGGGGGGGTCCCCCCATGGTGTTAGGGGGGCAGTGCCCCAAATTTCCTGGGGGGGAGCCGCCGCTGGCACTTATCCAGGCTGCCAAACAGCTGATCAGGGGTGGCAGGGGAGCACAAGGCAAGGGTGCGCCTCTGGGCCTCTCCAATCAGCTGTTTAGCACATATACCTGGGCTGGGTGAGCACACTCCTCCAGGCCCCACCCCAATCAGCTGTTTGTTGGCAACTCCTCCCAGGGCCCCGATACTGCTGGTCATCAGGAATGAGGGAGTCCTGTCCCATGTGGACAGCTCCTTGGCTGACCCGTGGTATAGAAGTACTTGTGACAGCAGCCTCCCTACCTGGATTCCCTTGGGGGGTGGGCTACTTGTTTGAACTGCCCTCCCCCGCCAACTCGAGGAGTACCCTGGTTCACCCCATCTCGTTTCTTTTCGCAGATTGTGAAGCACTCCAAGCACCATCTGGTGGACTTTTTTTTTTTTTTAGAAAATGTATCTTTATTAGAGATGCACATTTTATTTTTTTTCTATTCATTATAAAATTGATTATTCAAAAACTAATAAGCAAACAATAATTGTTTGCTTTTGTTCATTTTAATTTAAAAATAAAATAAAAAAAACCTGTGCATGTGCGAAATGGCCACAGAGCCCATTCTACACATGCATGCCCTTTTTCAGAATGGTGCCAGCAGCATCACCACTATTTTGGAAAAGGGGAGCAATTCTGCACGTGCACAGTGGCCATTTCACGCATGCACAGACCAGCTGCACTTTACTAAGTGGCAATGATGTTGCCATCACTATTTTGTGCATGCAAAGGTGTACATGTGCACAGTGGTTCAGTACCCATTTTGTGCATGCAAAGTGATTTTTAAAAAAAAAATTAAATTATTTTAAATACTTTAATAAAACAAAACAAAACAAAAAAAGTCCAATGGGTTTTCCATGAAAACCTCAAACACTAATTGTTTTTGTCAAACGAGAAAGAAAACTAAAACGAAAGTGAATGGGGTGTGCCTTCTACCCACTCCTATTGTTGATACACTGGGATGCTTCTGGACCCCTTGCTGCACATGGATTGTCAGGTTGTGGCAGTGGTCAGGAGTGCTTTTCACAAGCTCCATCTGGCAAGGAGGCTGTAGCATTTTCTTTCTGGACTGGCCACTCTCATCCATGCTTTCAGCACCTCAAGGCTAGATTAATGCAACCCATTCTACATGGGGCTGCCCTTGATCACTGTTCGGAAGCTGCAGCTGGTGCAGAATGTAGCAGCTTGACTCCATTTGGGGATGAATCACTGGAAACACATTATGCCAGTGCTCCAAAATCTGCACTGGCTCCCTATAGCTTTCCAGGCACAATTCAAGGTGATGGTTTTGACCTTGAAAGCCCTAAATTGTCTGTGTCCCATATATCTGAAAGACCGCCTGTCCTACCATATTCCATTGCAGCCCGTACGGTCAGTCAGGAGCACCCTCTTGTAGGCTCCATCTGTTACCCTTGTCCATTGGACGGGGGTGCACAAAAGGGCGTTCTCAGTTACTGCCCCAGTTCTGTGGAACTCCCTTCCCTAGGAGGTTCGTTTGAACCCAAGCTTAAGCATCTTCCAGAGATGGTGCAAAACTTTTTTATTTGTAAAGGCATTTGGGAGGCAGGGATGGGGTTGGATGGGTTTGTGGGTAGGGTGGGAGATTTTATTGTTTACATTTTTATCATTTTTGACTGATTGTGAGCTGCCCTGAGCTTCTGTGGAAAGGGCAGTGGGTATAAATAAATAAATAAATAAATAAATAAATAGACACATACCAAGACAAGATAGATCCATAAGATAAAAGCAAATTATCAGACATGACAAAATTCAATTTTCATTACTGTAACCACTTGACTGTGTCAGCATGTAAGTGGATGCAGGATCGGTGCCTAAAAATACAACTGGAATAGGGAATTAACTCCCAAAATATTTATTTTCTATATACAGAAAATTCTCCCTATATAGAATAGGTTCTCCTGGCCAGGCAAGCAGCCTCTGGCCCATCAGCCTCCTAATGTCCTTTAGAGGCATGTAGTTAACATACTGTACCAACCCTAACAGTAAAGCAATCCCTAACCCCAAAGTCACATCTAGATAGAAAGGCTGTTACCAGCATCAGATTTCTGTGCCCTCAGGTCAATACTGCTACTCTTCTGGGCTCTCTCAGCAGCCCTCAGCCACAACGCTGTTCTTGGCAGCTCCTTCTTCCATGGAGTCCAAAAGCAGACAGGCAGATGCAGGAGAGAGCTCCTTCTCCTCCTGAAGCCCAGAACAGACTACGGTTCAACCTCTGTCTGACTCCATTTTATAGCTGGGTTGAGCTGGCCACGCCCAGCTCCCAGCTATTTCCTTTTCCTGTTTCTTTGTCCAGGAAGCAGTTTCTCCTTCTAGGGCAGCTAGCTGCTCAGCTGAGCTCAATTAGCCCTAAACCAGATAATTAGCAGCTTGCTGACTGCTTCTCTGTTTTAATAGGCTGAGTTTATACAGCTGCTTTCAGCTACTAGACTGCATTCTGTTATACTTATATACAAAATTTGAAGGAACATTAAATATTTTTAACAATTATGTTTACCAACAGCTGTTATAATACTGAACCTTCCCCAAAACTACAACACTGAAGTTCAGAAAATTAAAATATATTTTAATGTTATTATGCTTAATTATTAATTATTATTATTATTATTTCTTCATAGCTTGATTAAACTTCAAGTGCCTTGGCAGTAAAAAAAGAACACCAAAAAAACCCAACAATCTTGCATTCAACTATATCACCTGTCCAAAATACAATTGCCTCTGTGTTTAGTAAATACATTATGCCCAGGTCACATTCCTGTGTTCAACTAAGTTTATAGTCACCTCCCTTTTCTTTTAAATACTTGAGTTCTTTGTTTCTTTCTGCATATTCTGAAGCATCATCATTTATTGCCATAAGCACAATGGCTATGTTTAATGAATAATGACAGCAGTTGTCAGACTTTAAACTCAGTAACACTAATCTGACATATTATTTGAAGTGGGTCTTAATTTTAAATTTGATTAAAATTACAAACATCCCATCTTTTATGCAAAGTCATATGTTATCAGCTCCTCTCTTGAACTTTGCTATGAACTTTTCATGTAATAAATCATGACATTTGTACCCATTTAAAGTAAAGAATACACTTAGGTTGAGAAAGTATTTTTGTATACAGCCTTTGGAACATCATCACAAGTTTTAGAAGCATCAGTGGTCAAGGGCTTCATCTAACAAGAACTTGGATGGTACTGGGTAATTTCAGATGTTACGAGACCACGGTCAGCCACAGCGAATCCCGTGGTGACCAAAAGTCCCGTAACGTCTAAATGATTTCTGCCAGATGTTCACCACGGTGAACCTCCGGCGGGAATCATTTTGACCATGATCCTGGACCTCCGGCCGCCTGGAGGTCCAGAATCGTGGCTAGCTGGACCACAATCCAGAATCAGCCAAAAGTAACGTCTGTTACTTCGGCCGATTCCGGATCGTGGCCCAGACCACGATGCAGGATCGGGCGAAGCAGCTGAATTGGTCGCTGCGCCCACCCGTCTCCCAGAGGGCAGGCAGCCGGGGGGGCTGGGCTGTGCGGCCGCACGCTGCGCCACGCAGCCCCTCCCCAATCCCCTGTAGGGATCTGCCAACACGTGTAAAGGACGGCTGGGCAGATTCCTGTCCAGGATCCGAAACGGATCCCAGACTGTGGTTAAGCGTGGCGGGCCGAAGGGTCCATCATGTCTGAAATTACCCTATGTCTACTTTACAGAAGTCATGTCTTTGTTTATGAAAAGTCACCACAAAGAGAGTGTTTGCTTAGTGAAATACAAACAACATTTTTATTTCACAGATCCTTTAAACAGATACTTGTCTGGGTCTTAATTTAAAAGAGTAAGTCAGTGTTAGACAGTGTTGCATATACAGTACTATATATTCCTTCAGCTATACAGGAATAATTCCAAGTGCTAAAAAATAGTCTCTAGTCAGAAGACAGTGGACCCAGTATCTAGAAAAATGATATCCGTCCAGAAGATATAATTGTTCATTTAGTAACTATGGGTGTTCTTACACAAGTACCTCCCCACCCATCATGCATCTTGTAGGGCTGCATAGGGTGCCAACACTAAAGCTGAGCAGAATGCTATGTAAATGTTTAATAAGAATTTGGTTACACGTTGACATTAAATGCATGGAAAGGCCAATGGAAGGAATGGAGGAAACATTAATCCTAATTTGGAATTAAATTGGTACTAGGGAGATGTATTTGATATAGTGCCACAGAATGGAGATGTGAAATGTAAATGAAAGAAATTCTTCCACATTGGAAGTAGAGTACCGATGTAATACTAGACAGGGAGGGGCGTACCATGCTAGCTTTAGTGTTGCCCCCAACCTGCAAAGGAAGAGGATTGGAGCTAAAAGACCAAGGCAAAGTGTGGGTGCATGGAGCCTAAAAGCGAGCACAGTATGCAAAGCCATACAACATCTTTACTGCTTACATGGTGTGGAAGTTAAGGCGGGAGCCTTAACACACAATTTCTATGTTTGTTAAAGTTTGCTTGGTATAAATCTGCCCTAACTAAGTTTGTAAAACCGTAGGTTTTTTGTTTATCTAATAGTTACATTACAGTAAAGCTATGTAGAACCCCAAAATGCTAGACACCAAGTATACGTATGAAAAGAGATGGTCCCGAAAGAGCATGCCACTTTAGGCCCCAATCCTGCAGCTTCTACACTGACCCAGAGTCCCATTAAACTTTTCAGAATGTTTTATTTTAGAGCTATGGTAAAGATTTGATTAAAATAACCTTTATTTTGCTTTTTAATATAGTCCATGTATTTTAGTGCATTGTAACAGAATACCTCAGTTGCATTTCTACAGGCATAATAGGATGCACTCATATATTTACTCCAGACAGAACTACTAAGCCCCAACCCCACAATATAAAGCACAGCTGTCCAGGAAACACAATACAAATACAGGTAACATTAACACACTACATAAATAAATATGAAATATAATAACCATTATAATTCCATAAAGTCAGTATCCATGAATTAAAAGATAAAAGTTATAAAGGGTGTGAAAGTAGTCTCAGACTAGGAATATATGAGAAGAGGACTTAGTACTAAACCTACTCACAATACAGCTTTCCATTTATGTCATTTTTACTGATTTAGGTAACTAAACTTTTACTATGAGTTCTTTTTAGTATGAAAAACTATATTACAGCAGAAGCCTCTTTATTAAGATGCTTCAGGAAATGTAAAAAAAATATCCTGAATAAGTGGCTGTCCCAAGGAAAGGAGAGATTATGTTAATCAAAATTATATCATTGGGAAGAAGAACCATTCCGAGAGATATCTCTTCCATTTAAGTAACTGGAACTAACTGGATTGAAACAATGTTGTGCGAAGTAAGAGTCTTGTCTAAAATCACTAGATAGGCATTTTAAGAAACCAGGTGAAACGTTGGCTGTATAGAAATTAATGGTGCATATTTATTTATTTATTTATTTATTTAAATTTCTAGCCTACCCGTCCTTGTGGGCTCAGGGTGGTGGGCGAATCCCATCCCTGCCTGCCAGATGCTTGGCCCCCAAAAAAATGCTGCCTCCAGAAAACACAGGCTCAAGTTTTGGCAAACCTCCAGGAGAGGTTGTAGAATTGAAAAAAAATATGCAAAACCATTCAAATATTAACTGGGTTTCTTACGTTCTTATATAAACTCAATTATAAAACTTGCATCCTATTTGTGAGCTTCAAAAATTAGGTTTAAAAGGAAACTATCCCATTTGATAACAATTATATTAATTAATTTGTAAATTTGATAGTCAATATTCAAAATTGAATATTAAATTTCATAATGTCTTATCAACTGCTAATGTCACTTGGTACAGGCAGGGTAAGAATGAATTAGAATGAGTGATTTCAACTTTGTGTTTTTGAACGCTAATCAAACTTGAATGTTGACTTTACGAACATAAGAACTGCTATACTGGGTCAGACCAAGGATCCATCAAGCCCAGCACCCTGTCCCTGACAGTGGCCAATCATGGCCTCATCTGAGAAGTCCCCCACAGGCCACATTTCCTGTTGTTCACTCCTAGTTCCCGACAAGTCGGAGGTTATGTCCCCCAACCTACTTGTCTAATAGCCATTCATGGACCTATCCTCCGAGAACTTATCAAACTCTTTTTTAAACACACCTACGCTACCAGCCTTGACCTCCTCCTCTGGCAACAAATTCCAAAACTTAATAGGGTGTTGAGTGAAAAAAAATGCTTACTTTTATTTAGTTTAAATTTAAATCCGCTGCCAGTTAATTTTATGGAGAGTCCCCCTACACCTAGTACTGTTTGAGAGGGTAAACAACAACTCACTATTTAAATAGAATAGAATAAAAAAATCACAGAGTTGGAAGGGACTTCAGAGGTCATTTAGTCCAACCCCCTGCTCAGTGCAGGAAATCCACAGCTACAGAATCCCTGACAGATGGCTGCCCAACCTCTGTTTGAAAACATCCGGTGAAGGAGAACACACCACTGCCTTAGGCAGGCTGTTCCACTGTCGAACAGCTCTTACCGTTAGGAAGTTTTTCATAATGTTTAACCAAAATCTGCTTCCTTGTAATTTGAGCCCACAGGTTCTAGTCCTGCCCTCAGGAGCAACAGAGAACAAGTCTACTCCATCTTCTATGTGGCAGCCCTTCAGATATTTGAAGGTGGCTATCATGTCTCCCCTTAGTTTTCCCTTCTTAAACATACCCAGCTCCTTCAACCTTTCCTCACAGGACTTGGTTTCTAGACCCTTGACCATCTTGGTCTTTTTCCTCTGAACCCATTCCAATTTGTCAATGTGCTTCTTAAAATGCCGTGCTCAGAACTGGACACAGTACTCTAGATGAGGTCTGACCAGCGCAGAACATAGTGAAACTATTTTTTATCATGACCTGGACAGTATGCTTCTCTTAACGCAGCCTAAAATTGCATTAGTCTTTTTAGCAGCTACATCACACTGCTGACTCATGTTCAGCTTCTGATCAACTACAACCCAAAGATCCCTTTTACATGTTCTGCTGCCAAGCCAGGTATCCCCCATCCTATACTTGTGCATTTGATTTTTCTTACCTAAAAATGCTGAACTTTAGTTTAAACTCTGTTGAATTTCATTTTATTAATTTTGATTTTCATTTTGTTAGCCCAGTTTTCCATCCTGTCAAGATAATTCTGAAACTTGTTTCCGTCTTCTAAGGTGTTATCTATCCGTCCAAGTTTTGTCATCTGCAAATTTGATAAGCATCCCCTCTGCTCATCCAAGTCATTAAGAAAGATGTTGAACAGTACAGGGCCCAGGACCGAACCCCGAGGCAACCCACTCAATACCTCCCTCCAGATTGATGGAGAGCCATTTATGAGCACTCTTTATGTATGGTTCTTCAACCAGCTGTAAATCCACCTAACAGTAGTATCATCTAGCCCATATTTAACCAGCTTGTCAAGAAGGATATAATGGGGGACTTTGTCAAATGTTTTGCTGAAATCAAGATATACTACGTCCATGGCATTCCCATGATCTACTAAACTAGTAACTCGATCAAAAAAGGAAATAAGATTAGTCTGGCATGACATCTTCTTGACAAACCCATGCTGGCTCCTAGTAATCACAGCATTGTTTTCTAAATGCTTACAGACTGACTTGCTTTATAATGTGATCTATAACTTGTTCTACACCACACATGATTTTATAAACTTCTTTCATATCCCTCCCCAGTCATTTCTTCTCCAAGCTGAGGATCCCGAACCTATCAATGCTCTCCTTATACGGAAGCCATTCTATATCCTTTAACATCTTTGTTGCTCTTCTCTGTACCTTTTCTAGTTCTGCTATATTCTCATGGAACGATTAGAACTCACACAATATTCAAGCTGTTGTCACACTATAGATTTTATAGAAAGGCATATTTTTAGTTTTATTCTATATCCCTTTTCAAATAATTCCTAACATTCTGGGTTTTTTTCTGACTGCTGCTGCTGCACACTGAAGTTTTCAATGTCTTGTCCATGATGGGCTCGATCCCAAACCTCTGCATGTGCGGCTTGCACACGGCTCATAGTCCTGCCTGCACGGGTGCACACGAGATGTGTGCACAGCATTTGGGATCAAGCCCAATGACTCCAAGATACTTTTCCTGAGCGGTAACCCCTAATTTAGAGCCAGCCCAGATTTCTGTACACATACTTTATATTATTTTCCCCTTTGTGTATCACTTTACACTTGTCAAAATTAAATTTCATATACCATTTAGTTGCCCAGTCTCCCAAAATCCTCTGGCAGTTCCTCACTGTCTGCTCTGGTTTTAACTACCTTGAATAATTTTGGATCAACTGCACATTTTATCACCTCACTCTTTACTCCATTTTCCAGATCATTAACATATTAAACAACACTGGTCCCAGTACAGATCCCTGGAGCAATCTACTTCTCTCCATTTTGAAAACTAGTTAGTCCTACTCTTTGTTTCCTATCATTTAACCAGTTACGGATCCATGATACGACAATGCCTCCTATCCATGACTATTTAGTTTCCTCAAGAGTCTCTTGTGAGGGACCTTATCAAATGCTTTCTGAAAATCTAGATGCACTATATCGACCAGCTCACCCTTATCCACATGCTTATTTACACCCTCAAAAATTCCAATAGATTAGTGAGGCATGACATACCTTTGCTAATCCACTTAAAGTGTGTTATTACACATCACGTTTAACTCACACAAAGCCTGCTTGTGGCTCATAGCATGTACGAAGCCATTTGTTTTGATGTTTATGCTGGTGTGTGTTCAAGCGTAGTTTTGCAAAAGTACCTTCCTACTGTTCCCTGGATTGGTAACTCATTATTCCACGTCTTCATCAATTATATCTGGTGACAAGGCTGCAGCCCTTTCTTTCTGATTTGGATCTAGCCACTCTCATCCACGTCTTTATAATCTCAAGGCTAGACTACTACAATGTGTTCTACATGGGGTTGCCCTTGAAGACTGTGTTCAGAAGCTGCAACGCAGTTCCTTTTAGGGATGGGTCACCATGCGCACATTACACATGTGCTTCAGTTCCAGTCTATTGTAACTTTTTTTCATTTTCATTTTTAATTTATATTCAGCACTCTCCCATTACAAATGGCTTGAGGCAGCTCACAACATAAATACAAATACATCTTGTGCAACAATGCACCAATAATATCTCCAAAAAATCATCAATAACTACAAAACCCCTCCCCCCACAATCCATTTTAACATAATTAATACAATTCTACTAAGCCCCAAAAAACAAGATACAGCAATACATCACCCTTCCTCTATATTCTACCAACCTTCAAACTCCCTCAGCTACTTTCTAACCTCCACCCTGCTGCCACCAGGGGGGAGCCCTCCTCCTACCCTCCTGCTCTCACCAGGAGAGAGGGTCCTTTCCCAGGCTAAATATACATATCCCTCCCTAACTTGGAAGGGTTTAGTATGCTTGAAGAATCAGGAGCACACACAGGAGCTGCTTAACTCAGTAGCCATCTTTATTCAACTAACTAGAAAGTTCTAACCCCGCCCCTTCAGTCCCTGCTGACCCAGAAACTGCATAGCTTCAGGGGAAGTCATGCTACACAACAACATTAAGCCTCAGGTTACCACATCCCTCCCCCTTACAGGCCAAACATAACAAACACAAGGAAAATAACTTGCTAGAGATGCGGGGTAGACTGCCCAATCTCAGTGGCCCAAAGGAATGAGATTATTCTGCCCATAACTCACATTGCCACATCTAACTATAAGTTCAGCCATTTTGGAGGCTTCCAGGCTCTTTCGGAATGGCAGAGAGGAACATGAACATTTTGGGGGACCCTCAATCTCAGAGGGTTTTGCAGCAACTGATGCAGCAGCAGAGGCTTCATTTAACTTTGGAGCTGAGTTAGGCTGGTCCATGAGGGTGTCATCAGCAGTACTGGGGAAAGAGCCAGCATCTCGAGAGTCCTGCTTAGGTAGCTCACTCAGCAGATTGGTAGCAGTCTCATTGGCAACCACTGGTAAGTCCAAGCACATGGGTGACTGCTGTTCTGATAAACTTGTTTCTGGAGGTAGGCCTTCTTGGTGACTGGTCTGCGACAACAAGTGGTCTAGATGACGCCTGAGAGCAGTCCCCTGTACTAGCATTTTGTAGGACAACAGCCATTTAATTAATAGAATTGTTCCAGGCCGCCACTTGCACTTGCCCAAGACTTCTCTGGCCAGGATGGAATCTCCAGGTGACAACCCTTGCCTCACGTACTGATTGTCATGATTCCATTTCATTCACTCTTGTTTCTGATGTACTCTGGTGAACACATCTGGCTTCAATAGGTCCCATCTGGTCCAGAGGGGTCTACCAATCATCATTTCAGCTGGTGACTTTCCTGTAGTTGCATGTGGGGTTGCAGGATACCCAGCTAGGAAATGGGAGATTTTTGATTGTAAGGTAGCTCCCTCTTCAGAGGTGACTTAACTGTTTTCACAGTTCTCTCTACTAACCCACTTGAAGGGTTTGCTTAATGCCATTGATAGCAAGGAGTCTTTTGAACTCATTACTTGTGAAAAAAGAAGCATTGTCTGAAACAACTGTACAAGGAAGCCCAAATGCACTGAATAATTTGCGTAATTCCTCAATGTGTCACGGTAAAGGGGGGGAAAAGAGCAGGAAGGAAGGGAAAGGCACGTGCGGGATGGAATAACCACAAGGAACCCTCTCCCTGGAAAGGGGCGGCAGTCTCGTAGGAACGAATCTCTCTGGGTTAGTAAATGGTCCCTCAGGTTGGTAGGTGGGCTTTCCCTCTTAGTTAGAAGGCAACCCGAATCATCATAGGGACTACGAGAGCAACCAATTGCCCCAGAGGGAAGAAGGGAGGGACAAACAGTAGACACAAGACCCACTCTCTCAGGGAAATACACAGGACCCTGGGCACCGTGAATGTCAGTGAGGGAATAGGGGGGAAGGGAAAACAGGGCCAGGGGAGGGGACAAGTGAAAGGCACAGGGGTTAAGGATCTGGGGGGAACAGAGGCGAGGGGTAGGAGCAGACAACGTTACACGGGGGCTGATGAAGGATAACTTAGCTAGGATCCCAAGAGCAAAAGGGGAAGGTGGGGCGGGGGTTCAAGGGGGTACACCTCCAAGCAATCTAGACAAGACAAAAGCACTCTTCACAACCAAACACTCACCCACTCTCTCCTCACTTCGCACGATGATCACACGGGGGGGGGGAATACAAAGGGAGTTCAATTACAACTACAATCACTCTTCCAGAAGTCCACAGGCAAGTTCAGATCTCCAGGCAAAACCAAGGGGCCAGTCTCTCGAACACGATTACCGGCAGGGGCTTCAGGCCCTGCCGGCAACCTTTATAGGCCCCTGTGTGAGACCCAGCTGTGGCAGGCCGGGCGGGGTCCCCCGCCTGCCTTCAATTCCAGTGATTACCTCAGCGTGCCCAGCGTAGGGGCGGGGCCGCCGCTAAGAGCGAGGCGGTGCCCCGCAGCCAGCACGCTCAACCCACAGCTGGCCTAGACACCCGCCCGCTTATTGCGGGCGCGCGCCGGCCCGCCCGCCTACCGCTCCGCGGGGGGGGGGCACCCTCTGACACAATGGTTGAGGCTGAACTGGCAGTCTTGGTTGGAAACACCTCCAACCATTTTGAATGTGCATAAATTACTAACAGCAGCATTGTACCCATAAATAGTCCTGCGTAATCCATGTGAAGTTGCACCCATGGGCGGCCTGGCCACTTCTAGGAGCCTAGTGATGCACCTGGAGGAACGGCTCTTAACTCTTGGCATGCTGTACAGGTTCTCACTTAAAGCTCACGGCTGCATCCATTCTAGGCCACCACATGTACCTCTTGTAACTGCCTTCATCCTGGACATTCCTGGGTGGGTTTTGTGGAGTTGAGTTAGTAACAAGGAACAGGCCTGTAGTGGTATCACTGCCCTGCTTCCACACAGGATTATTTAAATCATCCATGCTTACTGCATTTCTTCTGATGATGATTGTAAGGCCTAAACTCTTCTGGATATGAGCTCTTTTTCTAAGTCCCTTAAGACAAGCTCTTGGACATGTGCAAGTAAGGGGTCTCTCTCTATATGTTCAGTACTGAATTTGCTGTAGGGGTGTGCACCAGGCCCCCATGTCGTTTTCATTTTCCAAAAATGTCATTTTCGTTATTAGTATTAATGACAATGTTGTTTTCGTTCTCATTGTTGTTGTCGATTTCGTTACTGGTACCATTTCAAATGAAGATTTTATTTTTAGTATCGGTATTGGTATTGATTCCCGTGCGCAACTAATATCTATCTAAATCTAAGGGAGACGGGAAGGGAAAAGGAAAACTATTATCTAATCAATTATCTATATAACTATTCTAATCTAATCTATATGTTTATAATATATATCTATATCTAATCTATACTACCTATCTATATATAATGTACAGGGGGGAGAAGGGCAGGGAAAGGGAGAAGGTAAAATATAGGGTATGAGGAAGGAAAGGTATTGATAATACAATGAGGACTAGGGAGGATTTTGTGTGTGCAAGCACCACAGTTCGGTAAATGCAACCTGACAAGCAGAGCTCTCACAGAACGGAGACAAAAAGCCTGGCCCTCCCATTATAAAGGGTTGCCGTGCTCTCCCCCAAAGCCCCCCTGATTGGTTGTGGGAGGCAGAAGGCATTGAGCAATCACAGAGTGCCATGAGACTGCTGGGACCTGCTTGCGCTGCTCATTGACCAGCGATATATCCATCAGATACTGCTGAGCTGCTCGCCCCTCCCAACACAGGCATAGTTCAAGAGTTCAACCCTGTTTAGGGCTCTGACATGTCTGCTCCCTCCTCACCTCTCCACATTTTCCCTCCAAAACCCAACTGCCACAGCATTAATAATGACAATGATAACATTGTCATTTTTGTTTTCGTCATCATCAGTAATGTTATTCTCTTGTCGTTTTTGTTATTGTTATCCTTGGTTATCGTTTTCATTATTGCAATAATGAAAACAAAAACAATTTTCATTATCGTTATTGTAAGAACAAAAATGACATGCACACCCCTAATTTTGCAGAGCTAGCATATGAGCAGCTTCCAATTGTCAAAGCAAGAGGACTACCTCTTGTGGAACCAGAATATCCACAGGTTGATCAGGTAAGAGTAAGCGGCTCAGTCCATCTGCATTTGCTATTGACAGACCAGGTCTGTATTTCAGAGTGTACTGATATGCTGAAAGAGTTAATGCCCATCTTTGTAATCTGGCTGAAGCTTGTGGTGAAATGTTCATCAGCTCCCCAAATATTCCCAGTAGTGGTTTATGGTAACTTAGAATGGTAAACTGTCATCCATTAGGGGTACTGATGAAACTTTTTAACTCAAAAAGTGATAGATAAAGCTTCTTTATCAAGGTGAGCATAATCTTTTTCAGCAGGGCAAGGGAACAAGAAGCAAAGCAGTTGTGTCTCTCTGTGTTGTGTGGCATGATATGCGATAAAACTGCACCAGCTCCATAAGGTGAGGCATCACAGATAAGTAACAAAGGCTTCGCTGCACCGTAATGCTCTAACAGGTCCGCTGAGCGCATCAGTGACGTGGTTCTCTGGAAGGCATGCCTTTGCTCAGGGCCCCAGCTCCACTTTACATTCTTCTTCAGCAGGTAATGCAGTGGCCCTAGTACTTGTTGATAGATTCTACAGGTACTTCCCGTAATATTTTAGGAGGCCTAAGTATGCTCTAGAATATCAGACAACCTAGTTAGTATATATAATTTATTGCGGCCTAAGCCTTAGCAATATCCATCCATACAGTATAAAACAACAAAACAAGAACATAATTATCAAAATACACCAAAATGTCATCAACAATTATGAAATTTTCGTATCCTATAAACAAACATTATTGTCTCTGGGGGAGATCCAGCCCCTACGGAGACTTGGTTGTTCTCTGATGCAGAAATCCCAGGGAGGGGATCAGAGGGATAAGGGCGGGGATGAAATTTTCGTGGCTCAGGCTCCTCTGGTAACGGTGCCAGGGCCGCCTATGGAAGTAGGTCGGTCGCAGATTGATAGGGGGGAGAGTGAAGACTATGTTGGGTGGGCAAGGGGGTTACAGACACAGGCGGACGATTGACGCCTAGCTACAAATCACAAGGAGGTGAAACTCCTTAGTTGGAACATCGCAGGTTGGAAATCACGAGTTCTGGACTTAGACTTCCTTCCCTTCCTAGAGGAATATAACATCATATTGTTGCAGGAAACCTGGGCTTTAGATGACATCTCATGTGCAGGGTTCACGGTATACACGCTGCCGGCAATTCCGGCACTGGGCCCGGGCAGAGCAAGTGCTGGTTTGGCACTTTTAATTTCCCTAGACCAACAGGCT
>QEPC01008061.1:1910035-1920293 GCA_003113815.1 Sphenodon punctatus | reverse complement strand
GCCACCAATAGCGGAAGCTCTTAGAGGTCCCGGCCCTCCTCTTGCGTACATAGCTCGCGCCACAAAGACGTTCCTAGATTCGAGGCTACCTGCCTGTTGGAATATCATATCCACTAAATCTTGCCTGTTAAACAGTACATTAAGGACCCATCGGTCCTTCCTAATGTTTAAATGCTCGATGGAGATAATATCCCACCTAGTTGGAATCTGTCTACCTACAGGTAGCGATAATAGTACTCTTAAATGTTCCGCTACATCCAAGGCGGAATTCCAGAATGGTAATAGGCCCGATGGTAGGGGACAAATAGAAAAGATCACGTTCAATGGGAGTCTGTGATAGTTTGCTAGGTTGACCGGGATGGAGTAAGCTACTGAACTCCGAATCACAGACCTCTCCAGGGTGCCCACTGGGTGGCACCCTGTTGTGACCTCCTTCTGATACTTATGACTAGGGTTCATCAAGTTTAGTCTCTCGCCCTTGCCCCTAATCATCGGCTCAGACTGCTCCCCCTAACAACCTAGTTGTAGTGATCTTCTGAATGGATTTTAGGATTGTATTCCAGTCCAATTTTAGAACTTTATGTCAATCTCTGCCCAATAGATTTAGGCCTTGACCCTGAGTGACAGGCTGGCTGATTGGGCTGCATAATGAACGTTCACTGTTAAGGAACCCAAAACTGAAATTCCTTCTCCAGAATATGATTTAACAATTGCTGTTGCGGGGTCCAGTCTGAGGTTTGTATCAACAGCAGTTGGCTCCCTGAATGTATCTTGTCCCACTACCGTGAATGATGTACCTGTACCCACTTCAAATAGGACCTCACAGTTATTCAAGGTCAGTGTCACCATCAGAGGATCTGGTTTGCCTTTAGTTAGTAAGAACAGCGGATACTCTATCTGAGTATTCTCAGCAGTAGGATTTTCCACATGGTATGTTCTGCAATTAACGTTTCTCCTTAGCCCTTCTGCTCTAGCCTACTTTCAAAAGACTTTCTGCAAGTGCGTTTTTTTTTACAGTAGTGGCATTCACAAAATGTACACATTTCTGGGTGATGGTTGTCCCACAATGATAGCAACACTGCTGTACCTGTTGAGTGGCACCCTGAACCATCTTCCTAGCATGGCCTTGTGTTTCTGACTTCTGTCATAACTGTGCACAAAGTTGGTTTGGGGGTCTGACTGAAGATCTTTAGCACCTTGGTCTGCTGATTCCTTTGCAAAAGAAATCTCTAGAGCTGACTTGAGGGTGAAATCCGGCTTAGCAATAGGCGGCATTGGATTGCACTGTCACCTATCCTCCATACCAAATGGTCTTGAAGCATATTCTCTAGAGCATTCCCAAACTCACACATCGCAGCCACCTCGCTTAAGAGTTGCTACAAATTCAGCTATGGATTCTCCTGGCATCTTGGTGCATGAATTAATTTTGAATCTGTGGATAATCACAGATTGCTCAGGCTCATGGTGATTTGTCGTGGTTTTCACTAGATCAGCATAAGATACAACATCAGGGTTTCTTTGGGCAATTAGATCTCTGATCAAGCCACAGGCTGCACCTCCAGAGACACTCAGTAAGATAGTACTCTTCTGTCCATCATCAGTCACTGAATCAGCGTTAAGCAAAAAAATAATAATCAAACGCTCAACACATCCTGCCCAAGATTCCTGCTCTGGATTGAAAGCTTCTATCCTTCCAAAGTGTGCCATGGCTGCACCGAATCACTCCCCCATCTCTGTAGCTTGTTCTGGCTGGTTCCTAGGCAACTCCCTCCTTTTACCGTCTAAGTAAGTAGTAATTTTACTAATTTGTTCTTCTTACCAGAAGGTTTAAGAACCTGCTGTAATGTCCCTGGAACTGAATTACAGCAGTCTGGTTTCTCTGCACCTTCTGCAGTCAGTGTCTTTGCATGCAATGGCTCTTAGCAGGACTCACTGTTCAGCAACAGGCTGTTTGGGGATTCAGCGGCAAGTAGTTTAAGTTTTCTCCCCATCACCAATACTGTAACTTGGAAGGGTTTAGTATGCTTGAAGAATCAGAGCACGCACAAGATCTGCTTAACTCAGTAGCCAGTGCCACTAACTAGAAAGTTTTAACCCCACCCCTTCAGTCCCTGCTGGCCCAGGAACTGCATAGCTTCAGGGGAGGTCATGCTACACAATTAAGTTAACCCTCAAATTACCACAGAATCCAAGCATTTTCCAGACATGATGCGAGACCTTTCTTTTTGACCAAGCATTTGGTAGGTGAGAATAAGGCATGGTGGGGTGGAGGGTTTTAGGGGATTTTATGTATTTTATATGGTTTTTTGTGTTGTAACCTGTCCTGAGCCTTAGGAGAAGGGCAGGTTATACATTTAAATAAATAAATAAATAAATACATACTCATGCCTTTCTTTTTTATTTGTCAGCCCAGGTCATGTGGTACCACTGTTTCTGCTTTCCCACCCTCAGTTTTGAAACACACCCTCAGTTCTGAGTCGCAGTGGAACAAAATGCACCTGGCAGCTTTAAACCTGCACTCAAAATCAAATGCCAAATGATTATTCATATGATTGCAGTATTTCTTGCAAACAAAATTTATTATGAGTGCCCATAGTAGTGATATTGTAATCAGAACAGCAATCAAAACATACTATAAAATCATGAGGTGAACAGGTACTTAATTTGGTAATGTTGCAGTAGCTTCAGAGGTTTGTTTTGTAACCACGTGACCCTGTTTCAGTCCACCACCAGCATCTCCATGCTGCCTGCACTGCCGTGGTTATCTCCTGCCACATTTGGCTCACCATCCCAATCCCCAAAATACTCTTCCCCAGGATTGGTACAGTGCTCATCATCTAGTGCTTATGCTAGCATGGGATGTAGTGAAAGTTGTTGGGTGCAAATTCCAAATGTCCATCAGTGCTATGGTTTCGTCATGTCCCCAAGGCCATATGTCTCCTGGATGGTCCGGGGGGAAGCACATGGTTGAGGAGCAACTTGCTAAAGATGCTAAAACTAATAATAAAAACTTGTTCAAGTACATCAGAAGCAGGAAGCCTGCTAGAGAGTCAGTTGGGCTGTTAGATGACCAGGGGGTAAAAGGGGCGCTTAGGGAGGAAAAGGACATTGCAGAGAAGCTAGATGAGTTCTTTGCTTCCATCTGCACTGCAGAGGATGTTGGGGAGATACCCATGCCTGAACCTTACTTTGTAAGTGATGAATTGGAAGAGCTGTCACAAATCAACGTGACTCTGGAGAAGGTTCTAGAGCAAATTGACAAACTAAATACTAATAAATCACCAGGACCAGATGATATTCACCCCAGAGTTCTGAAGGAACTCAAATATGAAATTGCAGACCTACTGTTAGTACTTTGTAACCTATTGCTAAAATCTGTCACTGAACTGGAGGACTGGAGGGTGGCAAATGTAACCCCGATATTTAAAAAGGGATCCAGAGGTGATCCTGGAAACTACAGACGAGCAAGCTTGATGATTGTGCCAGGAAAAACGGTGGAAACTATCATTAAGAACGGAATCTCTGGGCAAGTTGATAAACATGGCTTAATGGGGAAGAGTCAGCATGGATTTAGCAAATGTAAGTCATGCCTCACTAATCTGTTGGAATTCTTTGAGGGTGTAAATAAGCATGTGGACAAGGGAGACCTAGTAGATAGTGTACCTGGATTTCCAGAAAGCATTTGCTAAGGTTCCACATAAAAGACTCTTGAGAAAATTAAAAAGTCATGGGATAGGAGATAGTGTCTTACTATGGATTGGTAAATGGTTAAAGGATAGGAAGCAAAGAGTAGGATTAAATGGTCAGTTTTCACAATGGAGAGATGTAAAAAGTGGTGTGCCCCAGGGATCTGTATTGGGACCAGTGCTGTTTAATGTATTAATTAATGATCTGGAAAGGGGCATTAAGAGTGAGGTGATCAAAGTTGCAGATGACACCAAGTTATTCAAGGTGGTTAAAACACGAGCAGACTCTGAAGAACTGCAACATGATCTTATGAGACTGGGTGCCTGGGCATCTAAATGGCAGGTGAGGTTTAATGTGGACAAGTGCAAAGTGATGCACGTAGGGAAAAATAATCCAAATGACGAGTACACAATGCTGGGTACTAAACTAGGAGTTACAACTCAGGAAAAGGATCTGGGAGCGATTGTGGACAGTACACTGAAATCGTCAGCCCAGTGTGCAGCAGCAATCGAAAAAGCAAACAGAATGTTAGGAGTTATTCGCAAAGGGATAGAGAATAAAACTGAGGATGTCATAATGCCTCTATACAAATCGATGGTGCAACCACACCTGGAATACTGTGTGCAGTTCTGGTCACCCCATCCCCAAAAATATATAGCTGAACTAGAAGAGGTACAGAGAAAGGCAATGAAATTGATAAAGAGTATGGAATGCCTTCCGTACAAAGAGAGGCTTAACAAGCTGGGTCTCTCCAACTTAGAGAAGCCAAGACTGAACTCATTTTTCCTCCCTCCTCTTCCTCTCCCTCTAACCTGCCCATCTGCATTGACGGAGTCACCATCCATCCTGTTCTGCAAGCCCATAGCTTGGGCTTCATCTTTGACGCGCACCTCTCTTTTAAACCTTACATTGACTCTGTTGCCAAATCCTGTGGCCGATTCGCCCTCCATAACATTGTTCGGATCCGCCCCTTTCTCTCTACCTCCTCGGCCAAAACCCTTGTTCATGCCATGGTTATCTCTCGCCTCGATTACTGCAACCTCCTCCTTGCTGGCCTCCCTCGCTCTCACCTGTCCCCCCTTATCGCAATCCAAAACTCCGCTGCCAAGGTCATTCACTCTGCCCGTCGCTTCGACCATGTGCAGCCTCTCCTCTTCTCTCTTCACTGGCTCCCCCTTCCTGAACGTATCCTGTTTAAACTCCTGGTATTCACGTTCAAAACACTCCACAACCAAGCTCCCCCTTACCTCTCGGACCTAATCTCCCTACACACTCCTGCACGCGCTCTCCGCTCTTCCTCTGTCCCCTCCCTCGTTTCTCCTGCTCACCTAACCGCCTTCGATCCTTCTCCCTCGCTGCCCCCCATGCCTGGAACTCCCTCCCTAACCACATCTGTCTTGCCCCCTCCCTCCACTCCTTCAAATCCCTCCTCAAGACCCACTTTTTCCTCGCCGCCTTTCCCAATGCCTGCTAGTCGTTCCCCATACATTTACTGTCTACCCTCCTCTGCAGACTGCTGCAACCAACCTGATTGTAACCAAGCCAAGCACACGCACCTGAGACTTCGCATCTAGGGCTGTAGCGGAATATCGCAGCGGTAGCTATTTCCGGCGGAAACAGTATTTCCGCAATTAGTGGAACGGCATGGCAGAGGCTTTCATTCCGCTAGTTTCATTCCGCGGTTCCGCTTATTTAATTCCGCTACTTAGTGGAATCGTGGAAACATGACATTTTCGCTACTTCCGCAATTCCGCCAGCGCCACAAAACAGCGGAATAGCGGTTTTCCACAATTTCCGCAATTTTTCTGCAATTTTTCCACAATTCCGCGATTTTCAGAATTCCGGCGGAATTAGCGGAATGTCTGCAGAATAGTCGCGGTGTGGCGCGGGCAATGCCGAAATGGTGGAACGGAATCGCGGCGCGGTAACAGCTGCTGCCGCATCAGCCCTATTCGCATCCACCTGAATGTTTGTTTGTCTTCTCCCCGTCTCTCCCACTGTCCCCCCTCCCTGTCTCCCCCTCCTTGTCTTTTAGATTGTAAGCCACAGGCAGGGACTGCGTCTATTTCTATGTTCTGTACAGTGCCATATAAATGTTTATAAATAATAATAATAATAATAATAAAATAATAATAATAATAATAATAGAGGTTTATAAAATCGTGCGCGTGGAATGAGTAGATAGGGAATGGTTACTATAAGGAAAGGAAGGGAAGGCACTCTGACTCCTGACCCATGCACACCTCTGGCTTGGTGCCCAAATCGGGGTATAATAGTCCCTCAGACTCTTGTGTGGCCCTTAGTTCTCTCGTACAAGAAAAGACCAGATCATCACAGGAAGGCAACCAGCGGGGCCACTGGTGAGGCTCTCCCACCTTGTAGGATTCCCCATCCAACATGCAATACCCACGCCACACACTGGGGAAGTTTAGGGTGACCAGGAAAGGGGGGATCACAGGGAAAGGTTTCCAGGGTAGTAAGGTAGGGGCTTCTAAAAATGCAATCCTCCGGAAGAAAGGGGTTAGGGAAGACTCTAGGGTCACAGAGGGAAGACAGGGACACAGATACCAAACACTCCAACTTTCCACAAACCTTTAGTCACTCCCACACTTCAAAGAAGTTCCACACAATGCTCTCTCTGCTTTCTCTCAAGGGGCCAGATCCTCACAGACAAGCTAATCATCGGCAAGGATCCTCACTGCTGGCCAGCTTTTTATTCCTTCCGGGCCTCACTCCGCTGTGCGCAGAGGCGCACCAAGCGCCACAACACTGCCGGCAGCCCCGCCCCTCTGGACTCCTCCCCAGTGTCCTGCATGTTGCCGAGTGCACGCGGGGCGGGGTCTGTTCATCCCACCTCACATGCATCGACTGTGGCATCCCGGATGTTGCTGCGATTTCGCCGGGGGCGGTGGGGTAAGACCCGCCCCCAGCGACGGCCACAGCGGCCTCTCACAGTACCCCCTCGAGAAACACACACACACCCCACCCCACGGATCAGGGCCGCGAAAGTGAAATAAACAGACTAACTGAGGGGCCCGTACAACAAAAGCGGGCTCCCAAGACCTATCGGCAATATCATACCCCTTCCAGTCGAACAAATAATAAAGCTTGCTCCTACACCATTTGGAATCTAAGATAGCTTGTACCTCATATTCCGGCTCGCCATCCACCGCCGGAACAGGCGGCGGGGGTGGAGTGTCCAGAAACAAGGGAGCATAGTGGCATTTGAGGAGAGAAACATGGAAGACCAGATGGATTAGAATCTGTGCAGGCAGGTAAACTTTATATGTGACAGGGTTGACACGATGAGCTAAACGGGTCCATATACTTGTTGTCCAGTTTGGTGGAAGGACGTAGCGAGGGATAATGCCATCTGTCTATCCACACCAATTCTCCAGGGTGGAAGTCGGGAGCCTCTTGGCGGATGCAATCTAAATAGGCCTTGTAACAACAGCACGCCCCTTGGAGCATTGTAGTCGCTTGGAATTGAGCTTGGTGAAGTTGGCAGATCATAGCACCAGCAGCTGGAATGCTGGAGGATGGAAGCTCAGGAAAACATAAGCGAGGATGAAATCCATACGTAACATGAAAGGAGGAGTCTCCAAGTGACGCGTTAGGGGCATTATTATAGGCGAATTCAGCCAAGGGCAAAAAGGATGCCCAGTCATCCTGTAAATAACCGGTATAGCACCGCAGATACTGTTCCAAGGATTGATTCAAGCAAACATTCTGCCTGTCCGTTTGCTCGGGGATGGTAAGCAGCCATAGGGGCGAGTTTAACTCCAAGAGCAGGAAGAAAAGCTTGCCAGAACCGAGCCACAAATTGTGCCCCCTGATCTGAAAGGAAGGTGCGAGGGAGCCCATGTAACTTTATTACGTGTTGTATAAGGAGCGTTGCTGCTTGACGAACGGTGGGTAATCCTTTGCATGGAATGAAGTGTCCTAGTTTGGAAAACTGATCGACCATTACAAAGATAGCTGTGAACCCCTGTGATAGAGGTAGTTCAACAATAAACTCCATATTAATGGTCTGCCATGGTCCTTGGGGTAATGTAGCGAGTTGGAGTAAGCCTATCGGTTTTGTCTGGGGAATTTTGGTTTGAGCACAAGTTGTGCAGCCTTGCACATAGGCTCGAACATCAGCTCGAAGTGTGGGCCACCAGAAATGTCTGGATATTAAGCTGAAGGTGCGATGCTGTCCTGGATGACCAGCTAAGGGAGCGTCGTGGTGGGTCCACAACACATGTCACCGCCCCTTAAGGGGGACCACAATCCGCCCATCTTTCATATAAAGTCCATTCTTGCTGTCAAGGTTAGGGAGTCGTTTTATGGAGGGATCCGTTGCAACAGCCCTGCGAAATTGGGTGTACGTAAGACAACCACTGGAAAATACCTTTTTATCCAAAAGCGCCTCCCTTGGTTCTGTAGATGAGTTTGCTGATTCGTAATATCGGGAAAGGGCATCAGCAATGGTATTATTGCGCCTGGGTGTATACTGAATCTGGAACACAAAATGGGCAAAGAAAAGGGCCCAGCGTGCATGGCAAGGATTCATTATACGTGCAGTTTGTAAATAGGTAAGGTTTTTGTGATCCATGATTATCAGCACAGGTGGCGAGGCCCCTTCCAAGTTGTGTCTCCAGGTTTCAAATGCTGCCTTGATGGCGAGCAGTTCTCGGTCCAAGATGGTGTAGTTCTGTTTGGCCTTTGTTACCTGTCTAGAATAGAAAGCACATGGCAATCAAGTTGCTCCTTCACTGGTTGCTTGGGATAAGACAGCTCCTATAGTGACATCAGAGGCATCCATTTCTACTATAAAGGCTTTGGAGAAGTCAGGGTGTTGAAGAATAGAGGCTTGGATGAAGGCTTGCTTTAATTTGTCAAAGGCTTTCTGCTGTACCGTGTTCCACTTGTATTCCTGTCCCTTTTTCAGTAATAGGGTCAATGGAGCTGTTAGGTCTGCATAGTTGGGAATTGTAAGGCGATGGGGACCGGGGGGCAGAGGTTGGGCACGGTGAAGGAAGGGCTGGAAACAAAGAGGCCCACAGGGTTTAGGGCAAGCCCCCTCGGGGGGCCAAGACAGTACAGCACCGGGGGCCCCTACACAAGGGCAAGGCATAGAGCCTGAAGATAGGGAAGCCCCGCAGAGGAAGAGGAGTCAGGGAGAGCTGACAGCCACGCCGCCAGCTGACCTAGGGGGCATGGCTTCAGCGCCGCGATGCTCAGCACGGCTCCGGGAAAGCGGGGGTGGGGCCCGCCCTACATAATGGAGGCAGAGAGAACACAGCGCTGCCGGAGAACAGCAGCGCTGTGAGACTGGCCCCGTGCGATTTATGAAGGAGACAGAGCGAGGAGTGAATTGGAGAGAAAGGAGAGTGACTGGGAGAGAGTGTGTGAGGTCGAGGCGAGAGTGAGAGCGAGGTGAGTGCGAGCGAGGTGTTGGGTGGGTGGTGTGAACGGGCGTGTGGGTGCACTTCCCTACCTGAATACCGGTCTGGGCCCCCTCCCCCCTTGTGTAGCGTGTGAAGGTTTCTTCCTACCCTTTACTTCCTGGTCCTTGTTCCCGTCTTCCCCCACTACGACCACACTCCCTCAAACCCCTACCCTGACTAAAGCACTGTGCAAGCAGGGTGAGTGGCGTATACAAGGGAGCCTGAAAGAAGGGGCTCCACTCGAGGTTGCGTTCCTCCACCCCAATGATGAAAGGGCCCTGCTTCTAACGAAGTATTACAGGCCACCCAATATCCTGAGGGGTTGATTTTCCCAGAATACTCGAGTGGAGTTCAGCGGCTGGCGAGAGTGTCAGGGGGTGGTGAGAGAAGCTTGGAGGTATCCGTGGGACCATTCCCCTAATCCCCTATCCCACCTAACAGGAATGTACAGTCGGTAGTAGTTAGTACTTCCTGAAAAGCGTTGTAGAGGTTTAACTGCTTGGGGAGCAGGCCATCTATGAATGGCCTGAGTCTTACTGGGGTCCATACTGATACCTTGGGGCGAAATGATGAACCCAAGAAATGGCACCGTATGTTGGTGGAAGGCACACTTCTCAATCTTGCAATACAGATGATATTGCTTTAAGCGAAATAGGACTGATCGGACATGTCGAACGTGCTCTTCGTACGTGTTAGGGATGGGCGAACAGATCGCAGTTCGGGTTCGGCCGTTCGGTTCGGCTGCATTCGGTTCGGCCGTTCAGTTCATTCACCGGGTTTGGGTTTGGCCGTTTGGGAAACGTTTTTAAAAGCGTTGGGGGAGGGGGGTATATGTTTTCTTTGTTTTTTATTTGGCTTTATATATTTTTTGGTTTTTTATTTTTTATTATTTTTTTTATATGGGGGTTTTTAATTAAAAAATTTAATATATTATATTATTATTATTATTATTATTATTATTAACAAACATTTATATAGCACCAGCAGTGTACCTGGCACTTTACAAAGTAATAAAATAGACAGGGTCCCTGCCCCTAGGGCTTACAATCTGAGAGACAGGAGCTGGGGGAGAGACTTAGGAAGGGGAACAGAGGGAGAGACAAGGGGTCTAACATTCATGAAGATGCGAGGTCTCAAGT
>QEPC01008061.1:1870320-1908114 GCA_003113815.1 Sphenodon punctatus | reverse complement strand
AACGCCTGCTGTTCAGGAACAGTGACTAGCTCAGAAGGTGTTGGGAAGGGGGGAGGCAGATAGTTTTGTTTCTTGCAAACCTCTCCACCCCTGGTGCCTGGAAGTCTGCTCCTCAGCTGACTACCCCTCCCTGTCATGTTTAACCTTCCAGTGACCCTTTTTTTGCCACCCGACCTCACCTGAACGCGATCCGAACTGACCGAACTGTTCGGCCATTTCGACATTCAGAATTGAGTTTGGTTCGGTCAGTTCGTGTTCGGGTTTGGTCGTCCAAACAGGCCGCGTTTGGGCCGAACTCCGCACTTCCGAACCGCGTTCGCCCATCCCTAGTATGTGTTAGAAAAAATGAGAATGTCATCCAGATATGCCACCACATATTGATACAGGATATCCCTGAACACGTCATTAATTAAATGCTGGAGTGTGGCCGGTACATTGGCCAAACCAAATGGCATTACAAGATATTCAAAATGCCCATACCTAGTCGAAAGGCGATTTTCCATTCATTTCCTACTCGCATACAAACTAGGTTATAGGCTCCCCTAAGGTCAAGCTTGGTGAAGATGCATGCCCCTTGGAGGTGATTTAACAATTCTGGGATGAGGGGCAAGGGGTATAGATTCTTTATCGTAATGGTGTTCAGGCCCCGGTAATCTATACAGGGTCGGAGACCCCCATCCTTCTTGGGCACAAAAAACATCGGAGCCCCTGCTGGGAATGTGGAAGGTCTAATAAACCCTGTCTTTAAGTTATCATCTATATAGTCTTTTAATGTTTTAATTTCTGGGCCAGACAAAGCGTAGATCCTACCATAGGGTGGCTCCGTTCCTGGTACTAAATCAATAGGGCAATTATAGGATCTATGGGGCAGTAATTCCAGGGCCTGTTGTTCTTTAAAGACCGTGTTTTTCCCCGATTTCTACAATAGGAGGAGGGAGGACACACCTTTTCTTGCAATAAGGGGAGGCAAACTCTATCGATTTGCACTCCCAGTTGATATCGGGGTTGTGGACTCACAGCCAAGGAAGTCTTAGAACCACAGGGAAAGTAGGGGTATGAACTAAATCAAAGATTAAGTGCTCCTGATGATCCCCAATAGTCCCGTCTATCTCCTGGGTACACAAGGTGAAAGGTCCTGATACCAGTGGTGACCCATCAATAGAAAACACTGCCTCAGGGATGACTTTCTCCCATGTGGGGAAGGCGTGTTGTAATACAAAGGTTTTATCTATAAAGTTTCCGGACGCTCCCAAATTCAAAAGAACCAGAACGATGATGGTGTGATCAGTGTTGGCTCTGAGGGCAATGGGTACACGCACATGATGTAAGTCAAAAGGTAGGGCTAGGTGTCACTGAGGCCTGGTAAGAGGAGGGTGTCGCATTGTTTACCAGGATGTCCCCTGCCCATCCCAGTACTTGCCGTTTCCCGGGACTTGGCGGGACGGGGGCAGTTGTGGGCACGTCCGGTCATAGTGCTCCCGTTCCCCACAATAAAAACATAAACAGCCTGACCTTTGATGTTCTTTTTCCTCCATTGCTAGCGGGCCTCGGGAGGCGCCCAGTTGCATAGGCTCGGATTCTTCTGCCTTCGCTGTCTCTGCTCGACCCGTAATCGAAAGGGAAGCCCAAGGTTGCCATGTTCGCGGTCCCTCCTGGCGTCTTTCTCATCGGCGTTCTGAAAGATGGTCTTCGATCTGGAAAGTCAAGTTAACTAACTCCCCCCAAGTAGCAGGTATCATGGTGTAAGCTAGCTGGTCCTTCAACTCATTGTTTAGCCCTTTCCTAAACATGACCTTCAGTACATTGTCAGGCCAAGCGATCTTAATGGCTAGCTGCTGGAAGCGTGTAACCTATTCCAGCTGCGGCCCCTTTCCTTGTTTTAATGTTGTGGCTGACTCTGCATCCTTGACCCGGTGGGGGTAATCAAAAAGGAACTTAAATTCCCTCTCAAAGGTAGCAAAATCAGTCAAGGAACTTTCACTAACTTGTAATGAGGTAGCCCACTCAAGTGCCAGCCCTTCCAGGTGCCCTATGATAAATGCTACTGTTAGGGCATCTGTATTATAGGTCTGGGGTTGCATCCTGAAGGTAAGTTTACATAATGCTAGAAATCCCTGGAATTGTCTGCGATCCCCAGTAAATTTATTAATTTTCAGGGTCTTGGATTTTCTAGCTACTGCCCCTGCTCCTGTTGTTCTTTTAAGTCCTTCACTTCCATGGCTAGGGCTTGTATGACTCAAGGCATATCCTCTAATTGTTTAGCAGGATCCATGCTCAGGAAGTGGCTGTATGCTGGTGATACTGTAAGGGAAGGGGGGAAGTGTAAGGGAAGGAAGAGAAGGCACTCCGACTCCTGACCCACACACACTTCTGGCTTGGCGCCCAAAGCGGGGTATAACAGTACCTCAGGATCTTGTGTGGCCCTTAGTTCTCTCATATGAGAGAAGGCCAGATCATCAGAGGGAAGGCAACCAGTGGGGCCACTGGTGAGGCTCTCCCACCTCATAGGATTCCCTGACCACCACCCAACATGCAATACCCACGCCACACACCGGGGAAGTTTAGGGTGACCAGGAAAGTGAGGATCATAAGGAAAGGTTTCCAGGGTAGTAAGGTAGGGGGTTCTAGAAATGCAATCCTCCAGAAGAAAGGGGGTAGGGAAGACTCTAGGGTCACAGAGGGAAGACAGGGACACAGATACCAAACACTCCAACTTTCCACACACCTTCAGTCACTCCCACAATCACACGTCAGACACTCACCTTCTTACAAGAGCCACACTTCAACAAAGTTCCACACAATGCTCTCTCCGCTTTCTCTCAAGGGGCCAGTTCCTCACAGACAAGCTGATCACTGGCAAGGTTCCTCCCTGCTGACCAGCTTTTTATTCCTTCCGGGCCTCATCCCGCTGTGTGCGGAGGCGCACCGAGCGCCACAACGCTACCGGTGGCCCCGCCCCTCTGAGCTCTTCCTCAGCATCCTAGGGCCCTGTCTGCATGTTGCCGAGTGTGCGCAGGGCAGGGTCTGTTCGCCCCGCCTCGCATGCCTTGGCCATGGCATCCCGGATGTTGCCACTGTTTCGGCGGAGGCGGTGTAAGCCCCACCCCCAGCGATGGCCACGGCGGCCTCTGACAGCAAATAGTACTAGAACTAGGGGACACTCCATGAAACTAGCTGCCGGCAGATTTAAAACAAATAAAAGTACTTTTCACTCAACGCATAATTAACTGATGGAATTTGTTGCCAGAGGATGTTGTCAAGGCCACTAGTATAGCTGGGTTTAAAAAGGGACTGGATAAGTTCTTGGAGAGTAAGTTCTTGGAGAGTAGGTCCATTAATGGCTATTAACCAAGTAGCTTACGGGATGAGGACTTATTATTTATTTATTTTTATTTATTTTTAAATTTATATCCCGCCCCTCCTGCCCACAGGGCAGCCCGGTGAACAGCATTTCATTTAAAACAATAATAAAATTTTAAAACAATTTAAAATACACTACATGGGGAAAAAACCCCATCCCTATCCCCATCCCCACCCCACTGTCGGGAGCTGGGAGTGAACAATGGGGAATGGATTGCCCATTGTGACTGTTGGTTCTTCTTCCATGTAATCGATATTGGCCAATGTTGGAGGACAGGATGCTGGGCTTGAGAGACCATTGGTCTGACTCAGTATGGCACTACTTATGTTCTTATGGTCCTTGCCACCTGTTCTCATCAGGACCCTGATGACTGCCCAAGGATACCCACATGGCTACTTGGAGTGCCCAGATTGCATAGGTGACAGGTAACTGTTAATAGTGGGGAGGGGGGGAGGGAATAAGGGGAGGGTTTGGGGGCCTGGCCAGGAGTTCTATAGGGCTTCCAAAATTAGGGGGGGGCAACATGCCCCCTGTGTTTCCCTCCTCCCCCCCAAGTTGTTTATGCTGGAGCTGGACCTCTTCGGGGAAACAAAGTGACTCAGATTACAGGAAAGATGACCCCAGTGAAGGAAAACTGGTTACTGTGTTCATGGTGTGGACACTCCCAGACATGCAGGGCACCCTGGCAAGTGGGGAGGTTTCCAGCCACCGCTATGATGCTGCAGGAGATGTTGACGAGGGGCTACAGGTGGTGCATGTTTAAGTAGGGAATGTGTGAAGAGACAGGAGAGTTCCCCTAGAACTAGGTGTTGCTTGCTGCCCCTGGGTCGTCCACTGTGCTGTGAGCAGGAGATGCATCAACCTGCGCTCACAAGCTGCATGAACTGATTGCTTGGACTTTAGCTGTCGCTATTCTTTTTGACTTCTGCTTTCACTTCTCACCGTAGGAGCTAAATAAAGTATGTGATTTTTTTACTGTAAGCCTTTTGTGGCCACATGGTTTCTGTGCCTGGCCATGTGCTGGCAGGTATCCAGCCTGATATGCACCTCTGTGGGTGGACAGGGATGTCAGGAGCTGCACTGCCTCACGCAGTCATGGACCAACAGGGGGTTAATGGCTGGTATGGTTTCTTGTTCCCATGGCTGCTGCAGCTGTTCCTCGGGGCAGGAGGCAGAATACTGGGAAGGGTGGGGCTGGAGTAGGGTGGGCCAGGGAGCTACGCCTCCCCATGTGTTGAGTTTCCTGTGCTAAACCGGTGAAGGAGGGTGGGGTCGAGTGGTTGCCCACATGCCCTGGGGAAAACACACAGAGGGCTGGCCATTTGTTGTGCTCCCCCTGTTGACCATGTGAGTAGCGACTGCCTCGGAACAACCCCATACATCAGTGGGCTAATCTCTCATCTGTACACCCTAGGGCTGAAGCTACATAAGGAAAGGTGAGAAGTAGAAGAGGTGGGGAGAAACTGTCTTGTATTGTGCTAAGAGGCAAGTTATGGCCTTTCAGGTTTGACTTTTGTCTGCTTTGGTTATCTTGATAGGAACTGTGTGTCTTGAAAGCATTAAAGCAAGTTTTCAGAGGCAGGTTAAGAGATTATTTGATTATCCAGTCAGGCAAACTAAGAGTTAGTTTGATCAGCTATATAGGGTTGGAAAGGAATTTCACCCTATGACAAATTGGCTGAATCAACTGGCTGGCATATAACACTGATGACTGAAATGGGGTCTTTTACCTTACTCTGAACCTCTGAGAAAATTCATAGGAAGCAAGAAAATAGATACTTCCGAGAAATGAAAGTGATAGCTATGTACTAAGAATACTTATTTTGTGCTGTTATGGTGTGATAAATAAGGGTCCAGATAAGCAGTCTGTCACAATTTTGCATACATGTCCTTAGGTGATTAATATTATTAGTTTCTTGGTTTAAAATCCTAAAACACCAATGTAAGAAAAGACAACGCTAATGACAGCCAAAGAATGGTTCATGAAGAGATCCACATATGGCTGACAAAAGCATCCATAAGGCACTCATACAAGTGAGCACTAGCTCTCTCTAGAAGGGAGAATGTTTAAAGAAGGACCCAACATCCAGTTCTTATCAGTTAGGTGGGCACTGGTGATGACTTCCTGATTTATAAGAACATATCACAAGAAGTGAAAGGTACAGGAAACTCTAATAATAAGTTAAAGATATATGTTGTTAAAGAATACAGTATTTCTGCTACAGCCACTTTAAACAAAAACAAAACGTGAAGTTTACTGGCATCTCTTCCAATGGACCCACCAATGAGATTTTCCAGCAAACAGAACTGCAGGTCATAAATAACCTAATTTCTAAGGAGAGTCATAAGTAATGCATCCATTTCTACTTTGAAATAAGATAATTTAGGACCAAACCTCTGTAGCCTAAGTGGACTTTATGCTGCATATTCTGAAAACTTTCAAGAGCCAGGGAATTTGAAGGCTAAGTTACACGTAAATACAAGTTAACTGCATGTTTTTCCAGATAACTTATGCAAAAGTTATTACATGAGCCTGACTCAACTCATGAAAAAAGAGAGTTTATAATATGTATTACAACAATTAATTACATGTAAATCTGAAAATCTTGGATAAAATGTTCATTAAGCTGATGGATTTTTTGAAAAATAAAATATGACAGAGCATTTAATTTTCGATGTGCTTATTAAAAAAAGTGTTATACTGTTATTTGGAATCCTGCTTGGAACTGAAACATTTCCAAATTAGTCAATAATTAGAATGGTGAGAATCCATCATTTCACTGACAATTACTCCTACCAGAAAATATGGTCTATTTTAAATGTGCTCATACTTATTCTTGTCAATCAAGATCTGTCACAGCAAATTATTTCATTTTATAGATCACATGGCATTTAGCAGAAAATTCTCTCCCCACATTTAAGTACAGATCTAAAGTAAAGCATCTTTCATGGGATTATTATTATTTTTAAAACTGTATCTTTACAATGCAATATATAAAAGATGGAAAATCTTACTCGTTATACTCAGTTTCTTCTCTTCAGGTATACAGAACCAATGACTGATAGAGATCACTGCAAATTATAACTTTACATGAAATGTAGTAAGTGGAGAATGTTAGTATACTAATCGTTTGAACTAAGGTACACATGAAGTGAAAACTCACTGTTAACATGTACAGAATTAGTGTACGACAGAGTTAAAAGCAATTGCTGAGTGAAAAAGGAATGGCACCATAATTTGCTGCTAAATCATCTCTCTTTTGAGACTTTTTGAAGGTCAGTTCTTGCACCTGAATAAATAATTAGGGTGAAAAAAGAAGCTGAAAACCTGATGTGTAGATTGAGTCCTTATATGAAGCCCATTGACTTCAATTAAGCTCCATGAAGGGGTTGGATTGTAGTACATTGTAAATTGCAGAATCAGAACCTAAGACTCAGATTTTCAAATCTGCATGCCTGCACTTAAACCCATGTTTAGGTATTTGAAATAAAAGTAGTCTGTCATGCTGAAGTGCTAAACTCACAAACTCTAACTGAAATAAACAAAAGCTGAAGGAAGCGCTACAAGTAATGATACTGCCAAATGTTCATTTTGGAGCCTAGCTTTAAGCACTCACATATTGAATGAAGCAGACATTCTGGTTAAATATATATATATATATATATATATATATATATATATATATATATATGTGGTAGTGTAATTTAATTATAGGCAGTATCATAATACATACACACAAGGAGGGCAAATCAAGTTTCATGGACAACCATAACTCCTCATTTACTAACTCACAAGTTCTTGGCACTGCAACCATAACTTTCTTAAATACGCAATTCCCTACAACAGATTAAAGAATAGATACAATCTTTTATTTGGAAACCTAGAGATTCCTAAATAGAGAATCAGCTGCATAATCTACCATTTGTGGAGTAGCTGGTAGTTTTAACAGGCTGTTATCCTCTACATCAGGCATAGGGAACCTCAGGCTCGGGGGCCAAATGCAGCCCACAGCTAGTTTTTAAGTGGCCCCTTTTCCATTCCTGGATCTGGCCCCTGGATCCAGTTCCCACTCCTATGCACTGAAAAACTAAGCTCTGGGTAATTGAGCAGAGATGAAGGCATGCAACACACGGACAGGGAACAAATTCATGATCTGGTCCCTCCTCCTCCTGAGTGCACCCCTTAATATTCTTGTCCCCAACTTCCATGTGGCCCTCAGATATTGTACTATTTTTAAAAAGTGGCCCCTAGGAGGAAAAAGGTCCCCCAACTTTTCTTCATGTCCCTATTTCTTAGGGACTCAACTTCACTGAATTTCCAGTCACTATCATTTTTATTTTTTATTGTTTATTGCTATGAGAGTACTCAAAAGTGGTTGCTAATTGGTATCTACGATGATCTCTATAGCCTGCCTGTCCACCCTCCCCCAGACCCATTCAGCATTGGAGACAACACTGACATCAGAGGACAGATGGTCTCACTGTTCTTATCTAATGTATCATGTATTATGCTGGTCCTCCGCTGCCAAGAGGAGCCTCTGCAAAAGAACCTTTCTATTCTCCCTGCACTCTTGGTAGTGCATTACACAAAAATGGAATCTGAGGGATGATGCAGCCAAACTCTAAAAAAAAATCTCTACTGGGCATGTGCACAAAAGATTGTTTTTTATTTATATATATTTTAGGCTTATAACATGGCCACATTTTGATGCAATTTTACAGGGATGGCAAAATGAACATCTCTGTTGTAAACTCTCCTGTCCTACCAAACTTCAAAGTATGTTGGTTCTAGAGCACTGCAAAGAAATTGGTATGAAAAAGATCATGGGCAAAACAATATACATTCACCATTTGTAACAGAGCAGCAGGGCTGGCTCTGTTCCAGAAGGGACTGGCCCTTTAATTAACTTACCTAGTAGGTAACCATTTCCAGATGGGTTAGAAACAGATCCACCTGGGCAGGAGGGCAGTTGTAAGAAGTGGCAGTGGTGAGAAACCATGAGAGAGAACTCTGAGGCGACTGGCACAGGCCAGAGCAGAAAGGCTACCGGGGAACTAGAGCAGAAGCTGCTAAACGCCTGTAGAAGTGGCAGAGAGCTGCTAGCGAGAGTGGAGACCAGAACGGGCTGGAGCAATGAGGCTGCATACACTGCTTAGCTGTACTATACTAAATTCTGAGGGCATAGGCTGGCTGAGAGTTATCCCTTGGGGTGATTTTGTGGGTTCCCTATCAAGACCCGAGGGGCCCAAGGAGAAGTCAAGACGCAGACCCAGCTGGGAACCAGACAGAGCGTTACCAGCTGACCTAGGAGTATAGGAGCTGACCGGGAGATCTTGGAGCCCAGGACTGCTGTTACAGGGAAGCTGGAGGAGAGATCCTGGGAGCTGTGCGATGGCACATCAGCCAACTGAAGGTTAGACAGACAATGGAGACTATCTGAGAGTTCTACCAGGACTCTGGGACAATGGTGAACTGGGAGAGCTGGGACCTGTGGTGAGATGCGCTATCACACCACCTCTAACTGCATTTTCAGAAACTGGTTGATCTTTTTTGCTAAAACTTTCCAAAAACCCCCTCAGTCTGAAGCAGAATTGAGGCAAGAAAAATTCCAGTTTGAAGATGGATAAAAAGATGAACAATTGAAATCATGGTTTTAGAATGACAAGTGGCAGACAATGTTAACCACAGAGTTTATTACTATTTGTCTTTAATTACAAAGCAAATTCTAAAGTATTTGAGCAATGGAGACAAGAAAGGAAATTCCCAAATCCACAATCCATGATGAGCTGGAAAGAAAATTCCCAAAGCCAGAGACTGACACACATTTGGGTACTTAAATAACAACAAACAGTAACAATTAAAAAGTAGAAAGGATAAAAAGTCAGAGAAAGTTGTGCCTCTAACTGCTTTTTATATCTTTGAAAATCCTCCTCCAAAGCAATACTAGAAAGCAACCAGTAACTCTTCAAGTCATTAGACAGAACTAAAAAACGAATTACCAGATTTAGCCAGCTTTAAATGGCATATGGATAAACAAATAAGAACAAATAAAAGAACAACAGTAAAGTACTGCCGATAATGATAGCTGGATAAGCAACTGTGCAAACATCCTGTGAAGATCTTCATGTTCGTACACAACCATGTACAAAAGGGAATACTGAAGAAAAGTTTCATTTGGAGCAACACAGCTTGTGTGCTGGGAAAGATTTCAGAAAACAGCACACCACTCATTTTCTTATGAGGCTACTGATTCACAGGGGAATGGACTGTCTGTATTCAGATGCTGCTCTGTAGCACCTGAGACTTCGCATCTGCTTGAATGTTTGTTTGTCTTCTCCCCAGTCTCTCCCACTGTCCCCTCTCCTTGTCTCCCCCCCCTTTTTTTTGTCTTTTAGATTGTAAGCTACAGGCAGGGATCATGTCTAATTCTATGTTCTGTACAGCACCAGGTCACATGACTGGCACTATATAAATGTTTATAATAATAATAATAATAATAATAATAATAATAATAACAACACATGCTGTTGGACACCAACATGAGGCTCAAGTGCACATTCATCCCACTATATTTTTAAAATTTATTTTAACATTTTTCTACCCCACCCCCTCCTGCTCACAGAGCAGCTCGGGGCAGCTTACAAAATGCATAAATAAAACATAACATAATAAAAACACACATAAAATATCATTAAAAACATTAAAATGCTTAAAATAAACTAAAAGGGCAGAACTCCCCCTCCCCACCCCACCCCACCCTACCCATCTCCTTCTCCAAAGTCCTGGCGGAACAGCCAGGTTTTACACTGTCTTCTGAAAGAGGGGAGGTCCGGCTTCTGTCGGAATGGAGTTCCACAGCCTGGGAGCGGCCACCGAGAATGCCCTCCCCATCGTTGCTACCAGGGCAACCCAGGGGACTTCGAGTTGGGTGTCCCCAGCCAACCGCAGGGGCCGCAATGTAATCTGCATATACTGTGCAGAATAAGAAACTCACTCTGAATCTCAAGTGTGAACACCCCATACAACTTGAGGATCCCTGCTGGAGATGGTGTTGTAAGAAGTCACAATTTGTTTGAACCCCAACATAGCAGTTTTTAGGGACTGGTGGATGGTCCAAATCAAGATTGCAGGTAAAAACAAACATGACTGAGGTGTGGCAGCAACCCGGCCCAGAAAGCCATGGTGGGAACAGTCTAGGCTGGGTCAAGTTGCAGAACAAATTTGCATGCCCACGGCTGGAGAGAGCAGGGAGAATCATGAACATGTGGCCAGCCAGCCCTGCCCGTTCTGTGCCCAAGCCCACACCCCACTATGATAGGCAGCCATAGCAGCTGGCCATGGCGAACTCTGACCCGGGCCGTGCCTGCTGGCCCGACCAAATGTGATAGCCCACTGTGGCCCAGTCAGGCGAGCCTTAGCCTGGGCAAGGTTTATTGAGGTCAGAGTCTGGGCTAACCGCCAACACATCACAGGACAATCCAGGCCAACATCTGGTGGTGCCTGCACAGACATGCAGGTTGGGTCTGGTCCAAAGCAGGTGTGAGGGCTCACCTGGTGGTAACCGCCCAGAGGCTCTGGAGCTGCTCGCAACACCACCCAAAGATGCCCACGACTCCAGCACCCTCAGCCCAGCCCAAGGGTGGTGATCCTGTGGCCATGGTCTGATGACATCATCAGGCCACGTGGCAGTTCAAGAGAGGCCTCTCCCCCAAGGGGTGGAGCCAGGGAGAGGTGCCAGCCTCAAAAGCCCTAATGGCCCCTCAGAGGGGACAGATGCAAGAGGAAATAAGACAGCTGCCGAGCTCCCCCGAGACCGCAATGCAGGACCTTGCCTGGCGGGTGGCAATTGAGCCTCTGGAAGGCAGAGGCCCCACAAGAGGCACAACCTCCACGCTGGAGAAGTGAACTCACCAGACCAACAACAACTGTTGGCTGGGAGGACAGCAAAGCAGGGATCCAGACACAGGTACCCTAAACCCAGTTAAGACACAAGGGAAAGAGAGTAGGGAGCCAGGGTCAGGAGCCCTTATTTCCTGAACCCCACTACTCTGCCGTCTCAGAGTAAAACTACCTGGACCAGGGTATCTGGGACACCCCCCAGTGGGGGGTGCACCTCTTCTAATTGCTTTCAGCAATCACACTGGGCCACAGCAGGCAGCTGTCAGTCTGTTACCCTGTGTAATCGGTTGTACTAGATGCCAGGAGTCCATAGTCAGAGCTGCACTGTGTCCAAAGCAAAAAGGTCAAGTTAAAACAAAAGACGAGGGTGGGAGACAGGAAGGCAACAACAAAGCTGGAGCAATGCTCACATGCTGGGGTCAAGATGCAGCATGCAATCAGGAAGACACCTTATTGCTCTGGCAGCTTCCTGTTTCCTGCATGTCCTTATATACTTCAGAGCAGCCAATGAGAAAGCATGCCCTGGAGTCTGGGAGACCTAGGTTTGAGACCGACAGGCCCTGGTACCTGGCCCTTCTTGATGGTATCTCCTGCTGTAACTGAGGCACTAGCTAAAGTCCCTGTATCTCCCAACATGGTAAAGTCTATGAGTGTATAAGCCATGAGAAAGGAAGATGACCGAGTAAGATAAACATTAAATTCTATTGCACTGGAGAAGAAGACTAGGACATAATTAATTTTTCTGCATTATGGTGACCTATAGTGCACATCAAAACATGCATAAACCCCCTTGCAAGAGAATAAAACAAGATGAACCGTTGGGCATCACAGTCATTTGATTTAAATCCAGTAGAAAGAATGTGGAGTTAATTAAAGAAATCAGTAGCTAAAAAAAATCTACTAAAGAAAAGAAAAACTGAAGCAGTATATTGTGGACACCTGGAAGGAACTGTCATTCATGTGCAGAGACTTCAAGGTGAAATAAAAGCTGATGGCACAAAAACAAGAAATATTAGACAGAATAGTTCAAAACAAATTACAAATGTATTTTATTTTTTATTTTTAGCATAGATGATTGCAGACAGGTATCCAGATATATGTTTTGTTACCAAATAAAGTAGTAATAAAAAGTTATGCCCTTTGCTTTGTACCAAATACAGGAAGAGAAAAACATTAGTAGGTCATTCAGTTATAGGCTTGGATCCAGCAAATCCACTAGCAAATCCACTTGTTCACCAGATTCTTAGCTTAGTCTACATACACACTGGGTGTTTTCAGACGCATCATTGGGAACGGATTAATCCATGCACACAACATCTAAAAACTGACGTCCACTTTCACCATGGTCTGGCTTCTGACCGTGGTGGAGTTTAGCACGGGTTGTGAGGTGGGGAAATCCCCAATTCACAGCCCAGGCTAAGCTCCACCACAGTTGGGAGGAAGCCACCAGACTCACAGTAAAGCAGGCTATTAAGTCTGCTAGTCCACTTCACTCAATCCAGTCTGGAGTGGAGGCGAGCGACAGGCACCATGGCTGCCCATCAGCTGGTGGTAGGGGCTGGGCCACCACACCTCTTTGGCAGCCTGGCGATCCGGACCGGGGTGAGGTCTGCCTCCACCGCCCAGAGAAGTCCATGGTGGCGGAGGCAGCCCATCACGTGTGAAAACACCCACTGACTTCTTTCTTGAGCACACTTAGTTGTGAGTAACTAACTCCCATTGATTTCAGTGGGGCATATTCATGAGTGTGTTAGAATAGAGGCTACTGCGAATAGTCACAAGGCACATGTATGACTAAGGGTGTTTTCTAACAGGAAGGGAGGCATCAGGAAGTATGATGAATCCATGGGTAGGCCATGCTGTTGCCACTCCTGTGGGCGTTGAGAGGAGCAGTTAAGATGGACATCCTGCAAGCAGGAGAGCCACAGCTACCCATTCCCAGGGTTCTGCCCTGGGAAGCCTATTACATGGGCAGAACCCTGGAACTCCAGATCTGCAGCAGCAGTATTAGGCTCCTGGAGGAAGTTACCACTGCCACCAGTCATCTGTTGGAGCGGTGTGGGAGGAGGGGCTCTGCATCAGTTGTTAGAAGGAACCACAGGGAGGAGCAGCCCCAGTGTCCTGGCTGCATCACCACGCTGGTCTCTCTCGAGCCTGGACGTGGCTTGAAATAGACCAACAGGGGATTGGGGGCTCCCTGCCAGGAACAGTAATGCTCCGCTCCTTGGCAAGCATCATTCCCCATGTTAATTTCAAGCTTCCACTGCTTTGCAGAAATAATTGACTATCCATGTTTACTTTGTTTATATATGGGTTAGAAATTCAAGTCTTGCAACTTTCAAAATTACAGTCAAGACAAAATTCATGATTATTTAAAAAAAAACAACCAAAACTTATCAGTCTGTTGTCTTTATCCATTTTTGCAGAGCTGGGGGTGGGGCATATTTTCCCCTGCATGCTACAGATATTTTTGAAAAGTTTGTTTTATATGCTGCATATTAGATTTTAAAAATGCATTATTGAATATTTTAATATATGTACTGTAAAAGATAATTGTTAACATGAACTTTGATGAGCTTTAAAATATTGGTGGCTTTTCTTTTTATATTGGTGACTTTTTCCTATTAAACGTACCCTAGCAGAATCCTTTTCATGGTCACACAATATGTTACTCTGTGCCCAAGCACACCTACTCTTTCTTTTCTCAAAAGACAAGGCACATCTGCCACCTGCTCTAGTCTGTGTCCCAGAAACAACTGTCGAGCAGCAAAAAGATTGATTATCAGTCAAAAACCATTGCACAACACCAGATTTTGGTAGGTTAAGCTTGCTGATCCAGCAAGAGTTGGTGTGAAATTTTCAGCAGTGTGTGCCAACATTTTGGTGCTAAAAGAACAGCAGTGCATGTCACAATGAAACACAGCCAAAGATATGCAGACAAAGCATAGAAGTTTTTGTTTTGAACTTGGCTTGTATGAGGAAAAGAGAAAGAATTGTTTAATGAATTTGAAAATACACTCAATCACCCATTCATGTGCACAGAAAAACTATAATAAAGTAGTAATGCATAGCACTATAGCACTGGTTGGATAAAAATAGTATAATATTAGTTTTATTTCATTAACTCCTAAGATATTAACTTCAAATTTAATATTGCTATTTTTTTTTCTAAAAGAAAAGAACAAAACAAAAACAGGTCATACTAACCATCTTGAATCCTAAAATGAAATTAGTGAGGTTAAGAGAAGCACATGCACTAACAAACAAAAGATTTTTCTCTCGCTTACTGTCGATTTATATAGACTGTTAGTAGAGCAAAGCGTAGTCAGTGGATCATTTGGGTCCCATTCAGAGTGACTGTCATATTATCTGTAACACCACATTATATGCATAATTCATGAACTAAAAGCTACAGATTTCTTATTATTTCAAATATGATTTGTGAAAATTCTATGAAAGCATCACATGAATGTATTTATTTAATGTGGTTCAATTGGAGAAATATTTTTATCACTCCTGGATGTTTTAAAGAATAAACCTATTTGTAGAACTTAATTTACATGGGTAGATACTTGCCAATATTAAGTTTTGATACATATTTACAGACATCTATGATACTTACTGACATATTTATATTAAAGAATTATCTCTTTTAGGCAAAACCTGCCTTTCTTATGTAACTTTGTTTCTTAAATATATAGTAAGTCAATGTATCATTCTACTAATCTACAATTCAATAGTAAAGCGTTTAGGCATTAAAACATTTGTGCCTTCTCTTTCACAACAACAACTTTTTACATTTAGGAAAATCAACTTTGGCTGGTGCTTTGTTTTTTTTGGTTTTTTATTTTTTTTAAGAGCGAGATGGGGTATAAAAAGAAACATATTATAGCTACCAAAGAAAAGGCATAAGTGTTATTTCTAGACACACACAAAAAAACCCTAAAAATCAATGCACCAGTTGAATGCTTCGTTTTTTATTTTTATCCCAAGAACATTCTTTAATGCAGTGCAATGTAGCAGCGAGCACTTAAAAAACAAGTCCAACTGAAAATTTAAAGGATATTATTTATATTCCATATTTTACTTTTGTGTCTTTTTATTATGATAAGGGATATAGGGTCAATCCCAAACAAATTATCAGAAAACTTTCTGGCTTTGCATATTGAATTATTTAGCTAATTTTTTATTTTTAATGTAATGTTGTTGTTACCGTCCATTCTTATTATAAATGTAAACTGATGTGATATTTAATTATAAGCTTTTAGTAGCTATTTTGACTTTGAATGCTATTCTCTTTTAAATGGAATACCATCTAAGTCAATGCTGCGAACCTGTCAAAATTAAAAAGATATTTTTAGAAGTGTGGACAATCATAACCACTGTAGAATGTGACTAAAAAGCAGGTTCTGCATTTAAATTCCAAAAATAAGAGAGATAGAAACAATCATTTTGGTGATCATACTTTAAAATGAATGAGGTGAAAAGAAAAAAGCTTTGATGTTTCTTGTATTGGTTCATTTTAAAGTAAAACACTTGCACATCCAAATTATAAGTATTTCAGGGTAAATATTCAATTTTGTTGTATAAACATTCTGATAATTATTTTAATGATTTTTCTTCATAAAGATCAAATGACTAAATTAATAAATGCAGTCAGATTCTGAAATATTATTTTTCCTGGTGTAATAAGCCTAATGAATTGTGTCTGTTAGGCGTCACTGAAATTAAACAGTAAATTCAATAATCTCGGATTTAATTTATTATATTTTCACCATTTAACCTCCTGCAGGCTCCCTAATGTCTATTCAGATCTATATTAAATTAAGCACCAATGCTAATGAAGGGCAATAAACGTGGCTGTCAGTAGATTTTTCTTTCATTAAGCACATTATCCTCTTACTGAGCTGTAAATGAGTAAACATTAGTTTTGTTAAACCATGCAAAAAGACAGGATGAAAATAATTTTTAATTGCACCCCTTAAGCCATTTACTGTTTGCTTTTTTTTTTTTTTTACCTTTAATTTTTTTGAATGGATCTAAAAAGGGCTCTCCAGTTGAAATATAAACATCGGCATCATGGGGTATGTCTTTAGGTTCTAGTGCTTCAGTGCCGTCTGCCAAGAAGACTCGTCTTGCAGCCATGTTCAGCTTCAGCTTTTCAGTGCACTCCTCCAGCAGCTAAATGAAAGCAAAAAGGTAAGCTAAACAGATTACAAGAAGAAACAGATTAATGGTACGAGCAGCATTTAATCAAGGAATCCAACTAGAAATTAGAAATCTATGTGTAAATGACTTGCCCAAAAGACAGTATATGCATTATGAGCAACAGCAGCACTTTTCAGTCATTGCTGGCAGTTGTGTGATAGGAGAATAAGGAAACATAGTACATCATTAAGCATCGTTCTTACTATTTTTTTTATTTTTAGCCTTAAACCAAACTGTGGTTTTGTTACAAATGAACTCGATATTCTGCATTCCTCAATATTTTACATACTATACCTCTTTATTTTCTTGAACAGTGTTTGTATTGCACAAAGTGTAATTATTTACCACTTTCACATATATGATCATAAAGGTGTATAATAACTACAGTATATTGTAAAGAATTATAGTGTTTGTTCATTTAAAAATAAAAGATTTTACATCATAAGTTGTAAATAACATCAATGCATGCAAGAACACTTTGTGTTAGTAGTTACCAGTTTAATGGATGGTACAACAACTTTAGCAAAGACACTTCTTGTCCCATTCTTGTAAGCCATTACTCTGACTACCCATGGTTGCTGTTTAATAACATGGGGCACATCAGATCCCATCTGGGCCAGCTGGAATTTTGAGCAAGGGAACTGTGTACATCTGTTGCAAATAAAACCAATTTAGTTTAATCAGAAGGGGAAGTAACTTATGTGTTTTATTTATAAAATCTATTTATAAGGATTTTAAAAATATGTATTTGTATAAAGTAACATTTGTAATATGCTCTCAAATATCTCTTCAGAACATTCAAGTTTTTAAAACAGAAAATAGCCAAAAATATTGGACATCTTTTAATGAAAAAATTGTGTTTCTTTCACAAATTTAGTTGAATTGAATATTTAACGTCTTTGATTTGCCACTGATCATATTAACAGTTGATAATGTTATTTGTTTGACAGTTCAAGCACATACACCCACAAGCTGTATATACAGCATCTTCAGAGCTTTTTCATTAGGGCTGTCACAAGAAAGAAAATATCTTCTCAGTCTTTAAAACTTCCGTTGATGTTTGACTATTTTTTATAAATATAAGCTGAGTCCTACAAACACAAAAAGCTGTTGTTTTTCTGTATGGTTTCAGTGCACAAGTAGGTTTTTAAAAAATTTGGCTTACATTAATGTTTTGCTTTTCGGTCACATGGGGTAATTTCAGACGTGACGGGCCCAGAGGCCCGCCACGCTGAACCATGGACCAGGATCCGTTTCGGATCCAGGTCAGGAATCAGTCTGGCCGTCCTTTAGATGTGCCGGCCTGATTCCTTCTGGGGTTTGAGGAGTGGGCAGGGCTTCACGGCGCGACGAGCGGCCGCACAGCCCCACCCCCTGCGCTCCCCCAGCCGCCTGCCAATCCTGTCCTATGGTCGGGACCACGAACCGGGATGGACCAAATGTAACAGACATTACTTTTGGCCCATCCCGGATTGTGGCCAATCTAACCACGATTCTGGACCTCCGGGTGATTGGAGGTCCAGAACCATGGTCATTTTGATCCCCGCCAGTGATTCACTGTGGTGAACATCTGGTGGGGAGTAAACAGACGTTACGGGACTCACGGCCACCACAGGGGATTCACTGTCTCGTAACATCTGAAATCACCCATGGGCCCTTTTCACAGACACTAACACTGATAAAATGGGTGTTACATTTTATTATACATGTTGCAGGGCACCCATAGAGCAAATCTGCAGCCCTGCAACATATATAATAAAATGTAGCACTCATTTTATCAGTGTTATGGTATCTGTGTGAAAAGGGCCATATTTGGAGTTGAGGCTGCTGTTCTTAGCAAAATTCCCACTGTCTTAGGTAGAAATCATACCTGGGTAAAGGGTTCAGGATAGGGCTTAACATCATTGTCCTGCTTTCCTGAATATGTTAAGTAAATTGTAAAAATTAAATTAAATTCACTAACCTCCAATAAAGGAGGTGGGGGGAGGAAATCAATGCTATTGAAAAGGCTATGTTCCAAGAAACTCAGTGGCATTAATGAACTGTAAGGATATACCAAAAAAATTGTAGTGCTAAAACTGTAGGCTTTAATAAAAACATCTGTAATTTAAGTCTCCCAAACTGTATTGACCTTCATGTGGGCACAGAGACCTGTCCACACTGAACTCTACACAAGGTTGTGTCTAAGCATTTGTTCCAGTTTCCACTGGAGTGATTGGGAATCTTTCCATCAGTTTTAATGAAAACTTGATCAAGTCTAGGGGTCAGGAACCACTTTTCCTTCCACGGACCACTCTGAAAATTAATGGAAGCGCCAAGTGCTTCAAAGGATTTGAGAGCATGGGTACTTAAAGGGGTGTGCTCAGAGTGGGGAAGGAATGGGAGGGTCCAGATCATGGATCTATGCCATGGATCCATCCCCCTGACCTTGAGTGCATGTTCTCGTTTTCACTGTCTTCCTCTGAGCTCACTCTTTCAGTACTTGAAGGTAGAGACTGGAGCCAAAGGATAGAATAATTGGAGAGAGGCCCAATAAAAACAGCTGTTGGCTGAATTTGGCCCACAGGCCGGAGTTTCCCCATTCCCTGTTGATCTAGTAATTACAGTATAAGGACTTCTACAGAAATATCAGTGCAGTACAGGTATTCATCACAGCGAACTTGCAAAATAGTTTTTTTTTAAATCCCTCTGAAGTTATTAAAGTAACAGTTCAAGGATTTTGTGACTGCAAAATTTCTAATTCCTTGCTCAAAAGGGAAACTGTTTCTTACGCAAGTAATCTCATTATGGTCAGAACTACTTTTAAGTATAACTGGCCACAGGCAAGGGATTGACAATGCGGCCCTTCATAAAAGACGTATAGCAGGCCAGGAATATTTCTTGAGGAATATTCTTGACATGCTGTCAGCATGTTGCCAATCTACAGGGGGATAGCTGGAGTTTTTGTCTTGTTTTAAGAGCAGGTAAACCCTTAAAGAAAGGTACTTCTCACTACCTTTTTGAGATACAATTCTGTTTATGCAGGTTTAAATACAGAATTAGAAGGATTTAGAAAGAGTTAGGTGCAGTAAGTCTAAATAAATAAATAAATAAATAAATAAAAATAGCTGTCAATTGAATTATCTTTATGAATTCTGTTGAAAGAGGACAGAGCACCAACAGTCACAGTTAAAAGAAACATGGAACAGCTTTGATTACCTTAGCTGACCTGGTGGAGCACTGACAGGTCTGTTTCTCTTGGATGGTGATATAAGGCAGAAATTGTTTGTGCTGTTTGATTTGTAGCTGTCTAGGTCTGATATTCCATCACTGTTCTGAACTGATTTTGTTTGATGTGTGGAACAATCTTGAAGTCCTGACCTTCTTGATACTACTGCTGATTGCAGACGAATGTTAGGGCCAAATAGATGTTGTCTAGAGCTTTGCTTTGCTTCAGCTTTTTTAACTTCTTTTTTTGCATAGGGGGAGATACGTTTTCTGGAAGAAAAATATGAGGGAAAAACAAATACAATTCTTTCCTTCTAGTCAGAGCTTTTAGTGGGTTAAAGTAACAATTGAATCTGTGAGAACATGGAAAAACCTGTCAACCAGACAAGCATGAGAGAACTTAATTAATGTCAGTAGAGAATTTGAAAGTGGGGGAAAGAAACCAAATCATTAAAGCATCAAGGAATTGCCATAATAAATACTAGATTTTGAAAAAAGTCCAAGAGAAAATTTTAGCAGTCTCCAGTGTGCTCTTACCTGTTTTAGGGTGATATAATCTTTTGTTCAGTTCAGCTTCCCTTAGGTATGATACAAATACATTAAAACACATTTCATTTTGTCTTCAGGTCAGAAAAGTTGGGCTGATCAAGTTTAGGAAGAGGAGTGTATCTAAACACTCAGATCTAAATACCCGGGAGAACTCAGTGAGTGGTGCTCGGGGATTATTTTTCATTGCCCTGGGACATCTCATGTGAAGTCCCGCAAGGTTACATTCTGTCCCCTCTTCTGTTCAGTGTGTATATGCAGCCACTGGGTGAAGTCGTAAGACGGTTTGGTGTTCTGTGTCATCAATATGCTGATGAAACCCAACTGTACCTCTCTTTTTCATAAGACCAAGAACAAGCAGTCTCAGTGCTTACCTGCTGCCTGATGGATGTGGAGGGCGAGCTGACTGAAGTTGAATCCCAACAAGATAGAGATAATGCTAGTGGGGAAGGCGGTGCGGTCAGCGTCCCCCATCATTGATGGGGTTTGCCCCTGCTGGTTTCCCCAGGTTTGGAGTCTGGGAGTGCTCCTCAATTCCCAACTCTCTGGATGTCTAGGTGAGGGCTGTGGTGAGGAGCGCATTTCACCAATTATATCTGGTGTGATGACTTCGACTGTATGTCTCAGACTCTGACCTGGCCACTATCATCCATGCTTTCACTGCAAAATGCAGTGGCCCATCTCCTTACAGGGATGGGCCGTTGGGAGCACATTACCCTAGTGCTCCGTTCTCTGCACTGGCTACCTATAGTCTTCTAGGCCTGATTCAAGGTGTTGGTGCTTACCTTTAAAGCCCTATACAGCCTAGACCCAACTTACCTGTGGAATCGCCTCATCCTCTGGGTTTCAGATCGACCCCTGCAGTCAGCTGTGAGCGCCCTTCTTGACATCCCCCGGGTGTCTCAGGAGGTGACTATGGAGACGGCGTTCTCGGTGGCTGTGCCAAGGCTGTGGAACTCCCTCCCAGCAGAGGCACAGGTGGCCCCGGACCTCCCCTTTTTTTGACGATATTGCAAGACCTGAGTATTCCATCAGGCTTTCGATGAAGGAGACAGGTAGGGTGGTAGGGTGAGGGTTAGGGTGGGTATTTTTTATTTATGTTTATTTTTAACCTTATTTCTATTTTTTCTGTCATCCCCTTTGGTTCTATTACTATTTTATATTGTATTATACTTTTGTTATTTTATATTGATATTTATCTTTGTATTTATATTATAGTATTTTATAATTTTGTTTTATATATTCTAAGCTGCCCTGAGCTGCCTTGGCAGGTGGCAGGGTATAAAATTGTTTAAAATAAGTAAATAAATACTGGTAAATGCACAGGAGCAGCAGGTACTTAACATCTATACTACTATTTTATTATTAATTATTATTATAATTATAATAAAAATTTACTCTCACACCCCTCCTGTCAAAGGCAGCTCGTGGCAGTGTACAATGTAAAAGCATAAAATAACATGTACACATAGTTTAAAACAATAACAATAGTAAAACCATCACTTCCCCCCAATCCTATCCCACCTCTACCCATCTCTCTCACCAAATGACTGGCGGAACAACCAAGTTTTACATTGGGTATTTTCAGACGTTACGAGATCACGGTGAACCACGGTGAATACCCACCTGTGGTCACCGTGTCTCGAACGTCTGTTTGGTGGCCGCCAGATGTTCGCCACGGTGAATACCCACATGGGGTCAATTTGAACCACGCTTCCCGGGCTAGCCGGGGGAATGTCCTGGGAAGCATGGTCAAACGGACCCCGGGCAGGGACCAACGAAAAGTAACGTCTGGCCGCTCTCCATGGCCCGGGATCACCGGCGGGATCCCGGGCCGTGGCACATTCAGCCGGCCGCGGCGGCCGCATTGGCCCCGCCGCCCACCTGTCTCCTCGGAGGGCGGGCGGCGGGGTGCGTGGAGGGGGTGGGGCTGTGTGGCCGCACGTTGCGCTGCACGGCCCCGCCCCCTCCCACATTCCCCGCCGGGATCCCCCCGGCATGTCTGATATGGCGTAACGGGGTGACCCCGGCGGGGAATGAAAGGGTTGTTTTCAGTACGGGGCCAAGCGGCCCCGTAACGTCTGAAAATACCCATTGATGCCTGAAGGAGGAAAGGTCCTGGGCCAAACAAACCTTCTCTAGGGGGGAGTTACACAACCAAGGTGCGGTGACCAAGAGCGCCCTCTCCAATGTGGCCTCCTGCCAAACATGGGGGACCTTCAAAAGGACGCCACCGGCCAACTGGATTGGCCATTCCAGAACCCAGGGAGTGAGGCAGTCCCAAGGTAGGTGGGCCTCAGGCCATATAGGGCTTTTAGAGGGACACCGTGATAGATATTTCACACTATACAGAAAAGAACCTGAAACTGATTAGTTTAAGGAAACACTTCCTTTCAGTTTTCCAAAAGGCCACTCTTTTATAATTTGTGCTCTTCTGTACCCCGCTTTCATAAGATCAGCAGGTGTTTATTCATTAAGCTAAGTTGAAGGAGTATGCTGCTAAATCTGCTACTTCTCTTGCTAGTTTTGCTGAGAAGATCCATCAGAAGAACACCTTCCTCTGAGTGACGTGCAGTTTTATTTCACTGAGAATAGCTCTTAGCACTACAAAAGGTTGGAAGAAAAACTCCTCAATCTATTTCAGGAATTATGAAGACTTCAGATGTTACAAGGGTTTCAGGCCACTTTCACACGTTACTGGGGGACGCAGAGAAACTTCCATGAATGCAATTGCGACTCTGTTCTTATGGGAATTAGCGCACATGGGAATGTGCCATGAGAACACTCACACGACAGGTTCCCCCAATTTAGCTTTTACAATGACAGGTGTTCTCGTGGAATAGCACATTCCCACATACGCTAATTCCCGTGAGAATAGAGCCGTGACTGCATTCATGCAAGTTTCCCTGCCTCCCCGATAACTTTTGAAAATGGCCTCATTCAAGAAGTGTCAAGCAAAGAAAGGACAGATCGATTCTCATTTACTTCATTTAAAGTATATGTATTTATACTTTGTAATTTTTTTATTTATTTATTTATTTATTGGCATTTCTATGCCGCCCCCTAATGTTCACGGCATCTCGGGGCGGCTAACAATACAATAAAACAATAAAATACATTAAAAACCGACATCAATTTTAAAATAATTTTAAAACTCACAACCCTAATTTTGCACACATTTGGTTAATGTTCTGGTCTGTTAAATCAACACTGGCAGGTAATTTTGTATTCAAATGTAATGAAATCCAAATAAGCATAGGGCACTTTTTTGGCACCTTAAAAAATTTCAGTACTAATCTTGTAAAATCTAAAGCACCAATTCTTAAACCATTCAAACGACACAAGCCCCATCTGGGTTGGGAGGCCTAGTTTTTATGAAATATAAAGGGCAGAGATGTTTGTCCAGGTTTGTTCTTTTAATTTTATAACAATCCAGCAGAAGGTCCTCTATCACCATCACGCACGATTCAAGCAGTGATAAATAATCCTAGATACTGGAAACAAGTGAAATTGACAATTTAGTTTACCTTGTTTATATTTTGTAAAATGCAAATCTGATTTTTTCAAAGTTTTTCTAGAATAATAATTTATGGTTTTTTTTAACTAAGAACAAAAGTAAAGGAGTAAGCTTTTAATAATTTTTAACCTGGTAATGTGTCCTGATATGTTTTTTCCAGTATTGCTTTTTTAAATTGTCATCAATGGAGGTACTTCAACTCTGTTCTTCTTCTTCCTGCAGTTAAGCCTCCCCTTGAAGACCCTGGTTCAAATCAAAGTTCTAGCTCTATGTGAAAATGTGTTTTGATAATCTTAAGAGATTCCTTTTTCATGCACATCATAAAACTGTTAAAAAATGTTTAGCTCAATTAATCTTTGTTTGAGACAGGTCCAAAATTGGAATCTCAGGAGGTGTTGAAGGCTTGGATTGGGGAGAATTGGCAAAGCAGTGTCTGGCGAAGCTTGACTAGCACCTGTCTGTACTATAAGTCAGGTCACTGCTACTCTTGCCTCTAAATAAGCCATAATTTCACTCACATTTAAAAAGAATAGAAATAGAGAACAAACAACAGCCAACTCACCATCTGAGACTAAAATTACACTGGTACAATAGAAGTTCAGTGATATCAGACAATTATATGGCAGTCAATATAGATTCAAATGTGATTCATACAATATATTTTAAATATTTTCTTGTTTGTGAAATTAGGGGGTACTTATTCTTGCTTATTATTGTTATGAAGTTGCAGCAACATTGATACCCAAGCAGAAGCAACAGAAGGCTGTGAAAAGATCAGTTTCTTTTTCTAACATGCAGATTCTCATAATTGTGTCACATTGTTTCTGTGAATTACAAAAGCCAGGTAAGCTCACACCCGTGAATTACAAGATAGTGTATGCCGGGCATATAACTTATAAAGCAATAACATTATTAAAATAAACTGAAGGGCTTAAGATGAATTGAGGAAAAATCTATTTTACTCTACGATTTGAATTCCAGTTAGTGAGACAAAAAGGACATTAACATCTTGTATGTGTTCATTTTTCCTTCAAGGATTTGTTAATCGCCCTTGTGTGTAATCTATTGAGGATTAAACGTCCCAGGAATGAACAACCCAGAATGTGAAGAGCGACACTAGTTTCATAGGGTGTAAACAAATGAGTAGTTACCCATTTTCGTCCTTGTAGCCACCACTCACCTGCCACTCCCAGGTTTAGTGTGCAGACCTAAATAAACAGGCAACCCCTGCATGTAGTTCTTGTGCCTATCCACAGCCCCCACTCACCCACCATTCACAGGTTTAGCCCAAGTAACCTAACAGATGGGCAGGCATTCTTCCCCACTGCACTCTGCCCACCAATCCCTTCCCACAGCGAAGTATGGAAAGAAGAAGCCACCCAACCGTTTCTTTCTTTCAGGATATTATTACTCCCAGAGGGCACATAATCAATAGTGGCCAATGATACCCGTTTGAGCTGTTCAAAGCATTGGGTGTGTGGGCTGCACAGACTGAGGGTGTTCAAGAGGTGTTGAAAGTATTTGGTGTGCAGAGTTCAAGAGGTTCAGGAATCTAGAGTTCACGGACACCAGGACCGCGGCTATGGATACCGAGACCTTGTGGGAGCCGCGCTCCAGCTCTTCAGTACCATAGCAAAGCAGAGCCTGTGAGCGATCTATCGTTGGATCAATGAGATTGTAAGCCACAGACAGGGTCTCGCTCAAGCTGTAGCCAGAGTACTGTGGGGCATCAGAAGCCAGAGGTGGCTCTGGCTTTGGCCCTGTAGACTTCACCTCATCTGCCGACAATGGACTATGCTGGGGAGCATGGAAGTCTTGCAACGGACACTGAGGCATGCTGATAGCCACCCTTCAGGAGGTGCGGCTTTGTTCACCCATGCACCTAGCAGTACTCACTGAGAGGCTGATGTGGGTTGAGGACAAAAGCACAGACTGGTGGAAGAAAGTGCTGTCCTTGTGTGGAGACACTGATTGGGTTGAAAACTTCAGGATGCCCCCATCACCTTGTGTAGCACAGCAGAGTCCCTCACTAGACACTGGCCCTTTAAGGGGCACAGCTGAGGGCCTCTAAGCTTAAAGAACCAAGGGTTTGAGTAGGGACAGCTGTGTCAGGGCGTAGCTAGGCCAGTCCAGGATTTAAAGAGACTAAGCTGGGCTCAGTCAAGAGATACTCAAAGGGATGAGAGAGAACTCTGAAGACTGAGTTCTAAGAAGAAGGAGCTGAGGGGAGGCTCTGCTTGGGTAGTTGGCTACAGGAGGGACTATGCCTGGCCAGCTGAACCTAGGGGAGAGGTTCTTATTTCAAGGACACCGAAGAAACTACCTTAAGGGTATGGACTTGTGGTATACGTGTATGTGAATATTAAGAGGCTGATGGTGAAGGATGACATGTATATAAATAAAGAGCACAGAGAGGATAACTGGGATGTGGAACTGAGAAACTAAGAGGGTTGTTGCCTGGCTATGGACTGTATGTGAAGATATGTATGTGGTGGAGGACATACAGTGAATAAAAGAAATTGTGGAGCTAATTCCCATGTGGGCCTCTGTCTTTTGAGTTGGAGCCTGCCGATACTCACCCCTCAAGGCCCTAGCCTGTTACACCTTGTCCACCACATATCTGAGATCTTCAGACTGTGACTGGAGGAGCACGTGATTCAAGAGACCATCCCCATGGAGGAGTGCGTGGCCCACACAATATGGAAGCTCGCCACTTCAAATTACTGAGCAACAGAATGGCAGAAGTTTGGTGTGGGAACCTCCATGGTGGGCACCATCCTTGCTGAAGTTTGCATGGTGATAGTGAAAGTGCTGCTTAATTGGGTGGTGCAGTTGGCTGACTCTACGGACGTAATGGAGGACTTTTGGCAGAAGGGGTTCTCCAAATGTACTAAAATGATCAATGGCAGCCATATCATCATCATACACCCACCTCATAGCAAAGACGACTATCTCAACCTAAAGGTTCTCTGTGTTCTAAAGGTTCTCTGTGGTTTTCCAAGCTGTGGTGGACCACTGTACCCAGTTCACTGATGTGCTAGTCGGGTGGTCAGGGAAGAATCATGACACCCACATATTCTGCCAGTCCCCCTTCTTCAGGTGCCTGTACACACTGTGGCTTTGGACCTTCCACACAAACATGCATTGAAGGGGTGCTCATGCAGCCTGTGGTTGCGGGGGATCCTGTCTAGCCATGGCTTATAAAGGTATACAGCATTGACCACATCCTGGAGCACATCTACTTTAACAGCAGGTCGGTGCCACCCACTCTGTTGTTGAGAGAGCTTTCGGGCTTTAAAAGCAGAGGTGGAAATCAACTGTGGCCAGAATTGATTTCAAACTAGAAACTGGGTCACTTCTAATTACCATTGTCTGTGTTCTGCACAACATCTGCGAGATTGGTGGGACAGCACTGGAGAGCCCTATGCCAGTGAGCTCCAGTGAACCAGTGTCCTTGTTCAGGGACCAGCTCAACAGAATAGAGCACCAAATTATGAGAGAGTTCCAGGATGCTTTGTGCCACCAGATAAACCAGAATGCTTCCAGAAATTGGTGATACTTTCACGAAAATGTTAAATAAAGCCTTTAGGAATGTTTTCAGTGCACTTCTTTCCTCTGGCCCATCCTGTCACCCACCCCTCAACCCATGCTCTTGGCTGTCCTTTCCTTTCCTTGTCCATTCCCTACTAACATTTTCAGGCAAGCACCTGCATTACCTATTGACATTTGCAGCTTCCCTGCATCCCCTTCCCTTTCCACTTCCAGCCCCCAAAAGCAGACTCTCCATACCCTCCTTTCCTTCCTTACACTTCCCCCTTCCCTTTCTGCCTCAGCCCCAAGGCGGATTCTCCATGCCCCCCTTTCCTTTCCATCCCTAGCCCCCAAAGCAGATTCTCCATGGCCCTCCTTTCCTTCCCTGTGCCCATATTCCCTTTCCACCCTGAAGCAGGGAAGTTCTCGCTGTCCCTGCTCCAAGCATCTAAAACAGCTGGAGTGGTCTCTTTAAGAGCTGCTGGGCTGCGGCGGCTTGAAGAGATAGCCCGGGCAGTGGGATAGCCGCGTTGTGCTTAATGGAGCTGGGCAGAGCCAGGAGAGGCTTGGCCAGCCTGGCTGCTCTGATTGGGTGATCTGTCAGGCTGCTAGTTTAAAGTGCCAGCTTGACAAGAGAGGCTGCAGCTGAGATGTGCCTGACTGGAAGGAGGGAGGCATGGACAAGCGGGGTCCTGGACGCCGTGAAAGAGGCATGGGCATGCGGGGTTCCTGGATGCTGGGAGAGAGTCGCTGTTGTCCTGTGTGTGGGGAGAAGAGAGAGGTTCAAAGGAATTGTGAGTAGCTCCAGGGACACCTGGAGTTACATGAGGCTGTGAGAGCTTGAAGAAGGGACTTTGGGAGTAAAGCCCAGCAGGGACTAAGGACATTAAAGGGCCAATAAACCCAGGTCTGAGAAAGGAGGCAGAGCCTCAACAGGGGACAGGCTGGCCCATCCTGTAAGCCTGGAGAAGGACAAAAGCCTGGACACAGTAAGGTTGTGCATGCCCAAGAAGCTCTGGGGTGGGCTGTAAGGCCAGTGATGTCAAAGTCCTGTGTAAATAATATATTGGAGGGGCATGTGTGACTAGAGTAAATAAATGGTGTATAAAGTGACTGGGTATTTTCAGACATTACGAGATCACGTTCAACCACGGTGAACCACGGTAAATCCCACGGCGGGGCCAAAGTTCCCTGAATGTCTGTTCGGCGGCCGCCAGATGTTCACCACAGTCAATACCCACATGGGGCCGGACCATCTCCGAAAGCGTGGTCAAGGAGATTCCCAGCGGGAAACAATAAAAAGTAACGTCTGGACGGCAATCACTGGCCGGAATCAATCAAAATGATTCCCAGCCGAGGACAAAGCATGCAGCGTCGCTGCCAGGCAACCAGCCACAACACAGGCCGCGGAGGGAAATTTGAAGGGCACACGGCAGCAGCCGGGACGAGCTGTCCCGGAACCTTCCAGGTGTTTTGACCATGGCCTGGCCCGGGATCGGCGTAACGTCTGTTATGCTCCCCCGGGCCGTGGTCTGCTGGTCCGATTCCCTGCCGTGGTTCCGCTCCCGTCACGTCTGTTCGGGGCTTTTATTGACCGCCGGGGGTGTGTGTTTGAACGGTTCACCACCACTGGGAATCTACTGTGGTGACTCAGGACCGCATAACATCTAAAATCACCCCATGTCAGCTTTGGAGGGTTCTTGGGGAAACAGCGTGCTTTCTCCCACTGCATGGCCCCGGGTTAGGACCCCTGAGGGTAGGGTTCTGGTACACAAACTCAGCCCCCACAGCAGACTCTCCAAGTCCCCAACCCATTTTCAAGAATAAGAATGGAAGCCATAGAAAATTATAACAGGTTTATTAAACTGTTTTATTATTTACTTCATTATTTATTTGTTCTTTGTTTCTTTATTAAGTTTTGTTAAAGAACAAAGAAAAAAAAAATCTTTCAGTAACATTAACTTTCATTTAACTGTATATTAACTTTTATTTAACATTATAATAACTATATTTAACTGCCAACTTTTAAAAAAATAATTAAACAATGTATTTACTTTCTTTCTGCACCTTCCCCTTTTTGGTGCAACTAGGTGCTCTTGCTTGGGTGGTGGTAATGGCAGGGATCTGTTCTCCCCGTCCACCTCTTCTTCCAGTGGATCCATCTGGGAAAGTTCAGACTGTGTGTTGGAATTGCTGGAGGTGGGGGAGGCATGACTGGACCAGGGCGGTAAGTCCTGTACGAGCACAGAGGGGAGTTGGCTCAGGTTGTTTTGCTGAGGGGTTGCATGCTAGGGAATCCAGGGGGGGGCAGGCAGGATCCAGGTGGGCCAGCATAAATTACCGAAGGGGGTTGGTCAATGGCGCCTGCCCCAGGGCAACAATTGTTGTGCTCCCAGAAACTACATGCTGGAGAAGGGAGATCTGGAGAGACTGGGACAACAGAGCTCCCATATCTCCTTGCTCGCCTTCTCCAGCACGCTGTCCAAGCACTCAAATTGCTGTCAGAGGCAGGCCCAGTGCCTGTCTTCCCACCAGCGGTCCTGGAGGACTGCCGCACCATCTGCCTATGTTCCCTGGCCATGGTGTCCCAGATCTCGTCATCTCCATGAGCTGTTCCCTCACAAAATCCTCCCTGCACCACGGTTGGGGACCCACAAGTTCTGGTTCTACTGGGCACTTGTGCCTCATGGTTCTGGGTTCGGTGTCAGATCTATAGCAAGGCAACAAGGAAAGCCATTACTTTGACCACAAGTAATGGCAGTCCAACAGGGCTCCTAGAGACACACAGCTGGATGACATCATCTGACCGCATCACTCTGGTAGGCTCCATTGGGAGGGGCCAAGAAGTGGCTGGGAGGAGCTGCATGGGGAGCTTGCTGAATGAAGCTACTGCCACAGCCGGGTCAGTTTGCTTACCAGGTTGTGAAGGGTGGGGAGGGAGGCAAGCCCTGGCAGCCCCTCCCACCTGACGCAGCCTGGAGGAGGGGAGGCAAAACCCAGAGGCTTTCTTCATCCCCTCCCCCTGTGGAATCTCCTGCCTTGTGTCTCCTCAGCGCAGGCTGGGAATTCTGCACTAGGAGACGTGGGGCAGGAAATTCCGCGGGGGGGAGGGGATTCTGCAGGAGATCCGCAAAACGCAGACCTGTATTTGGCTTGGGGCCCTTCCCATAGTATTCCTAGGGCAAGGGGGGATGGGTAGATGTTAGGGGGGCCTTGTACTGCCTCTGTTCATTGTCAAGCTTCGAAACTGCATCATACCCTCCATGTTTATTTGGAGGACTTTACATCTTTCACGAGTTTAGTTCTTCAGTGAGTTCAGTTCTTGCATTTTATTTTATTTTATTTTTTAATTAAAAATTTTATCCCACCCCTCCTGCCCACAGGGCAGTGAACAATAATGTAAATGATAAAACAATAAAACAATTTAAAACAATTAAAAAATAACCAATACAGGGAGAAGAAACACACCCTACCCCCAACCCACCCACCCTACCCCTACCCCTCACTAAAGGCCTGGCGGAACAGCCAGGTCTTACATAAATGCCGAAATAGCAGGAGAGTGGGGGCCAACTGAGCCTCCTCCGGGAGCGAATTCCACAACTATAAAAAACTTTAAAACAGTTAAAAATTCCACATTATGTAGGGAAAGAGAACACTCCCTTCAACCCCACCCACCCAACCCCTGCCCCTCACCAAAGGCCTGGCGGAACAGCCAGGTCTTACATAGACGTCGAAATAACAGGAGAGTGGGGGCCAACCAAGCCTCCTCCAGAAGCGAATTCCACAGCACAGGGCAGCCACCGAAAAAGATCTAACATCGGTGGCCACCCAGGGAACTNTGAAGGGCTTTAAAGGTTAGAACCAGCACGTTGAACCTGGCCCGGTGCTTTATAGGCAGCCAGTGCAGAGCCCAGAGCACTGCATGAGCTTCCTCTTCCTGTAAACACAAGAAGAGAATAGTGATTACAAATCTCTGGAGGTAGCTCTCGGCATGGAGCTGTGTCATGTCCACGTTGACCCACACTGGCTCTGGGGTGGGGATGGGCATGGAGAAAGGTTTGCCAGTGGTTGCAGATTCCCTCCTAGGAGTGGGAGTCGTTTCAGCAAGAAAATGGTGCATTGAGCACAGTGCGGTGGATTTTAAGGTGCCAGTGAGAGCAAGAGCTGAGGGACAGCCAAAAGCAATTGCTCCTCTAGAGTTCTAGGCTTTTTGGCTACAACTCTATGGTGCTGTTGGACCTGTATGTGGGCGAGGCTGCATGCAACCTAACAGACGGGCCATAGACACATGGGCGCTCATTACGGTAGTTAGCCTACATGGTGGGCCCGCAATCTCCTTGAAGACGCTGTGAGTGTTCAGTAGGTGGTGATCAAGTGGTGGGTGCAGACTAACATCTGGCAGCCAACTAATAAATGAGCAGGTGAACACGTGATGGGTGTGGACTAATTTCTTGTTTGTTTTCACCCAGAGAGACACTGTCCTATGATATATAACAGGACACTGAGAGGCTATGATAAAAGGCTTGATCCTACACTCCTTATGACAAGTGGTGAAATGGATAGCAAATACATTATCCATGGTCAAAATCTGGTATTCCAGTTACTTCTCAGCCCTGCAGACAGCTGCGGAATAGGGAGAGCTGCTTTTGAGGCCTGCTGGGACTGTGCATGCTGTGACCATCTGCTACACCTGGGCTGCCCATCCCCCAGCTCCCATAAAAAGGAGCTCCCTCCCCTGAAGGTGGCTGCAAACACCCATTTGCAGGCCATTCGCAGGCTGGTTTGGGGGTGTGAGTGGAGGCTTTATTTATTTTTATCTTGTTTTAAAATAGTTGTTATGGTTGGTTGGGGGGATGAGTGGGTTGGACTATCATGAAGAGTGTGTTCTGGCTCCTGTGTGCGTGCGTGTGTGTGTTGGGGGGGGGGGGGTGTTACAGGCATGTAAGAAGATGGGCGAACAGGTGGCAGGGGTGTCATGGCCCCCCTGTAAAGGGGGTACAGGTACAGTGGGTGGCAGTGTCATGGCCCCCCTGTGAGAGGGGGGTATGGGCACTGGGAAAGAGGATGGTAGGGGGTCTCACGTCCCGCCCCCATGTGAGGGTACAGACACTGGGGAAATGGGTGGGACTGCCATGGCCTTCCTGTGAAAGGGGTGGTATGGGCACAGGGGAAGAGGGTGGGTGAGGGGCAGGGTATGGGCACAGGGGAAGGTGGCAGGAGGAAGTGGTATGGCCACTCTGGGTATGGGCATGAGGTAAGAAGGTGGGGAAACAGAGGGTTCCCTGCCTGCTGCTTTTGCCACTTTGCCTCTGGGGATGTTGGGCTTGGAAGACCCTCTCTGGCTACCCATCTCCCTGGGTCCTTGAGGGCCTTTTTGGGGGTAGGGATTGACAATCAGATAATGGGGGGGGGCGCTTTGGGAGGGGGGCAGCTATTGGAGTCATGTTAGGCGTGGGGAGGTATGGTGGTATGGGGAGGATAGACCATTGAGACACTTGGTGTCTGTCCTTGTGTCACACTCTTCTCCACTCATCCTGGTTTTGGGATATTTCGGGGGTTAAAACAATAGAGCCCCTGATCGGACACGGATGCTGCTCAATGCGAGGTCGGTGACTAATACAACATCGACAATTTGTGATCTTATTCAGGATGAGGCTGCCAACTTCATTTGCATTACAGAGACCTGGCTGGATGTGGTGTCCAGGTCAATTTTGTCCCAGATAGTGCCAGCTGGTTATTCAATGCAGCATCAGCTTAGTATCAGGGGGTGGCATGGCTGTGTTCTGTAAAGACACCTTGTCCTTTCAGAGGTATCTGGTGCCTGACTCATCTAGTATTGAGTGTGTTCACCATGAGTTGGATTTGGCAGGGGATAGACTGGGGATTCTGCTGGTGTACAGATAAGCCTGCTGTAGAGCTGACTCCCTGACTGCTCTAGCTTAGCTATTCTCAGAAGTGATGCTGGGATCACCCAGACTTATTGTCTTGGAGGATTTCAACATCAGATCAGGAGTTCATGGCTGCCATTACAACCATAGGCCTATCCCAGGTGATATCTAGCCCAACACGAGAGCTGTAAGGCAGTCTTTGGAAAACTTCAGAAATTGCAGCATATTACAGTATTCGGTTTGGAAAGTCCAAAGTTCCAAAGACCAAGGCTGTTATTTGGAAAACTTCGGAAATTGCTGCACTTGTGGGGGGCTAGTGGACAGTTAAGTGTCTTCTGGAAATGAAATTTAGTGCCATATTTGGTAGGAGGGGTATGGGAGGGGACAGCTAAGTGATGGTAAGCCAGATGGCAAGCTTTTGATTGGCTGGCAGGGCAAAATAAAAGTGGCTGCAGCCATTTTGTCCATTCTCTTTGGTGAATTTGGCTGTGTGCTACAGTGCTGCTGGATCTGTAAATAATCGGCTGGCGGTGGAAGGGTGCCTGTTCTAGCCTGGTATGGTTTGGCCTGTTCTGTCCATAGGGCCAATGCTGGGGGATGGGGGTTACATTTACCTTTACCATGCCATGCAGTTTTAAAAAATAATAATAATTGGGCGCCAAATTGCTTCTAGTTCTGCTTGCTGCTTGGCTGGCACTTAACACCATGAGGCCAGAGGGATCTCTCTGTCTGATTCCACTTCCCCTTGCCTGGTCTGTTCAAGTTACCTGTGCCACAGTACAAATGCCATGCCAAGAGGGTGCCCCTGGGAGCGTGTGAATGTCTGGTTTCTTAATTTTGTGACTGCTGGGGCCTGGGCTTGCTGGCTTTTGGTGGGATTTATATTTCTCCATGCAGTTGCAGACTGTTTTGCGGGGTTGTTGTATCCTTCTTGAGCAAACGTCCCTTGCTAGCCTGCATTTTTGTGCATTACTTGGTTGTCATAATGAATAAAGTGGGTGCACTCACTGCTGATGGTGGGCCATGCTGTGGGTACACTACTGTTGGTTTTTTTTTTATTTCTGCAAGCATTTGCACTTTTGCGAGGTTGTCTTCTGGAGTGAGTGTTCCACTCTTGCTAGTCTGCTTTTCTGGGTAGTGCTTTGGCTGTGGGTTCAAAAACTTTGCAACAACTTTCCAGAGTTTCCAAAGTTTTCCAAGGTCTGGAATTACGAGTCCTGAAACTTCAGAAACAGCGGCGAAGGGCTGCCAAGTACTTGGAACTTCGGTATTTAGCCCGAGTACTCAGAAGCACTATTCCGTACAGCTCTAATCATTACCTTCTGAGGGCCCAGATCCCTGCCCTCCTATTCCCTCGTTGGGGTTGTGAACCCATTAGGATGTTCTGCCTTTGGAGACTCATTGATCAGATTAGTTTCCAGCACTATCTGGGGGATTTACCTACTGACCTTGACGGCTACTCTTTCGATGACCTGGTTGCTTTATGGAATGGCATCTTAACTATGGCCATTGACATGGTTGCACTCAGGCATCCACTCCCACCACTGTCACAGCACAGGTCTCCATGGTATACAGAGGACCGGAGGCAGTTGAAGTGAGAGGGTAAGCAGTTAGAGCGCAGGTGGCACTTGACTTGCACTGAAGCCGACTGATTGTGGCAGACTGTTTTTGAGGGACTATACCATGGTTGTGATGGTGGCAAAAAAAAGGTTTTCTTCTCTATTATCATAGTGTCTGCAAAGTCTCAGCAGAAGGAGTTGTTCCAGGGGATGAGAGGCCTGGTTAACCTGGCCTGGTTAGCCACCCTGTTGATAATGTTAGATCTTTCAGCAGCCTTTGACGTAGTTGATAATGAGGTGTTGTTGACACAACTGTGGGAACTGGTGCATGGGGCTGCCCTTGGGTGGTTCCAATTTGTCCCTGTTGGGGAGGTCTCAGTGGGTGGCGATTGGTGATGCTGGTCATCCCCCGTGACCTCTCCTGTGTGGCCCTGCAGGGTTCCATCTTGTCTCCCCTCTTGTTCAAATGTGTATATGAAGCCACTGGGCAAGATCATGCAGAGATTTGGTGTGAAGTGTCATCAATATGCGGAGGACACTAAGCAATCTCTCTCTTTTTCATCCGACCCAGGTCCTACAGTCTTGGTGCTTACCCATTACCTGGCTGCCATTGAGGACTGGATGATAGTGAGTTGACTGAAGCTGAATCCTGACAAGACTGAGATGATGGTGGGCCAGTCCTGTGATTTGGAAAGGACTGGGACTCTTGTTACTGATGGGGCCTGGCCCCCTCTAGTCCCTAAAGTTAACAGCCATAGAGTGCTTCTGAATCCCATGCTCAGAAACTGTGCCTGGACCATCAGGTTGCAGCTACTGGCATCCATGCTTTCATCACTTCAGGGCTAGACTATTTCAATCTTCCGTACGTGAGACTGGCCTTGATGACTGTTTGGAATCTGCAGCTGGTGCAGAATGCGGCAGCACATCTCCTTTCTGGGACTGGTTGTCGGGAGCACATTACACCAGTGCTCTGGAGTCTGCATTGGCTGCCTATAGCTTTCCAGGCACAATTCAAGGTGCTGGTTTTAACCTTCAAATCCCTAACTGGCCTGAGCCCCACATAGCTGACAGATCACCTGTTCTACCATGCTCCACTACAGTCCCTGCGGTTGGCTGGGAGCTCCCTCCTGCGGGTTCCACCGGTTACTCTTGTCCGTGGGATGGAGGTGCACAGAGGAGTGTTCCTGGTTGCTGACCTGGTACTGTGGAACTCCCTTCCCCCAGAGGTTTACTTGAGCCCAAGTCTAAGCATCTTTTGGAGGTGTTTTTGTTTGGTAAGGCATTTGGCATGTGGGGATAAGAACTGGGGTTGGCTGGGGGGTTGTGTGCAGTTATGGGTTGGGAGGAAGGGTTAAGGACGTTTTTGTGGGAGATTTTAGATGTAGGGTTTCTGGGGAGGTGATTGGGGTTTATATATGTTTTTAAGGGTTTTTTATTGATTGTAAACTGCCCTGAGCTGTTATGGTCTGAATAAATAAATAAATATTTTTAGCGGATAATACAGTGAAATATTGTGGTTTACAGTATTACAGAATGTTACTATTACAACTTTAAAACCAAGTCCAGAGGGAGAGAAGCAATTAAAAACAAATTATGGGCAAATGACAATGCGGGAAATAGCAATACATGGGCTGCCATATATTGGTTTTCCAGTTAACTGGATATCGGCGAATACTGGATAGTAGCAGGTACTAATTTCAGTTCTATTATAACAAGATTTACATTGAAATCAACAGGAATTTGGTCTTCTGCATAAGAAATGTAGGGTCAGGCTGAAAGAATGTGATGTTATGTCTCATTAGTCTTCATTACCTTGATGCTAGATTACTGCAATGCGCTGTACATGCGGCTGCCCTTGAAGACTGTTTGGGGGCTTCAGCTTGTGCAGAACATGGCAGCCTACCTCTTGATGGGGGTGGGTTGCCAGGAACACATTACACTGGTGCTTCAGAGTCTGCACTGCCAATAGTGTTCTGGGCACAATTCCAGATGCTGGTTTTGACTTATAAAACCCTAAACGGCCTGGGCCCTACATATCTAAAGAATCACCTTCTTCCTTATGTCTCTCCGCAGCCTCTAAGATCATCCAAGGGTGCCCTCTTGCAAGTTCCATCACTGGCCCAGGTCCACGTGACTCGGACATGCAGACAAGTGCTCTTAATGGCTGCTTCACAACTCTGGAACTCCCTTTCCCTGGAGGTTCGCCTAAGCCCTAGTTTTTTATTATTAATTATTATTAACAGCATTGGCCAAACCATGATAAAAACAATTCCAAAGATAACATCTTTGTAACGATAATCAGTTAAATACAAAACTTAAAATCTTGAACTGTACAAAATTGCCGTTAGCAATCAAACACCTGTTAATCACTGTACCCAATTTAATTAAAGATACCTGGGGCCTTTTGTGAATGTGCACGTACATATCTTGCCAGGGCATTTAACACTCTGGGGGAATTATTTTGCAAAATCCAAATTATCTTTTCAAAGTTGTTAAAATGACCAAGTTCCACAACTAGTGGGAGCAGATATCTTTTCCTCAAATCCAAAGCTGATGTACAGTTCCAGAGAAAATTGATAATGTCCTCTACCTCACCTGGAGGGCAGGGACATAACCTTTGCCGAAAAGGGATCCTCTCCCAAGCTCCTCTTTGCGCTTGAGTCCAAACTTGGTTGAATCTAAGTTTGGTGAGTACCTCTCTATGGGGAAAATATCCAATTAAGGATAAATATGGAGTTTGAGCCAGTTCCTCCTTAATATAAATGTATAAAAGGGCACATCTAAGCATTCTTACTGCTGCTAGGTCCTCTTGAATAGAAATGTCCCATAGTCTAGGCTTATCTGTGGGACCGCCTCACTCCCCATGTGACCCTTAAGATCATCTGTGGGAGCCTTTTTGGAGGTTCCCCGGGTGAGACGGGTGGCCACCGATGCTAGATCTTTGTCGGTGGTCGCCCCTGTGCTGTGGAATTCGCTCCCAAAGGAGGCTCGGCTGGCTCCCACTCTCCTGCTGTTTCGGCGTGTATGTAAGACCTGGCTGTTCCGTCAGGCTTTTGGCGAGGGGTAGGGGTGGGGTG
>QEPC01008061.1:1855566-1865753 GCA_003113815.1 Sphenodon punctatus | reverse complement strand
GGGGGGGGGGGGGGGGTGTTTGCCAGCCTGAAAGTGTTCTGTGGTTGTACAGCAGCCTGTGGTGCATGGACAGCAGACCACTGGAGGGCAGGTGGGGCTTAGAACCTCTCCGAATCTGGGCTGAATATAGTCCTCACTCATATTGCTTAATTCTAAACCTGGGAGTAATCCATTAGACTTCGGTGACAAAGTGCAACTGTGCATCTATGATGACCTGTTGCGGGTACTTTGCTGAAATGATCAAGAATAGCTCCTGCTGGAGATAGGATGCTGGGCTTGACGGATCATTGGTCTGACCCAGTATGGCACTTCTTATGTTCGTAAAGTTATTCTCATGAGGAAGGGATTGTCATGTCGTTATGACTTTCATGTGAATCTTGCAATTGTAGGTATTTTCCTAAGGTTCCAATTGCTGAAATCAGCAATTGATCAAATTAATAAAAAAGGTCATAAGCAGTTTTAGGATTGTTGTATAACTGCCCAATCCCCAAAGTGTTCTACCATAGTAAAGCCTATTAGTTTAAATGAAGCCAGTGGTAGTGGAGCACTTTGCATCAGGGCTAATTTTCCATTCCTAATGGATGCAGAGAAAGGTTTGGAAATGTGGCCAGAGTGAATGCCAAAGGTTCAGAAGCAAAATGACATACAAAAATTCTCATACTCATTTTTCTCCAATGGTTTTCAAGCACTGCATGATTTTTGTGGGGGCCCTAAATGATGCTTTTTATCATCATCATCTCTGCATGCATACAAGTGCAGAATTGGCAACTTACGTATTCCTTCAATTAACAAGTTTCAGAATCTAAAAAACTATCAGACACATCTCCACCTGGTGTAAATCAGTGTTGCCACAATGAAGTCCTATGCCAATTTACACTGATGATCTAACCTGCCACAAATTATGTTCCAATAGCTTCTGTGATTCACAGTTCACCCAAGGTATTTAAAAAGGATTGACCATTTCAATAACATTTCTTCCTAGAGTTATATCTCTATTACCTCTGTAGCGGGGTCAAGCTGGGTGCCTGAGCCAGAGAAAGCCCTTCCTCCCCTTTAAGTAAGTTAGCACCAGCCTGCAGGGCATAGCTACTGGAGGGGCCTCAGCTGGGCTAGCCTTCAGGGCTGGGGAACAAAGTGCCTGAGTACGGCCAGCTGAGCTGGACGTGGCTTAGTCAGCCCTAAGCCTAGAGGAGACTAAGCTGAGGCCTGGAGACAGAGAGAAGATGGCTGTAGGATGAGGCATGGAGCCAGGGAAAGCTCTGCCTCTTAGCTGGTTTCAGAAGGGACTGTGCCTGGCCAGCAGAGCCTTAGGGGGAGGCTCTATGTAAGTAAGCTACCGGGTGTAGGTGACTGAGGCAGTAACTGGGAGGAAACTGGGTAGGCTACAGGGTGAAGGCGACTGAACTGATAGCCCAAGTCAGATAATGGAGAAACAATGGGGTGTGATACCTGGCCGGGAGGCAATGTGCATAGCCACGCAGGGCCTTAAGAGGAGGTGCTCAGACCCCTATGTATGTGGACCAAGTGGACATTGTGAATAAAGGTGAGCAATGAAGATCCCATGTCGGCCTGGGTCTTTGGGGGCTGGATCCAGAGAATACTTGTCCCAGGACTCTGTTACAACCACCAATTTTAATGCCTTCTTTTCTATTATTTTTTGGTCAACCCAAACTTGAAGTAGACTGCAGTTCTCAAAGGCACGCAAGGCCCTCCTTGTTCTCTCCAATCAGAACTATGTCACCAATATACCAGATCTTCCATCATCTTCTTCCACTACTGTTGTTCCATGGTTTCCCTTAAATTCTCTTTCACTTCTTGCTTAAAACAATCATTGCAAAGAAAGTGAAGGCAAGAACAGATAATTTTGCCTCTCACCTTTTTTCACACCTTTTCTTAGGCTTCACTTCTACTCGCTTCACTCTCACCACTCCTTCTGCCACTGTCTTAGAAGCTTTATTCTGAAGGGGACATGGCAAAGGAACTCCGACTCCCATCCTTTTACCTTGTAACGTATCCTATTTGTAGCATTGTGACCTCATGATGCTGTACAAGTGGAAAGGCCATGTCAGAAAGGAGCAGGAGTCTCTCTTTGCCTTGCCTCTTTCTGGCATACTCTTCTGCCCCCTTGAAAAAGTCTCCTTAAGACCCACTTCTACCATGACACTTACAGAAAACTACTAGGTGATAACAATTAGTCAGGTGGTAAGGTAGACTGCTGCTTCAGTTCTGCTTATTTGCCACCATTCACACACAGTGGGCAGGCAGGGAGAGTTTGAACCCAGGTTGTGGTAGGCGGCAGTCAGGGGTGGGGAACTTTTTCCTCTCGAGGGCTACTCTGAAAACGTGCACAAGCTCCGAGGGTCGCACAGAAGTTGCAGTGGGGGTGCTTAAGGAATGCACTCAAGGAAAGGAGGGCCCAAATCATGGACCTGTGCCATGGAACTGTCCCGTATCCTTGTTTGCATAACGTCATCTCTGCTCCCTTCCTCTGAGCTCAGCTTTTCAGTGATTGGAGGCAAGAACTTGATCCAAGGGCCAGATCCAGAAAGTGGAAAGGCGCACATAAAAACTTGCCGTGGGCTGCATGTGGGCCCCGGGCCTGAGGTTCCCCACTCCTGCTTTAGACACAGGTAAGCTGTGGTTGGAAGTTATATGGGATGCAACTACCAGAGTAGGGAGCTGAAGGGGAGAGCCTCTCCCGGAGGGGACTGGACTGGACTGGAGAAACTTGAGGGATTGTGGGTGAGAAGGCAGAGGTGGTGTCAGGATCCTACATTAAACCCATGCCCTTGGGGGTTCTGGAGCAGTGGCTAGTGCTCCTGCACCACTATCTCAGTCTGCTTTGGGTCTGGCTATTCCTAGGAAATGCTCCTCTGCACTGGCCAAACCACGTCCCACTTGTATGTCTTCAGCCCTTGCCACACTTCCTAGGTTCTGATTGGCTGCCAGCCAGCATACTAGACTAACTGGTAACAGCAGGAAGCTGGGTTGAATTTCTGACTGCTCTCCATTTCCTGTTCTCATTCCTGTCTCTGCTTTCTTGTGACTCTTGTTCCTACCACCCAGTCTTATATCACTGTCTTCTCTGCTCGGATGTCACACTTCCAACGCAGCTTAATATGGCCAAAACAGAACTCCTCATCTTCTCCCCCTGCCCAAACCTCCCCCACCCCCCACCCCATTTCCCTCTCAGTTTCCATTGAGGGCATCACCATCCAGCCTGTCCCTCAGGCACGTAAGCCTAGGATTAGCTTTTGACTCCTTTCTCTCCTTTATGCCTCAGATCCAGGCTGTTGCCAAATCCTGTCCCTTTGCCCTGTATAATATTGCTAAAATCCAGCCCAGCCTTACTGTTGCCACTGCAAAAACCGCAGTCCACGCTATAGTCATCTCTCGTCTTGACTACTGTAACTTCCTCCTTACTGGTTTCCCCTGCTCTGATCTTGCCCACCCTTATCTCCGTTCAACACTCTGCTGCCAGTCATCCACTTTGCCAGTTGCTTTGATCACATTTAGCCCTTTCTCTCGGCCCTGCACTGGTTCCCTTTACATGAACGCATTCAGCCCAAGGTCCTCGACTTCACCTTCAAGGCTCTTCATGGCCTTGCTCCCCCATATCTCACCGCTGTTGTATCCTGCCATATTCCTTCCCAGGAGCTTCGTTCCTCCTCTGTCGCACCCTCACCTGCTTGCGGCTCACCTGCTCCTCTAAATGCCTTTGCCCCTTCACTCTTGCTGCCCCCGATGCCTGGAACGCCCTCCCTGGATGCATTCATTCTGCTCCCTCCCTCCCAACTTTCAATCCCTCCTGAAAACCTACCTCTTCCATCAGGCTTTCCCTGGCTCGTCATGAGTGAAATTGCATCCTCCGCCTCCCTCAGAATCTCTTCCCTGTAACTAAGTTCAGCACCTGCACCTACACCTTCTCAAACTCATGAATGTATCCTTGTCTCTCCTGCTGTTCACTTCTCCCTCATTTCCCCCTTCCTTGTCTTAGATTGTAAGTCCTTAAGGGTAGGGACCTGTCTGTAACTATTCATGGTACAGCGCTGCCAGGTACATTGCAGGTGCTATATAAATAATAGTAATAATAATACCTTGTCTCCAGTAGTTGCCTCATTCCTAGCTCTTTGCGCTGGTTCCTAATCTAAGCAGTCTGCTCTGATTCCCTTCCAGGCTTGCTCTCTTTGTCCTAGTCTGAGCCCAGATTCTTAGCCTAGCCCCGATCCTGACCTTGCACCTTGTAGAAGTGTGCTCCCTGTGCCCAGTGTTCTCTTGATCTCCACAGTTCAACTGTCTCTCAAAGTCTTCAAGTAAGGCACTCCAGCTTAAGCTATTACCTTCAGCTATTGGTGTGTGTCTGGCCACCACATTATTCTGGCAGGCAGCCAGATCCCAATCAACTAGAGCCATGGAGATATTTTGTTGCACTTCCCTCAGCTCCCCAGGGCCCCTCCTTGTTAATTATGCTGGCTGTGTAAAACCCTCAGCAGCTGACAGTTCCAGAGTTCTCCACTTGCTCTCGGCTTCTCAGGTCTCCCTTCTTTCTGGGTTTGCCTCTATTTAGAGTGACCTTTCACCGCTCATCGGCCCGTGCTGGACCTGACTCCTGGCAATCTCTCTCTCTCTCTCTCTCTGCCTCCTCTATTATGGCTCAGCATCTATAGACCTTGGCGCCGGGCGAGTGCCTGCATTCTCCAGCACTCTGCACCCTCCACCTTCCCACAGGCTCTGATCTGCTAGCCTGCCCATGATCTTCACTTACTTGACCCCACACACCTAGGTCAGCCCCTTTTGGTGCCATAGGCCACACTCTTAAAGGGCCTCAGTTAATGATTCCCTTTGTACAGAGGAAGCCTTGCTTCATTCTGTTACGACCCTCCCATCAACAGAGTTGAATCTTCCCAAGAAGATTTGACTTCATTAATTGTTACACCTCAGGGGTATAACATTGTTCTCAAAAGAGGTTTACAACTATATCCCTGCCCTCCCAGGCTTTGCCTTCAGGAGTCCTATGCATCAGGTATTCCTACTTACTTTCCTAGTGTGGTGACCACTACCTGCCTAACATTCCCGGATTCATTGCGAAGCCTCTTGGCGAACACTGCATCTAAGGTTTCCTCTGTGTAGGCTAGAAGTACCCATTCCTCAAAATTTGGTACTGTACCCTTTGATATTACCCTGTACATGCTCAACTCTGGGTTTCAAGAGGGCTACGCTCATTGGGCTCCATAGCCTATCACCACAAGTACCCTCCCAGAGTTCACCTCCATTACCAAGCCTCTTAGGGACCCTCCCAGGGCTCACCCTTTTGGCTGTTCCAAGCCCTTCAGTGGTTGATCTACTTTGATACCAGCTACCTCTCGTATGTCTAGGCTATTTCTCCCAACCACCAATCCCTTGATGGAGATTGTTTTACCACATTACTAAGGACTATACCTCTTTTACTTGAACTCAACCTGGCAGGCCCCTGCTCCTGCCTGGAGAGGTCAACCAACCTCCAAACCTCACCTTTTTGCCAGCCCATGCCTTGCAGGTATTCCTTTGGGACCATTTCCCATCACAACAGCCCCTGTCTGCTGATGCCTGGCAGCCCGTTTGCTGTAAACTCATTTACGTAGTTTCAATCAGGGTTTCTACCAAACCCAGGACTTGGTTGAGTCTCACTCCTCCCATCCAATGACATCAGGGTCTTCTCATTCCAATTAACTCAATCAGGCAGGCACTTGTCCCACTTGGTGGAGGTACCGGCCTCCCTACCCTCCTTCCAGTCAGTCTCTACCACCATTTGAATCTTGCCAATTTTATCTATCCCTATGGGCCAGCTCTCCGGAGTTTTAACCATCAAGGCTTACAATCCAATCCCCCCCAGTTAGGGTTGAGAGGCAGGTCCACTCCTGCTCTCCTCCCTGGTATCCTTTGTAACTCAAAACCCTAAACGGCCTGGGCCCCACCTACCTGCAGGACCGCCTCACCCTCCGGGTCCTGGATCGGCTCCTGCAGTTGGCCGGGAGCACCCTTTTCAAGGTCCCCTGGGTTTTTTGGGTATTGACCTTGCGGAGGGCGTTCTCTGTGGCTGCACCACGGCTATGGAACTCCCTCCCATTGCTTGGCCACCGACCTCCCCTCTTTTCATAGACAATGTAAGACCTGGCTGTTCCACCATGCTGTCCCTGAGGGAGATGGGGTGGGTGGGTTGGGTTAGGGAGGTTAAATTGTTTTTATTGTGTGGTTTTAATTGTACCTGTTGTTATTTATTTTAAGTTGTTTTAACATGTTGTTAATTATTAATTATTATTATTATAAACATTTATATAGTGTCAGTCATGTACTTGGCGACGTACAGAACATAGAAATGGACGCAGTCCCTGCCTGTGGCTTACAATCTAAAAGACAAGGAGGGGGAGACAGGGAGAGGGGACAGTGGGAGAGACAGGGGAGAAGACAAACAAACATTCAAGCGGATGCGAAGTCTCAGGTGCGTGTGCTTGGCTTGGTTACAATCAGGTTGGTTGCAGCAGCCTGCAGAGGAGGGCAGACAGTAAGTATATGGGAACGACTAGCAGGCATTGGGAAAGGCGGCAAGTAAAAAGTGGGTCTTGAGGAGGGATTTGAAGGAGTGGAGGGAGGGGAGATGCTTTTAGCAGGAGTGGCGGCAAATAAATTTTATTAAACTAAACTTAAACTAAAGTAAACCCATTTCAGATATTCCTCATTTACATAATCACAGCATTTCATCTCCCATGGTTAACATAACTTAATACTAGGGCTGCAACCCACTTAGAAATTTTTGTTGATTAATTAAGCCTTTTTGTCAATTGAATAACCAATTAAAATTTGCATAAATGTGCATACATTTACATATACATGAATTTGCATAGATTTGCCTAATTTGCATGAGTTGGGTAAACTTGCCTTCCGCTGAAACGTGTCTCTTTGAGCTACGGACTCCGAACTATGGATGGTCAGAAGGTCCTGGCAGCTAACCGATTACTCGGGGGACAAATTTTAATTGGTTTTAAGCACATTAATTGGTTCAATTAATTGATTAATGGTTGCAGCCCTACTTAATACACACCATATGTGCAGCCCACTAGTGTCTTTTATCCAGGCAATACCCCGTTCAAGCCTCCCCGACTGTCCGCTATTCATTCTCCAAAGTTTCTTTATTGCCTTCTTCTTCTATGGCCTTGCTGCATGGTATTCAGGTGGCATATTATCCCATTACCCAGTGCATCAGTTGTACCTGATGCTCTAAAGCAGGGGTGGGGAACGTTTTCCCTCTGGGGGCAACTTTGAAAGCTTGCACAAGCTCCAAGGACTGCACAGAGGTTGGGGTGGGGGTTCTTAAGGGGTGCACTCAAGGAAGGGAGGTCCAAATCATGGATCTGTGGTTAGGAACTGTCCCCAATCCTCATTATCATGACCTCATCTCTGCTTCCTTCCCTTAAGTTTAGTTTTTCAGTGATTGGAGGTAAGAACTGGATCCAAGGGTCAGATCCAGGAAGTGGAAAGGGGCCACATAAAAACTTTCCATGGGCCGCATTTGGCCCCTGGGCCTGAGACTTCCCACCGCTGCTCTAAAGCCATCCTCAACTTCAGGTTTTGCTGTATCACCTTAAGCAAAGCATTCCAGGCTCTCACTAACAGTTCATCTTGTTATCACTCTTTCTCTGCTCTTACCATCATGAGGCCCAATATCTCTGTTTGTACTTGTTGGCCTTGTGGGATAACTGCCTGTTCTGTCTGAGTACTCGCCTCTCTACACCCAGGAACCACTACCAGTATCTTAGGTGGGTGGGTTGCTTCCAAGCCCTGCAAAACCGACCTCGGTTTATCGGGGAACCCCCCGGGGTGCCTGCATTCTCTGCCAGATTTGTAGTGGTGTGCTCCCCATGCCCCGAGTTCCCTTGCTCCTCAAAGTTCAACTGTCTCTCAAGTCTTCAAATAAGGCACTCCAGCTTAAGTTACCTTCAGCCACTGGCATTCTTAGCATCTGGCCGCCTCGCTATTCTGGCAGGCAGCCAAATCTCAATGATCAGCTAGAACCATGGAGATACTTTGTTGCATTTCCCTTGGATCTGCCAGGGCTGCTCCTTGTTAATTACACCGGCTGTGTAAAACCCTCAGCAGCTGACAGCTCCAGAGTTCTCCACTTGCTTTTGGGTTGACCTTGGCACTGGGCAAGTGACTGTGTTCTCCAGCACGCTGCACCCTCCACCTTCCCAGAGGCTCTGATCTGTTAGCCTGCTCATGACCTTCACTTACCTGAACCCACACACCTGGGTCAGCCCCTTTTGGTGCCATGAGCCACACTCTTAAAGGGCCCAGCTAATTATTTCCCTTTGTACAGAGGGAGCCTCACTTCACTCTGTTACACACCCCAACCCCACAATTGCCCATGTCCCAGATGCCCTTCATCCCCTATCACTTACATGGGATAGTTGGGATTGCAGAGGATGGGGGTGGGAAGGCATGGGGAGGGTTGAGACTGAAGGGGGCATGATTTTTAAAGCACACGAAGAACCTAAGAACAGCCATACTGGGTCAGACCAATGGTCCATCAAGTCCCACTGTCTCCAACAGTGGCCACTCTCAGTTGCTTTAGAGAAGGATCAAACGGGTCATAATGGAGTGAGCCATTCCCTGCTGTTCATTGCCAGCTCCCGACAGTCAAAGGTTATGTTCCCCAGCTTACTTGGCTAATAGTCATTAATGGCCTATTCTCCAAGAACTGATCCAATCCTTTTTAAAACTCAGCTATGATACTGGCCTTGACCACATCCTCTGGCAACAAATTCCACAACTTAATTGTGTGTTGTGTGAAAAAATAATAATTAGTAAGTCATTTATTAAGTAAATATATATTTTATTGGTTTTAAATCTGCTTCCAGCTAGGGGTTGAAAGAAAGGGGGTTGCAGGAGCGTAGGGAGGAGATGAAGTGGGTGTTTTTCCAGAGTCCACTTGAGGAAATGCGAATGGAGTGTGCAGTGGCACTGGCAGGGAGAGTGGGAAAGGGCACCATAAATGGTCATCACATGAGACTGCAATGCAGAAATATCCTGTCCCCATAAGTACAAACTGTGTTCAGAGATAGTCTATACAAACAAGCTTCTATTACTGTGACTCCACCCTACCCTTCCACCCCATTCCTCTTACTTTTGTTTGCTTCATTCTCCTGTAACATTATTAGAATGTGAGAGCTCTAATTGTAGTGAAACTTGTAGTGAAGGATCACTGAGGTAGGAGGTTCATACTGTGCAAATTGCAGCCAAATCGGCTGGATAACAGCTCAGATATTGCAGTTTGAAAACTGCTCTTTGAAACATGATTTTTCATTTAGTCTGACTGTCTCAATCTGGGCAGGGTAGAAGGGTTTAGCATTTTTTGGAAGGAGGAATTAGCCTTTTAGAGAATTAAAGGAGGCTGCCAGGGGCTGCCTTTGGGGTTTTTTTGGTTGTTTTTTTTGTGTAAATCCAATTAGTAGTTAAAAACGTATTAGGTTGTGAAAAACCCATGTTAGCCTATGGAGAGAGGCAGGGCTGCCCCTGGCAGCCTCCTTTAATTCTCTAAAAGGCTAATTCCTCCTTCCTTCCCTGAGTGGCACTCGAGGCAATTATGCTGCACACTCCATTCGCATTTCCGAGTAATCGATTAGCTGCCAGGACCTTCTGACCGTCCATAGTTCGGAGTCCGTAGCTCAAAGAGACACGTTTCAGCGGAAGGCAAGTTTACCGAACTCATGCAAATTAGGCAAATCTATGCAAATTCATGTATATGTGAATGTATGCACATTTATGCAAATTTTAATTGGTTATTCAATTGACAAAAAGGCTTAATTAATCAACAAAAATTTCTAAGTGGGTTGCAGCCCTAGTATTAAGTTATGTTAACCATGGGAGATGAAATGCTGTGATTATGTAAATGAGGAATATCTGAAATGGGTTTACTTTAGTTTAAGTTTAGTTTAATAAAATTTATATGCCGCCACTCCTGCTAAAAGCATCTCCCCTCCCTCCACTCCTTCAAATCCCTCCTCAAGACCCACTTTTTCCTCGCCGCCTTTCCCAATGTCTGCTAGTCGTTCCCATATACTTACTGTCTGCCCGCCTCTGCAGACTGCTGCAACCATCCTGATTGTAACCAAGCCAAGCACACGCACCTGAGACTTCGCATCCGCCTGAAT
>QEPC01008061.1:1804419-1845333 GCA_003113815.1 Sphenodon punctatus | reverse complement strand
CCTGAGACTTCGCATCCGCCTGAATGTTTGTTTGTCTTCTCCCATGTCTCTCCCGCTGTCCCCTCTCCTTGTCTCCCCCTCCTTGTCTTTTAGATTGTAAGCCACAGGTAGGGACCGCAGCTGATTATATGTTCTGTACAGCGCCAGGTTGTTACTGGCGCTTTATAAATGTTTAATAATAATAATAATAATAATAACTGAGTGGGTGAATCAAAAGGAGGAGATTCTTTCCCACTATATCTACACTTAATAAGGTGGGACCACTGAAGGTCATAGGGTGCAATTCTATACCATTAAAGTCAATGAGAATTATGCCTAAAGAAAGATTATGGGCGAAAACAGACATGCACATAACTCCGCTTTAACATTTCTTATGCATGTTGCAGAGCTGTACTGGTGCCCTATGCAGCCCTGCAACATGCATAAGAAATGTTAAAGCAGTGTTAAAGTGGAGTTAAGGTGCATGTCTGTTTTCACCCTATGAATACAAATTACTGTAGGGCTTTACTTGGTAGTTTTTTTGTTCTGTTTTTTCCTATGTTGGTAAAGGATTGCATGCTGCTAATGAATCTCCGATTCCTGAACTGCTTTCATGCTTCTTTTGTAATTCTTAACTATAATATTTTGATAGTGTGTTACAGTTGTGTGCATAAGGTGAAAAACAAAATTTAGCAAATAATTTGTGACTGATAAATATTTCAATTTATTGCATCAATGAAGTAAATAGAAACAATTATTGCTAACTCAGAGGTTCCTAAAGTTGCACCTGTGGGACCCGATTTTGATACCTATATATAATTCTGTGGTTCCAGACCACAAAGAAATGTGAAGTATATTAAACGTGAATGGTACTGCAACCCCTCTGCAGATGGCACGATCCCACTTGGGATCCCATCCCACAATTTGAGAACCATTGTGCTACCCTGAAATTTTTTCAGCACTCACAAAAGTCCTCAGGCACTGGGGTTTTAAAAATCTTGACTCCATGTCCCAGTGTGCTTACCAATGTAACCAAGTAGCATTGGGTTGGGTTCAGGGATCACTAGTCTGTTACTTATATGACCTGTAGAGAAAGTAAGATTGCCATGCTGGCCCCAAATATATGCAATAGAGACAAAGTGAGTACAGTGGTATCTTTTATTAGACCAACTACAGCTGGTGGAGGTATGCAAGCTTTCAGACCCCGTGAGGTCAGAAAGCTTGCCACCTCCACCAACTATAGTTGGTCCAATAAAAGATTTCACTGGTACTACACATGTATCCCTACTTCTAGATATGAAAAAGAATTACACCCAGGGTGCCACAAAACATTATATCTGTATGTTCAACTCACAGTGAAAATGCTTTGCCTAATCTCTTGTTAAATCATTCATACCATTTCAAAAACACAGGTAAGATGTTCACTTGGGCTTTGTAGCTATAGACGTGGCTACTTATTCCAAGGATAGAATTCCGCCTCCTGAAGTGGCCACATAATGCTGAGATTATCTAGGGCATTTTCAAAGAAACTTTAACGAAGAGGGATTCCTCAGCTGCTCTTAAGCAGCAGATCTGATAAAGTCTCTTGCTGTGTGGAAAAAAAAAGTCACAGTTCTTCTCCAGCAAATAACTCCGCACTTGATCAGAATTTGGTATGAACATGGTTTTACAGAACCATGAACAACAAACAGCACAAACTGGTAAAGAACAAATCATAACAGAATTTTTTTATTTTAAATGGATCAAATTTAAACAATTTGGAGCCGATGGGAATACAATAGCTATCTGGAGTTTAACAGCTTTATCTGAATACTTAATTGGGTTAGAGCACTGTAATACTATACAAGATACTGCAGGGCCATACAAAAATATAACAACAAAGAACAATGTATAGAGTTGTTGCAACATCTCCAGTGGGGTGATTTCTATTCTTAGTGCTGAAGTTAACTTTTTGACCCAAGTTATCTGCTATATAGGATGTAGCTTCAATTAGTTGTTGTTTAAATACTTTGTTTCAGTACCTGAGTGTTTAAGACTACATATTGTATTATCTTAGCCACGTACCAGAATGAATGAAAAATGCATCTTAAGCTCCAGCATAAAGTAGAGGTTTTAATGGAGAAAATATGCAGATAATTTAGATAGTTTGTCTTTATCCACAGTGTCAATCTAAGTCATGCAATCTTTCAAATTATCGTATCTGACTGAATTTCTTCCTTTGCTCTTACTTCACCTGCAGAACATTAGACAAGGTAATAATTTATGATAATCATATGAAAATATACAATTAATATTCATCACCTCTCATTTCTCATAACTTTAGATGATCAGTAATGCAGAGTGAAAATGCTGTCAGATTTCTAATTGCTTTGTAATGGGCCTGAAATAGGGAAATCATTAAAGACAAACAATCTGTCACTTGTCTGTTACCTTAACTATCTATCACTAAAAAAGAAAGTCATTAAAGAAATTGCTAATGAGCTACAAAAAGACTGTACTGAATGTGTCCTGCAGTACATTTTAAACAATACCTTAGATTTTTATATATATATATATATATATATATATATATATATATATATATATATATATATATATATATATATATATATATATAATTCCCAAGACATTTTCAAACTTGTTGAATTTATTATAAAACATATTACTAGTGCATTTTAAAAGTCACTTCCTTTCATTATTATGACATTTAGGTTATCATACCTCAAATCTCCTTAGTGACATAACTTGCTTTATATGAGCAACAAATCCATTTAAGGCACATCCTGAGAGGTTCTGAGCATCCTCAACTTTGACTAATCAAGCTTTGCTATTTAAAAAAAACGCCATAAACCCTTGTACGTATTCCATTAAAATTTTCAGTTTCAAAACTCTTACATGACATCATCTAATACAAATCCAAAGCCATTAGGCTGACCCTCACCAAATCTGTATACTGGCGTTGTTCATTGGTATAACACAGTAATCCTATTCTCGTAGCAAAATAATACTGATGAGCTGAAATTCTGAATTTTCCACCTCCTATATGTACTACTGGAATTAATTTTGCACTACAGCTCTGATGGACTATTAAAAAATTCTACTCACCTTATTCACAGTATCACATTGAAGTAAATGGAACTGCCTTGAGTGGATACGAAAAGCAGAGCAGGGCCTTGCATCAGTATTATTAATATAACACTAGCAATGTACCTGGCACTGTACAATCATAATTAAAGAAGGTCCCTACCCCAAAGGGTCTTACTAGTATCCTTCTGCTATCTTCAAACATGTGAATGCTCCAGAAGATAAACTACCATGCACTCCTTTCTTTAGAATTGTTACCTTATACACTGTTACAGAGGGGTAGCTTACCATTCAGAGGGGGTAACCAAACACTACTCATCATGGTGTGACAGGGGAGAGAGAGCAAGGACCGAAGGTAACTAGCCCTGGAACCTCCAATGGCTAAGCAATGTCCAGAGTGTGTGCATGTTACAGACAGTAGGGGAGGATCCAGAAGCGATGTGGATGGGGGGACTGAAGTCCAAAGTTAGTATAGCTCCGCCCAGGTGAGCAGGCCCTGCCCCCAGCCCCACCTCTAGCCCCACCCCCTACCAAGTGAGCAACAGTGTTAGGCCAGTTTATCCACCACCCCAAAGACATGGGAAACCCTCCAAGCCACAGCTCCAACAGGGGAGGGGGACTCAGGTTCAGTGGAGCTGGGCTTCAGCTGTCGCCTGAAAGTGGGCATCAAACACAGATGGTTAAATAACTCCTTCCCCTAGTCTCAGTACAGGAAAATACAAAGTCTAGGGGCAAATCCCCATTGTACCCCATGCCAAAGAGGGAAATAAATCAAGGAGGGGCAAATGTCCCCTTAAGCCCAAAGTAGATGAGGGGCAAATCCTCACTGTGCAAAAGAGGGCAATAAAAGAGAGGGGGCAAATGCCCCCTTACAAGCCAATCTGGTAAGAAGCAAAATCCCACTGCACTCCATACCCAAAGAGAACAAAAAAAGAGAGATGGGCAAATCATGCCCCCTTGTAGGAGTGAGCATGTCATTTTTATTATTACAATAACGATAACAAACATTATTGTTTTCATTATCATTATTGCAATTTCAAAAATGACAAATAATAATAACAAAAATAGAGATTAAAATGACATTTTGTTTTTGAAATAAAGGGAAAAACCTGACACACATATTTCTGGCTGTCACTTTTTTGTTTCTTATTCAATTCTGATTAAACATGGGGAGGGTGTACCCCCAGTGGAGGGCACTATGTGTACCAATTTGTGAAATGATTAGGTAAAGGAAACTGATTTTAGAAGCAACTGAATGTTGTGATTTTCAGAAAAGCTCCATACACATTCATGGCTACAACTTTTTTATCATGCATCCAATTTGCATTACACCTGTGAATATTATGTCCCTCCATAAGCCTAACAATCCTGCCAATATTCAGAAAGATTCGATAAAGGGTCCTAATGGTATAAGACATTAACTTGAAAATACATTTTCAGTTGTATCATTTGTATATTCCATCCTGTTTAAAAAGTATTTGGCAGGAATGTATCACATACCTTCACTGTCATCTCTGCCAAACTACAGGACAATTTGATAAAGGGACCCAATTTTATAAGCAATTGATGTTGTCCCTGTGAAAACCATTCAGATAAATAGCAGCACACGCAGTGCCAGTCAGAGGCAGGCACCCTGCATGGCAGGGGGAGAGAGATTGTAGGAGGGAGGATGTGGAGCAAACCAAAAGACTGACAGACACGTTCACTGGCCAATTACTGCATGCTTCCAACTTTACAGTACAGTGGCTTTGAGGCAGGCATAGGGTGCGGCCCTGAGGTGGGCATAAGGGCATAAAGGACATAACTGGGACTTTGGGGATAGCATCCCAGCAATCAGGGGACATAGTTTACACATCCAGGCTGGTCAATTATCATCACAATCACATTCTGCAGCACTGTGACAGAGGACAAAAGAGAATCGCTATTGACTTTCCTAAACAGATGCTTCTGACTTTCCAGTAACAAGTGGGGGAAAGATGTTGGGATGGTCACAGCACAGAATGAGGATATTTGGTTGACCTTTCTGCTGGCCAGTTGGCATCACCAACCAATCTTATACCACAGTGACGTAAGAGAATCCCTGGCATAGGCTCCTTCTCTGCATATGCTGTGCAGGCATATAAAATTGGGACCCTTTGTCACAGCTTTCTGATATGTGGCAGAGATGATAATGAAATGATGAAGGTCTTATATACAGTCCTGCCAAATTTCATGTACAATGGTTGGACTACAAAGATGTTAGTTAGATATACATTTATATGTTAATTGCTTATAACACCAGGACCCTTGATCCAATACTTCTGAATGTTGGCAAAGATAGTAAATATGGGAAGGCGTGTAAACCTGCCAAGTGTCATCTACATTAGATATGAGGCAAAGAAGTTACAGCTAAGAATGTACAATGTATATGAAGAATTTTGCAAAATAAAATAATACAATTCCTTCTAAAATTGGATTCCTTTACTCAATCCTTGTGAAATTTGGTACACATAATGCTTTCCAATGGAGGTATATGCAGCCCTAGTTTCAGCCACATATAGTGAAAAACAACAAAGTTACAGTCGAAAATGTGTTTTCCATTGAAACCAATGAAAATGAAAGCCAAAACAAAATGGGGTGGGGGAGGGGTGGGGGGTTCTGAAGCCACCTGAGCCCCCCCTGTGAATCCGCCATGGGGAGAGGATTAGACAGGATGGTACTACAGTATGGTCAGGAAAAATGGAAGCCAGAAAGCCAGGAAGAAGGGAACACAGTAACTAGAGAAGATGATTAGAAAAGAGGGAAAGAACCATGCTATTGAGCATTCTTTTCAGGGAGGAATGAGACCCACCAGTTCAGCAGCAATTGCACAGATGTGGAGAGGAAAGATATGTAGAAGAGAAGGGAAACAAGGTAGAGGAGCCTATACTGTGGAAACAAGAATATGATGATATTATTTTTAATAATTTTACTATCCTAGTAATACCTTTCCATATGAACTGCTACTGCAAGCTTCACAATAAGGTGAAGCTACTGCAATGCGCTCTACGTGGGCTACCCTTGGTGCTGGTTCGCAAGCTGCAGCTGGTGCAGAATGTGGTGGCCCGTCTCTTGACGGGGATGGGCAGCACCAGCGATTCGCTTTCTGCACTGGCTGCCAGTAGGTTTCCGGGCCCAATTCAAGGTGTTGGTGTTGACCTTTAAAGCCCTAAACGGCTTGGGCCCCGACTATCTGCAGGACCGCCTCACCCTCCGGGTCCTGGAGTGACCCCTGTGGTCAGCTGGGGGCGCCCTCCTCGGGGTGTCTACTATGAGGGCGTTCTCCATGGCTACGCCGCGGCTGTGGAACTCTCTCCTGTCGGAGATCCGCTTGGCTGCCGGCCTCTCCTCTTTCCGCAGACAATGTAAGACCTGGCTGTTCCACCAGGCCTTTCCCAAGGGAGATGGGGTGGGGGATGAGGTTTTTGTATTGTTTTTTAATTGTAATTATTTCTGTTTATGTGAATGTTTTAACATGTTTTTAAGATGTTGTGAGCTGCCCCAAGATGCTTGAGGCAGGATGGTGCGGCATATAAATTTTAATATAAATAAATATCCAGTCCAATAGTATCTTTCTGGCCAGTAAAGTAACAGGTTTCGTTATCTTGTCCAAGGCTCCCAGAAGCTTAAGGTTTGTAATGGGTTCAGTGGACAAAGGGGGTAATTAACACCTAATTAATCCATCCTTGCCTAGGTTAACAACCTTGGCTGTTGTTATTCATCGCTGTGGGGCAGAAGCAGGGCACCTTTTCTCACTTTAACAAGCTTGGGATAAACACTGGGCTCTCAGAAAACAAAGAAAGGTAACACCCATGCAAGAGGGAGCTGTGTGCCTAGGATTAAGGCTGTTTCTACACGGGACACGCCCACCCATCCTCACGCACCGCCCACTCATGTTCACACAGAGAACATTGGGGAGGGGGGAAACCTGAGATGCTCCATGCAGGGGCATGAGTAGGCAATGTGGGGGCAGGGGTGGACACCCAGCGTACACCCCTCCCAGCCCGTCTGAAGTCCCTCGCTCACTCACCGATAGTAGTTGTGCGCTCCATTGAGTGCACGTGGACCTGCCCCTGGCTGTGCCCATTTAAAAACAGCCTAAGATTAAAACTAAAACAAGTAGGAGAGGTGTGGGTGTGTTTGTGCGAGGATTCTTGTGAGAGCATGCAGAAAGGGACTGTTATTGCTTCTACCTGTGATCCACCTGCTTTATTTAATATGAACAGAAATTATATTTTTGATCTTATTTTGAGAATGAGAAATTTTCAGAATGAGAAATTAAAACTGTCATAATTGTCATATCAAAAATGATTTTCAACCAAATAAAGGAAAAGGACAAGAAAAAATACAGGTACATCTTGGTATTTGCAGTCATAAACAACAATACATTGTATTTAGAGTGCTTTTCATTCATAGCTGTAAGCATCTGTATACCCATTTTACAAATAGAGTATCTGCAGTAGGGGGGAAGTGAAATAGCTTTCCAAGGTTAGAGTGACAGTACAAATAATGAAAAAGCATCTACAAAATCTGTGCCTCATATCTGCTACAGCAAGAGTTATAGCAAGCTGTAGGGCGCACAACACAAGACCTGGATTTTTCTTCCTAATTTCAGCTGACATTTTTAATAGCAAGGTTTTGTTCCCTGTAACTAAGTTAAGCAAGTTCACCTGCAACTTCTCAACCTCATGGATGTATCATTGTCTTTCCCTATGTTTGTCTCTCCCTGGTCTGTCCTGTAAGCACCCTGTAAGGGACCCGTCTATAACTATTGTCTTTGATAAGCTCAATAGACCAATTCAAATAAATAAACAACCACAGTTTATAACTACTGATAGTACAGTGCCAGGCACACTGCTTGCACTATATAAATAATAAAAATAGTTATTATCTTATTCTAAGTGGCATATACTTCTAGTACACTGAATGGTCTTAACAGGTTAACATAGAGATTTTCAACTTTTTCTCTCCCAAATGCCACTTTGAAAAGCAGTACCAACTGCATCGGCTGGATGAGAGTTTGGGGCAAGGGTATTTAAGGGGTGTTCTTAGGATTAGAGGAGGTGAGAGTCTAGATCATGGATCGATCCCCTATCCTCATAGGGCCCTTGTCATGGACGGACCATTATCTCCTTCAGGCCAACCTCTCAGCGCGCCACCTCCAGAAGGGGATGGGAGTCGGGACCAGTTACATTGGTCCGCCCTCGGAGGCTGATGGAACCCCAGCAGTTCCAGCAGGTCCTGAGGGAATTAACCTTGAATCTGGACAGCCACTCGGTCGATGAGCTAGTTCAGCACTGGAACACCTTGCTGGTGGAGGTCATTGACAGGGTGGCTCCAAGACGCCCCCTGCCTCTGTCTCGTCACCGCAGGGCCCCTTGGTTTACTGAGGGGCTGCGGTGTATGAAACAAGCAGGCAGGAGGCTGAAGCGACGCTGGCGTCGCACTCGATCTGACTCCAATTGACTTCTCCATAGGGCCCATTTGCGGTCCTACGTTTAGGCTGTGAGTCAGCAAGGAAGGAGTTCCTTGCTGCCCTCACAGCGTCTGCGAAGTCATGCCTGGCGGAGCTGTTTCAGGTGGTGCGGGGGCTGGTCAGTCCGACCTCCCTCTGCCTGGACGGGGACTTGTCCCAGGCCCGCTGTGAGGAGTTTGTCACCTACTTCGCAGACAAGATCGCTTGGATTCAGAGCGACTTTGACACTGGGTTGGGGGCAGTAGCTGGAGAGCACGAGGTGATGGAGACCCCGTCTGGTCCAACTTTGTGGGGGGAGTTTCAGGAAGTGATGCCAGCCGATGCGGTGGATGTCTTGGGGTCTGTGAGAGCCACCAGTTGTGAACTTGACCTGTGCCCGTTCTGGTTGGTGAAAGCCTTCAGGGAGACGTTGGGGATGGTGCTGGCGAGGGTGGTTAATGCATCCCTGCAGCAGGGGAGGTGGTCGCCGAGCCTCAAGGAGGCTGTGGTGCTCCCCCTGCTGAAGAAACCATCATTGGATGTGGACGCACTCGCCAGCTACCGACCTGTCTCTAACCTTCCCTTTTTAGGGAAGGTTATTGAGCAGGTGGTGACGATCCAACTCCAGGCGCATCTAGATAGCATTGGGGACCCTTTTCAATCTGGGTTCCGCCCCGGCTATGGCACCGAGACAGCGTTGGTGGCCTTGGTCGACGATCTCCGCCAGGAGATGGACGCAGGATGCTCGACATTTCTTATCCTGCTAGATCTCTCGGCCACTTTTGACACCGTGGACCACGGGCTGCTGTTGAGATGGCTGTGTGACCTGGCGCTTTATCCTGAGGCGTTCCGCAGGGTTCCATTCTGTCTCCATTATTTAATGTATATATGCAGCCCCTGGGGGAGGTTGTGAGAGGGTTTGAGGTGCGATGTCACCAATATGCTGATGCTACTCAGCTGTACCTCTCTTTTTCAGCTGACCCAGACCCTGCTGTCTCATTGCTATCCCAGTGTCTGGAGGCCGTGGCAGAATGGATGTGGCAGAGCAGACTGAAGCTCAACCCAGATAAGACGGAGGTGATGGTGGTGGTGAGAGCGAGGGAGGTGTCGGCCCCCCTGATTGGGGGGGGTACGCCCTCCTATAGCTCAGAAGGTTCAGAGTCTGGGGGTGATATTGGACGCAGATCTCCGCCTGGATCGACAGGTGGAGGTGGTGGTGAAGGCCGCCTTCCGTCAGTTATATCTGGTGCGGAGGCTGTGCCCGTTCACCTCCGGCCTGGACCTGGCCTCCCTCATCCATGCCTTGTCACCTCGAGGCTGGACTACTGCAATGCGCTCTACCTGGGGCTGCCCTTGTTCCTAGTTCGGAGGCTGCTAGTGCAGAATGCGGCAGCCCGGCTACTGTCGGGGACGGGTCGTTGGGAGCACATAACATCTGTGCTCCAGACTCTGCACTGGTTGCCAATAGCGTGCCGAGCCAGGTTCAAGGTATTGGTATCGATCTATAAGGCCCTTCACGGTCTGGGCCCCTCGTACCTCAGGGACCGCCTCGCCCTCCGTGCCCCAGTGTGCCTCCTTCGGTCTTCCAGGGGTGGCTTCTTGGAGGTACCCCGTGTTAAGCGGGGGGCCACAATGGAGAAGACATTCTCAGTGGCTGGGCCGCACCTTTGGAATTCCCTCCCGGAAGAAGCTCACCTGGCCCCAAGCCTTTTAACATTCCGGCGAATTTGTAAAACCTGGCTGTTCACCCAGGCCTTTGCGGGTGGGGTGGGAGGGTTAGTTTTTTTCTTCTCTATCCTACCCTTATTTATTGTTTTATTTTGTCCTAGCCCTGTTTTAATTGTTTATATTATTATGATTGTTTTAATTTTTATATTACTGTATTTTTTGTTTTTAAAATTGTTAGCTGCCCCGAGCTGTTTTCAGGAGGGGCGGGATATAAATTGATACAATAAAAATAAATAAATAGGGTAAAGCCACACAAGATGTTAACTCATATTGGGTGACTTTATCTCACATTAGCCTGTGATGCAGCTTACCATCAAGCTGGCAGCCCCCAGATGTTCATCATCATCATTTATTTATTATGGCTGTCACCATTTCAGTAAATACCATATACACCAAATTTAAACTGAAATGGCTAAAATTAAAAACAAAAGCAAAAAAGCATTCCAATTAATCAGCATTCCAATAAATTCCTCTTTCTAGCAGCCAGCAGGAAAAAGAGAGCAACTGCCTCCCATCAGGCCAGTCCCATGCAGCCCCGCCCCATGGTGAGGTACGCCAGCACCATAGGGTAGAGCCACGTGAGATAGGGCTTGCTGGATCCCCCGCTCGCCTTAGGGAGTGCAAACGCAGCTGCCACACTTTGGGCCAGCGGGGAGGGCAGTCCAAATGCCTTGCACAGCCCCTCCACACCACAGGTCCAGCCAAGGATCTGGCCACCCAGGAATGGACGAACTCCTGCTGTGCTGCAGTATCAGGCCTGCTGCCACTAAACAGTATATTGGGGGGTCCAGAGGAGCATGCGTGCACTCTTCCCCCCCCCAAATCAGGTGTTTGGCAAGGGGGGAGAGTGCATTTGATCTTCGGGGACCCCTCCCCCTGATCAGCTGTTTGGCGAGCAAGGAGAGCATGCAAGCTCTTCTGGTCACCCCTCCCTCAGATCATGTCTTCTCCATTGTGGCCCCCCGCTTAACACAGGGTACCTCCAAGAAGGCACCCCTGGAAGACCGAAGGAGCCACACTGGGGCACGGAGGGCGAGGCGGTCCCTGAGGTACGAGGGGCCCAGACCATGAAGGGCCTTATAGATCGATACCAGCAAAGCTGTTTGTCAAGTGGGGAGAGCGCACTCCTCCAGGCCCAAACCTTGGACCTCGTCTTGTGGCAGAGCTGCACAGGCCAATCAGATGCAAGGTGGCCCATTGGCCCGGATGGAGCAACTGTAGCCTGTGATACGTTATCGGCCTTCTCCGGCAGACATGTCGCATAGCAGCTTGCCACCCGGCCTGGGGTGGAGGTGGGCAAACATCTGGCAGCGCCAGCCTGATAGCTGCATCGTGGGCTAATGTGGGTAAGGTTGCCCAATGTGGGTTAATCTGTCATGTGGCCTTACCCATAGATCTGAGGGCATAGTTTGCCATTCCAGTGCATCTATGTCACAGCAGAGGGGATGGTGGGCAGGCCAGGGGTTGGTGGGTGGGGCTGGGTGTCTGCCTGTGTGGACGGCTCTTTGGCCCAGCCCAGGATGGGACTTGTGACAGTGGCCCATTGAGTTTCTCTGTATGGTGGGGAGAGATATAGTTTGGCCTACTCTCCCTGTTGGCCCAAAGCGTGGTGGCGGAGTTCGCCCTGTCCAGGGCAGGTGGGGGATCCAGCCAGCCCTATCTTGTGTGGCTTTATTCATGTATCCTCCCTCCCCCAAACTCACTCATTCAGAGCTTGAAGGGAGGGGCTGGATCCATGGGCAAGACCCAAGAATTGAAAACACCCACAGGCCAGTTTTGTCCACAAGCCAGAGGTTCTCCACCTCTGGGTTAAGGAAATAAGCTGTGTTACATTTCATTAAATAATACAAATTATCTTTATTTTTATACAGCACCCCCTGTCATGGCATATAAATGTTATTGAGGACCTGAAAAAAGTGTAAATGTTGCAAAATCGTTGTTTTAAAAATATATATATAATCAGGAAAGCATATAGTTCTGCAATACTTAAAAACACCAATAACCAACCTAATCATCCATTTACTCTGCTATGTGTACAGTCCATAAATTACTAGAGGTTTACGTAAGCGGACTACCAGATTGCTTAAAGTAGTTGTTTTTCTTTAATCAAGCCACCAAATTGCTTAAAGAAGCAAAGCCTAAATTAAACATAAACTATATATTGTAATTTTTTACAAAAAAACCAACAACCTCTTGGCTAGTTATCTCCGAAGGGTAAAAAACCAAATAAAAATTCTAATGTTTCAGGCACATTGGAAACATCTTAATTAGATTTCCTAATTGACTTAAATAGACTCCATCTCAACTATTTAACACATTTCAGCCTACAAATTAACACCTTTTGTTCATTCAGATTCACCTTTCTTCAAAAAGGCCACACCACAGTGAAAATAGAATGTCCCCGGAAATCAAAATGCATTATTTTGGTTCTTGCTACAGTAAGTAAAGAAGAGGGGAAAATATAAAAGTTTGTCTTGTTTGCTTTTTAGTTTTGTGCCTTAGTCAACTACAAAGAGAAAGTAAATGGAAAGTGAGGTTCTGATAGGAAGTATTAGAAGAGCTAAAAAAGGTGATGGAACATATTGGATAGGAATGAGGAAAACTAAAAGCCAGATCCTCAAAGCGCAAATCTTCATGGGACAGGTGCAAGCCCCACTAAATTGCATGGGGCTCACGATGCAGTTTAAGAGTCACAGCCGAAGTTTCTGATCTTGTGGTTTCATTCATATACGGATGCTTTCACTTATTAGGAACACCCCTGACTTAAATCTATCTAACTACAGTGATCCCACTTGTAATATTTCTTTCTGAAGCATCTACAGTATTGCCAATCCAAACTTCCCAAAATCATGCTTCAGTCTATTTTTAAAAAAACCAAAACAATATATTTTGATTTCCCTTTTTTTAATTTTTTTTATTTTAGTTTTCAGATTATACTTCAGTTACATTTTCTTGTTTAACTCTGCAAACATGTAGCTGCAAACCTTTTTTTAACAACAGCTGAGATTCTCACACACTCCAGTAACTGGGGCTTTAAGAAAAGTATAAAATATTAGGAGACAAATTTGAGAATTGGCAATATTGCTTAGAGATCATATTAATTTGGGCTTCCACTGGTGTTCATTCATCAGGCTAGCAGCTGCCAGATATAGGCCTCCATCCTGGAATGAGTTCCTTACAGGGAGACTAATGTGGAACAAATTGAAGGATTGAAGGCATGAAATGTTTAGCAAAGCAAAAAGCACTTCCCTGCCTTACTAGCGAACATGTACAAGGTTTATGTCACAGGATCCACCAGGTATAATGCAAGTGAAGTTCAAAAAATTAAGGCAGAAAAGAAAAAAATGACAGTGGGGCTAAATCCATCTCCTGCATTTCTAGTATTGTGTGAGGGGATTAATCTGCATATCAATCAGTCTTAATTGCTATATATGGGAATAAAGGCGAAATCCCCCCTTGGTAGATGAATCTCCACTGCCGACCGGGTGGGGACAATGTATTATTGAAAAAAAACCCTCATGATGATGGGACACCTATTATCGGCCAGGGCAGTAACAGGTTAAATTTTAAAGTGGGAGGGAATGTGGGAACAATTAAAATGAAGGAATACAAACAGCAATGGTCTTAGAATTTGTGGGACCCAGAACAAAGATAAAATGCCTTTGGTGGCCCCACCCCTGCCTCTGTGGCTCCACTCCCTGGGGGACACCTTCCATGGGGTCCTAGAGGTGGTCATGTTTGGGGCTGTGCTGGGAGGGAGTAGAAGCCCTGCCTGGTGAAAACAGAGGCCACTGCAGAACTCCCCACCCCCAGTACAAACTCCCACAACAAAGAGTGCACTCAGGAAAAGCGTCTCTGCAATCTCCTGTGAATGTATCCTGAGGCCTTGGAGCTAAACTCTGCAAACGTATCCACTTCTCTGGATGAATTGAATTCAGTGGGCTTTGGTGTGCCCAGCTGAAATTTTGTTTTAGAGAGAAACATCTTAATTATTTGTAATTCATCTTGTAATAAATTATCTTCTTGATAGAACACTGAGAGGGAGACAAAGTGGTTCGAATGATATATTTTATTGGACCAGTCGGTCCAATAAAATCATTCAAACCATTTTGTCTCCCTTTCTGTCACTTGGGACCAACATGGCAACCACATGCTATCTCTGGATGGTAAAACACAGAGTGGTACCACTGACTTTAATGATGCAGAAATGTATTCTTAAGTCATATCCAACATGTGTAATAATTCGGACTGCAACCATTAACCAATTAATAAAACCAATTAATTGATTAATCTGTCTAAAACCGATTAAAACTTGTCCCCCAATTAATTAGTTAGATGCTAGAACTTTCTGACACTCCATAGTTCTGAGTCTGTAGCTCAAGGGACGCGTTCCAGCAGAAGGCAAGTTTACCCAAGGCACGCAAACTAGGTGAATCTATGCAAATCTATGTATATTTATGTAAATGCATGCAACTCTATGCAAATTTTAATCAATTAATTGACAAAAAGGTCTAATCAATGAATCAACTAAAATTTCTAATCGGGTTGCAGCCCTAGTAATAATACACTTACATACATTTTATGCAATTTTATTTTTTACTGCCCTTAGTGCTGCAGTTCAACAGAATTCTTTCCAGGGAAATGCAGGTCCAGGTTTCCTTTGATTTCATGAACACAGAGAAACATATAACTTAGTTTTGGAGATCCATTATTACAGGCATAGGCAACTTGAGGAGGGGACACGGGGAAGGCACATGCCCCCCAATATTTTCAGAAGTCCCACAGAACACTATAGAACCCCTGCACAGTCCCCAATCCTGTGTCTCCTACCATCAACAGTTACCAGTCACCTATGATTACAGGGAAAATGAAACCGAAAGATGCCAGTTTGACTAATGACTTTGACACAAGTGCCAAACTGAGTTTGTAGGTCATGTGAGAAGTTTCTCCTCCATTTCGCTTTAAGACCATTTGTTCCCAAATTTGTGTGTCAAGTCATGTGAATGTCCCAAAGCTCTCCTGTCATGAGGATTCAGTAGTGCTTAATTTGGGTGGGGAGGGGGAAAATTCGAGGGGAGGGCTGAACCCCAGGAAATACTCCCAGTAGGCGTGTGTATCTCAAAATATGAAAGACCCTGAAAAGGCCAATTTTGAAGTTGGAAACAAAAGCAAAAGAGAACCTGGATGGTTTATTTGGCTTTCATTTAGGACTTTCCTGCCCTGCCTTGCCCCCTGTGCTGGTCATTATATAGATTAACAAGATCCCCTGCTTTACATTCAAGCTGCAGAGAAGCAGGTTAGTCCAGTGGTTGGATTGTTTGCCAAATAGTAGCATTCAGTTCCCTGCTCTGACAATCAATGGGGCTAGGGGTGTGGCTTCTGGGGAAGGGGATATGGTTGTGGGGCAGGCTTGGGCCCCGACTATTCATATTTTTTTCTTTTTACAAATTAAGCACTGGTGTTCAGACGGTATGGTCTTCTCTGTTATGGCTCAACTTGGCACCTAACATATTACCAGTACCTTCCTTCTACTGCACTGAATTCTAGGTTGTTAGAAGTGGGTGAAAGATCGTGTGACGGTCTACTTAGCACATAAATGTGTTCTACAGAATTGTAGCAAGAAGCGCAAAGAAGACTCAAATAAATAACATGAACTGAGGAGCCTGCTGGGGTGGCGGGGGAAAAGCAATAAGAGATTTTAAAATTACCGGTAATTCACAGCAACAAACCCAAATCATTTTAAGATTAAGAAATATTTGTGGGCCATCCAAAACTTGGGTTGCTTTGGGCGTTTTTAACAAGACTGTGACCAACAGAAGTGATACTCCCATTGTGACCTGTTGGGTGCTTCTCCCAAGCCACCATGATTGGCCACTGTCGGAGACAGGATGCTGGGCTAGATGGACCATTGGTCTGACCCAGTATGGCATTTATGTTCTTATACATAATCTCATCATACATACTAAAAGTTGGTACAATAAAAGATATAATCTTTTGTCTCCATACCCTATTGGACATTTTTTTGAGAGCATGGAAACTTGCTCAAAGCATGACAAGTGCTGAGCATGGCAGAAAAACAGAAGTATCACCACCTTCACAAGTTTTATATACTGGAAAACGGGATTTACAGTTAGCGTTTTCCCCCCTCACATCTCCCCTCCCCTTAAAAATGTAATTGAATTGGATCAGATGATGGGAAGAGGAAACCAGACATCATTTTTATGGCAGCAAGCTGATCAATTCTGGTAATGTGCCCTTAAGGTTTCTATCCCTTCTCCTCTCAACCATAATGCCATGCTTCCATTTCGATCCCCATTTAATTTCTCTGACCTCTATTTTAATAAGGATAATGCTGAGTCACCACAGCAAGTCCAGCCTCACAACTCTCTGATGTACAATGGGTTAGATAACAAAAACCCAGTCACAAGGAGCTCAGTGTTCAGTTTTTTGCTTGTTTTTTTTTTTTAAATCAGACTAGAAAGGGGCTAGAATGGTGTGAGGGACTCCATAATCAGGCTGGAGTACAGGGAGAAAGGAGAAGCTAATCAGGAGTGGGTCTGGGAGAGAGAAGCTAAGCAAGGATGGAGAGTTGGGCAAGATGGGTCTGGCTAGGCTAAGGGGAAAGGAAAAGGAGGGAGCTGGGCAGGAATGGATCTGGCGAGGAGAAAGGGAGGTAGAGAGGGAAAGGGGGAAACAAGGTGGGCATACCTCCCCTTTAAAAGAGAAGGCTTATGAAAAATACATGGTGCAGGGCCGCACTGCAACAGTGCGGCCCTGCACCATATATTTTTCAAAAACCTCCTCTTTTAAAAGGGGAGGTATGGCCACCCTAGCCGGGGGAAAAGGAAAACGGACCGCGCGTGTGTGTGTGTGTGTGTGGTGGGGGGATGGAAAAAATAAAGGGAGAAGCCGAGGTGAACTGGGTCTGGCTGGAGGAGAAGGGAAGGGGAGAGGAGCCTGGGACAAGGGTGGAGCTGGTTGGGAGATAACACGAGCGAGTTGGGAGTATCCCCAGAATACCGGGCAGGGAGAAATTATTCGAGGAGGCTCCGGCTCTGACAACACCTGAGTGAGCCCGGCTGCAGGGAAGGGGACGGGAAGCTGCTCACTTACTAGCTGTTACAGCCGCTCCAGTTGCGCTGAAGGGTCTGCAGTTGCCATGGAGACGGCGTCAAGCTCCGGCATGCTTGACTTCCGCCCGGTGCAATAGTCTTTGGTGCCCGTGTGGCAACAGTCCCTCGCCCGGAACTCCTTCCCGATAGGCGGGGTTCTCCTGACAGGCAACTCACTCTCTTTCGCTAAGCGGCTGCTTTCCGGTCTGGCTGTCAGGAGCAGCGTGTTTCCCTCCGGACCCTTTGTGTAAGGCACCCGCAGCTCAAGTGCTTTGGGATTGCCGCCTCGGAGGGTTTTTTTCCTCCGGCTTCTAGTTGGGGAGGTGAGTGAGGCTGGGTTTTGCCCTGCGGGATGCGGGCACCTCTGCTCGTTTGGGTCGTTTTGTGGGAGGCGAGGCCCCGCTCGGTTTTTTGATTTCAAGAGCTCCAGGGAAAGCCGGGGAGCCCCTGGTGCCGCTCCCGGTCTGATCCCGCGCTTGGGGCCCCCGACTCTGTCAAGCGCCTCCACAAAGGGGCGTCCTCTCCTTTCCCGGACCGCTTCGGCGTAGCTTTCAGCCTCTCTGACAGTCTGACCGAGCGCAATTCCGGCTTCCATTGGCCGCTGTGGCGTCTCAGGTTGCCTGAGGGAGCCTCTGTCGCTTCACACAGCTCCATTGGCAGCAGGTTTGGTGCTAGGCTAGCCCCGGTGTCCTTGCCCCGGCTTTGAGGGGATGACACCCCCCCACCCCCTTCCCTTGTCCTGAGCTCCCGAAGCTCCTTTCGGGACCGGTTCCAGTAACAGTGCTGAGAAAACGCGACTAGTAATAAAACAAGCCCCGTTGTGAGTCACTGAGAGTTTTGGCAGTGACTTCAGTGGAGTCAGCATTGCACTCGTTTTTGGCTAATCTAGTGTTCAACGTCTGTCTGAATGTGGCTGTTAATTAAAGTGCAGGCACGCTTTTGGAGTCGGGGTTGAAGAATCCTCCATTTAAGTCTATGTCAAAAACTCCTTTTACCTTTAAGGGTGGAGGTCTGAGCCCATAGTGTCACCTCACAGTGGAGAACAGGCTGGCTTGCTGTGTAGAAACCAAGCTTATGTACATGTGCTATAACTTTTTTAAATGTTCTGGGATCATTAAGGGTGAAAGATGCTAAGCAAAACATTTTTGTCATTATTACTCATTAACTTCTGAAAACATGTAGGCTTCGGATAATAAATCAGACAGTCTCAATATCCACTTCATAAGTTGCAATCACCTCTTCTTCATTGGCTTATTCTTTTACTGGGGGAGAGGGGGAAAACCCCATATTTCTAGGTCTTAATGGTTATGGAGAAAGCCAGGGAAATGAACTTAAACAAAATAGCAAATCTGCTGAAGGCTAAATTAAATCTGGTGCGATGGCTTTGGCCATATGTCTCGGACTCTGATCTAGTCACCATCATCCATGTTTTCATCACCTCAGGACTGGACTACCGCAGTACGCTCTACGTGGGGCTACCCTTGGTGAAGATCCAGAGACTGCAGCTGCTGCAGAACGCAGCAGACTGCCTCCTTAAGGGGATGGGTTGCTGCGAGCAAATGACACCAGTGCTCCATTCTTTGCACTGGCTGGGTCTTCTGGGTCGGATTCAAGATGTTGGTTTTGACCTGTGAAGCCCTAAACAGCCTGGGCCCCGCCTATTGCTTGGATTGCCGCACCCCTGGGTTCTGGATTGGCCTCTGCAGCTGTCTGGAGGTGCCCTCCTCGATGTCCGCCGGGTTTCTTGGGTGGTGACGATGAGGGGGGCATTCTCGGTGGTCGCACCGAAGCTGTAAAACTCCCTCCCGATGGAGGTCCGCCTGGCTCCGGACCTCACCTCTTTCTGAAGACAGTGTGAAACCTGGCTGTTCTGCCAGGCTTTTGGCGAGGGAGACGGGTGATTGGGGGTGAGGTGGGTTAGCTCCACCTAAGTACTTTTATTGTGGATTTTATATTGTTTCCTATATTGCTTATTTATTGATATATTCTTTATGTTTGGTATAGTTATATTCTTATTTGTTCTTGATCTGTTGTGAGCTGCCCAGAGCTGCTATAGGAGGAGGGGGTGGCCAAGAAATTGAGTGAAAATAAATAAATAAATAAATACAGGCAGGCCAGGAACTGTGAACTACCCCATTCCCCTAGGTGAATGTTCTGTGGATTTTAATTTTGTTGCAGTGGAATCTGTCACGGGGCATTTTTAAATAAGCAAGGGCCAGGCGATGAAGGAGGGGAGTTTGTGGCTGCTGAGTGGCAGAGCACTCAGGTGGAGTGCATGGGGAGTGATTCAGTCACCCTGCCACAGACCATGGGGGAGGGGGAAGTGCACCAGGCTGGCCTTTTAAATTGACATGTCCCGGCATGAGTGCTACAGAACCCGGACTCCTCGGTGCTCACAGCCAGTTCTTGTGACTTGCAAAGGCCATGTCCCCACCCACAGTGCTTCTGAGCGGCAGCCTTGTTGACTGGTATGGCTGCCTGCCACTGTTCGATGGGCAGAAGCTCCATGGCTGCCCATTGCCACAGAGCTATTTGGCTTGCCCTATACAGAGCACTCTGGATTTTCCGACAGTGCTCCATGGGTGAGTGTTCCGTGGCTCATGAGAGCATGCATCCACCCACTCCACCTTCAAATGGGCAGTGGGCTCTGTGGCTCCTGGGTAGACATGCGGGGTAGCAACTCTTGGATGGGTAGGAATGGGATGTCAGGGGATTGTGACAACAAAATGCTAGAAGGAAGAGATGGTCTGGCAGGAGCGATTGTCCTGGGATAGAAGAGGGTTTTTTGATATCAGAAACACTCTAATGTGGTGGTGTTCTTGCAGATTAAAAACAAACATTGCCTCCACTAAGAATGTATGGATAGTTTTATACTTGTACACTTTTACTGATGAGATGAGTGTTTTTAAGCCAGGCTGGGTGGTGGTCTGTGGCACTGCTGCGGAGCACCCATTCAGGCGGAGTGATTCTGATGGATGACTCGTACCATGGCAGCCACCATGCACGCCCCCTGCCATGGATGATAGGGGAGGGGGAAGCATGCCAGGCTGGCCTTTGAAATGGACATGTCCTCACGTGAGCGGTAGGGAACCCGGACTCCCCAGTGCTTGTAGCTAGTTCTTGTAACGTACAAAGGCCGTGTCCCCTGCCCACAGCCTATGAGCAGTGGACTGGTCCGCTGGCATAGCTGGATGCCCCATTTCACACAGGCAGGGGATGCATGGCAACTGGTTGCCATGCACCTTTTTAGCTTGCCTTGCATGGAGCACTCCAGATTTCTTGGCAGTGCTCCATGCGTGGCCATGGGTGGGTGCTGTATGGCTCGCGGGAGCATGCATTCCCCCACTCCATCTTCAGATGGATGGTTGAATGAGTGGCTCCTTCCTGGGTGGCCATGTGTGGTAAGAAAGTTAGGTTTATCATTTAACCATTTGCTGGGGTTGGATGCGCTCCAGCAAAGGAACCTGGTAATGAGTAGAGCAGAGGATATAGCCAAACAAGAAGATCTGGCAGTAGTGGCGGATTGGAAAGTGGCACCTTATTATTATCACCTTAAACAAGCACACCAATTTGAGGAATATCTGGATAAGTTAAAGAACAGGAGCTTACGTAGAGCCTTTATGCAGTTACGTTTGCAATTATTTGACCCAGCCATTCTCCTTGGACGGTACAGAGGTAGACCTTATAAGGACCGACTCTGTCCCTGTAGGAACTTAGAAGTAGAGGATTTGCATCATGTCCTTTTCAACTGTATTTTCTATGAGAACATATGCGAAACCTGGCTGGATCCAGTATGTTTGGGTAAGGAATTTCTACCTGTGCTGTATAAAATGGTTTTTCTACTGAACACTCGGAAAGAGTCAGTCATGAGTGCAGTTGCTTCATTTGATTTACTGGCTGCAAAGTTACGAAATCAAGCAGTGTCAAATAATTGACTAAATTCTACCGGTTGGGATCTTACCTGTCCCCCGCATTTGGCACTCAGTCTGAGCCTTAAATAATTTTAGACTGTAATCTTGTGATCTAAGCCATTGCCACTGACCTATTTTGGTATTGCTTCCGGCTCTAAATGTTGAATTAAGTTTGTTCTTATAACTTTTTCTTTTTATTAACCATTGAAGAACTTAGTTTCACAATTAACTACAAATGAAACAAATTAGTAGGGATGATTGAGAGTTCTGATATAGATAATCTCAGTTTGCAATGTTTCCATCCCTGGAAGGGCATGGTTGCGCAATCTTATGCATAAGAATTTAGGAATTTAGTAGAAATTTAAAGACCATGGTTAATGTTGATTGTTTTAATACTTTTATGTGTGGAAATGTTCCTTTTTGTGATATGTGTCTTGGGTCATGGCGAAAGCTAGCACCCGTAATAAAATTGAATTGAATTGGGTGGGTGCTGTGTGGCTCACGGGAGCATGCATTCCCCCACACCACCTTCAGACGGGTGGTTGGATGAGTGGCTCCTTCCTGGGTGGTCATGTGTGGTAGCATGTCATTTAAAAAAACACCCACATTATTTAATTGAAGTTTTCCTGAGTATGGACCTTGCTTTAACTCTGTCCTTTTACATATATAGAAATTGTATACACTTTAAACACTGAAATGTTGGCAACGTCAGCATAGACAGCTTTATACAATTGATTGTATGCAGTGCAGTTCTGCACAAAAGGACAGAGTTAAGGTAGTTTGAAAAAATGTTTGTAGGTGACATATGATAATAAATAAATGACCTGTAAAGAAATAATTTAGTTAGTGGTAAATAGTAACAAGAGAAAGTATGTATGGTAATACATTAAGTACATATCTTCCCTTAATGTTGATGGTAAATTATGGAATATAGATAGAAAATCGGGAAATAATTTCCATGCTTTTCAGTGTTTAATTTTTGTTGTAATGTATGTTACATGTTTTTTGAAGTGTAACTAATTAATTTTCATGTTTTTTGGATCTTAAGTTAGGGAAAAATGTACTTTGTGAAATGATTTTGAAAAGGGAAAGTTTTCTGTTTTGGAAATGGTTCTGCTTTTAACGTTTTTTGAAACCGTTAGGTTGTGTTTTTTTGATAATTTTTTTGGTTTTTGTGGGGGTTCCTGGATCTGGGCCCTGGATTCAGTTTCTTCTGAAGAACCCCAGTACTAAAAAAACAAGCTCAGGGTAAGGGAACAGAGATGAGGGCATGCATAGGGTTGCCATACCTCTTCTTTAATCAGGATGTGTCTGAAAAATACATGGTGCAGCCATCCTCTTCCCCGTCCCCCCCTCCAGATGCTGCCAAGGCAGCTAGGAACCTGGGGTAAAGGGGAGCCCCGGTGGTCAGCCACTCTCTAAATCCATCCTTGCCTTGAGCAACAAGGAATCAGGATCAGTGGTGTGCTTTGCTCCAATGCTCACTAGCCACCCAAACCTGCTGTGGGGAAGGAGTGCCCCCCCCCCCCAAGCATAGTCTTGTCCTCGCCCAGGTTCCCAGCCCTCGCAAGAAGTGTCTTGCAACTTTGAGGAGGAGCATCCTCTTTGAGTTATGAGACACTTCTTGTGAGGGACATAATTGGTTTCCTCACATGATCGGCACATGCTTACTGTATATGTTTACAGCAAAATACACTCTTGACTCCATATAAAAATGTAGAAGAGTCAAGTTTCAACGATGTATCATAATTACAGGCACACATGGACAAGCACGATCATACTACAGTAGCACTTGATGGACATCTCAGGCTCCAAGGCTGTGGAGTCTGGGGGCTCAACTTGTCCGGAAGGAGGACATATGGATTGCTCATAATCCTTGGCATGGGGTGAATGAATGGGAGTCACGTAACATTTGATACAATCGTGCAGGCGCCAGCCAGCAGAACTGATTTTTAAATGTTTAATAACTCATTTTGGGCTGCACCAAGCACTATCATACTACAGTAGCACTTGATAGACATCTCAGGCTCCAAGGCTGTGGAGTCTGGGGGCTCAACTTGTCTGGAGGAGATATGGATTGCTCATAATCCTCGGCATGGGGTGAATGAATGGGAGTCACGTAACTTTCCTTACTGGTTTCTCACAACACAAATGGTGGTCAGTGACTGCTTGACTGCACCTGTGCCAGCCAGAAGAACTGATATTTTTTTTAATGTTTAATAACTCGTTCTTGGCTGCACCGAACGCTACTAGACTACAGCAACGCTTGATGGACATCTCAGATTCCTTGGCTGTGAAGTCTGGGGGCTCAACTCTTCTGGGGGGAGGAGATATCAATGGTTCAAAATCATTGGGATGCGGTGCATTTTGACCACTAGTGATTAACTTTTAAACCGTTATAAATTTTGCTTTTCTGGCTATATCTTCTTCAAATCTTGCATGTATGATGGTCCCCAGAAGTAAAAGCCATGGTTAAAGTTTCAGAACTGTAGCCCAAGTGTTTTCTTCAATATAAGGGCTTTAAAATCCCCTGTTTATAATGGTGGGTGGTTCTGCCACCATGATGTTAGTGGAAGACTGTTTGGGCTTTCAAGAGAGTTTTCCCATGCCATATATCTTAAACAAGATGGCATCCCTAAGCTCTCCACATATGAGCAATTATACGGCATAATTGAGAAACATGACAAAAATTGGAAGAATCAATTGTCCAGATATGGGAGGTGGCTGGATCTGGGAGGTTCAGCTTTAACAGGAGACCCCCCTCCCACTCGTGACTTTTGGGTTGTGGGTACCCCAATATCCACCGTTCCTTAAACTTTTGGGGGTATTAGCTTAATGACTTAAACCAGATGCTACGTGTTCAAAAGGATCAAGCTGAGGACAGTACGCACTACAGGCAGTTTATGTACCCTCCCCAAATAGAAAGAGAGAGAGAGCGACACACACAGGTGTTCAGTAACAACAGATTTATTGCTATACAAAACAGAAACACAGCCCCGGTCTGGCTGGCGGGATTTAAAAGGGGAAAACACAAGCGGCTTGCGGGGAGTATGGTAGGAGAAGGGGGGGTTCCGGTGTTGGCTCAGCGATGGGGAGCGAGAGAATGCAAACGAGGGGGTGGGGAGAGAGAGAGAGAGAGAGAGAGAGGGCTTTGCCAGTTGGCTGGGAAAGTCTGGACCTGTGGTTACCTTTCCTTGCCTGTTGAGATGGGACAGGCGGCCCACAGATCCAGCGGGGTTCAGGTGATGGAGGAAAAAAGAAGGGGAGACCAGAGTCTGGGAGATCTCTCAACTCAGACACGCACAGAGTGACTTGCACGTATCTGGGTCCCAAGATTTCTCAAAGGTTGATGGGAAAACCAGGGGCAGTTAAAGGGTGCTGGACAAAGGAGTTTGGGAGACTACGAAGGGTCGTTTGGGGTGTACAATGGGCTAATGAGCGGAAGAACCAAAACTTTTGCTTCCATGACAAAAAGGGCTATACCAGAAGCACCAGATACCTTTTACACAGGAGGTAAGGGTAAACAAAAAGTGAAGGGAGGGAAGGAAGGGCTTAACGACAGGCTTCAGGATACAATGAGTGTGTGTCGGGTTTCTCTTGGGGAATGCAGAGATAGGATGTTGCTGCTCTGAGCCATGGCTACCTGCCCTTTGTCACAACAGGGTGAGTCCCTGTCTTTAACGACTCCATTTTTTATTCAGAGGGCTCTCCCTTCCAGTCTTTTTCTCAACCTTAGACTGGTATTTTTCCATGAGCGGTCCCTTTTTGCTAGGAGTTAGGGTGGTTGGGCCTGATCCTTATTTTCCATGCCCCCCCCTCCTCTTGCATCCAGTGTGGGGCTTTTCCCCAAGCCTCCTTGCCCTTGGTTGCCCCTGTGGGCTTTGCTGACCCCCGGGTCCAAGTCAGTTGGCTATCGCAAGGGGGGGGATAGTTTGGGGGGGGGCAGGGGTCCGGGCTAACAATTCCCCCCATTGGGGACCTTTTAATCTCATTAAAATGGTCCCCACAATTATAGGATGGGCCACACCTGAACCGCAGCCTCCCTAGCCCAATACGTTGGCTCACAACATGTAAAAACACACCAGCGGCCGGAAGATCTATGACCAATGTGGTCTGTTGGAGTCTCTTCTTAGGACACTGGTACCTAGAACCCCTGTTCAGCAAGATCCCCTTCCCCTTCACTATAACGAGACGGTGGGGGGTGGAGCATTCTGGGTGACGGATGGGACAACCAATGGAGGGGAATAGAAAGGAACAGGAAGAAAAAGAAAAAGGGGAAAACACAAGATAGTTCAGACCAGGGTACTTAAAGTTAAACAAAATGATCAATACAATTATAATAAAAATCAACAAACATTATATACATAGGTACACCTGGGAGCTGCTTGTTAAATCTACATTCTGGCTAGAGTCACCTGGGTTTCCTCCGGGGGGGAGGGTCCGGAGGAATCAAAGGTATTGCCACAGGTTAATCTAGTTTTACTTACATGTGAGCCTTGGCCATGGATTAATAATTTTCTTGAGAGATCCTGCATGCTTAGAGGAATGGATCTCTTCTTAGTTTTAGGTCCCTTATTCCGAATTCTAATTTACCAAACCCTCAAAACCTCATGGCCATAAAAATCCAATTACCAATCTGTACCTGTAATAAGGAGCTCCGTGTGATGGGACAATTCTATCCAGGTGTATCATATTAGGCATAATAGTCCATAAGCTTCAGCTGCTGGAAGGAGCTGAGGCAGGCTAGAAGCCAGAGTAACTACTGTGGCGAGGAGCATTGGAGGGAAATGCAAATTTCCTCTACTCGTCGGCCAATGTAAAAGTTCCTGGTGTAGGGGAGCCTTTACAGAAACAAACTCTAGTTCCCAAAGTCTGGTGGTTTGCCTGGAAAGTTCTTTTGGAGCTGCAAGGGGGCCGCTCATGCTGTGCGCCGCTGACTGTCCTGGCTGGGAAGCTGCACGCGAAAAGTGGGGGCTTGGAACTGGTTCCGGTAAACATCCAGGTTCCCAAGCTCTGTTCTTGGCGCCGAGCTTTGGAGTGACACCCTTTCCATCTTTTCACGGGGTTCGTGGATCTTTTTGTTGGCTCCTTTCCTGGCACGGGTTCAACAGCTACACTCTTCCCGACCGCCGCTCGCTTCTGGATTTGCCTGATGAGATCAAAAGTCTGGGGAGGGGGCTTCTCGCCCTGGGGCGAGGGTTAACCGAGGACAAGGAGAGAGACTGAGGACATGGAAGTCCCTCCTTCAGGAAAAAAGAAAAAGGGGGTGGGGAGAGTCAAAGGAATGGACAGTTTTATGAACCCTTTATCACTGACATATCCAATAAGGGGGTCGAATTCCCACATTTCCCGGCAGAGGGGAGCGGATGGAGGTTGGTTTTCTTCCAGAACTGGATACCTGTTCCCCAGCCCTCCCTTAATTACAACTCTGCCCGTGATAAACTATCACGTGGGGATGTTCACTCATAACCAGTTCCCATCTAGCAGAGCCGTTGTGGTAACACTTTACAACCACTCTCTTCACAACTCCCCCCGTGGCTTTCCAGGTGGCCACTCCAATGAGAGTTCTGTGTGGCCCTCCAGTCTCGCTATAGCAAAACCTGAAATGAAAGGTTTGCCTGGTGATCAGGCTGCTTACCCGTGCTGCTAATCTCATGGCTGGATTGACTGAGAGATCATTCCGCTGTTGAGTCAAGTGGGGGTACTTCTGCTTTCTTGGTCTTCTGGATCTTCCCCTCCTATTCATGGCTGCCATGCAAATCTGGGATACCAGTGATTCTCTGAGGCCGAGAGTCCATCTACTGAGAGGGTGTGGAAGAGCTAGCTGGTTCTGGGGGCTGCCTCGCTGGGAGATTCACAGGTTTCTCTCATTGCTCAAATCGCCTACCCTTTGGTACAGCTGCTTGCATTTTGGCTTTCTGCTGAGACAAAAAGAAACGGGGGGGGGGGCGCTTGTCTGGAGGCAAGGGGAGAAGCACGAGGGGTGGGTGGGGTCTTCGCCTCGAAGCAAAGGCTGCCAGGAACCAGGGGAAAAGCAAGTTGGGGGGGCAAGGAGGCCCCTTTTTCTGAAGAACAGTGGTTGCTTCACTGCCCTATGGAGCTAGGGCGGGGTTTGGACTCTGGTGTGATTTAAGGGAAGAGAAATCGCTGGAAGAGGAAAGGGTGAGGGGAGTTTGTCTCTCCCCCCCTCCCCCTCCGTCGTGTCCCAAATGGCTGCAGCTTCTCAATGGATACACAAGCAACCATATCAAAAATTGGAAGCTTATGTCCGCCGATATCAAGCTGCCATCCCATACATACCATCATGGCATCAGCAATTCTGCCCATCCCTCCTCAAGCTCAAGCTCACACACACACACCCCTACCTCTGCAGTCCCACAGGCACACCCACAGGGAGCCCCTCCACATGTGTGCATGGGAACTTATACACATGCACGCCTCATACAAAACATCCATCACACCTGCACATGCGCTCACACAGTTTACACTCGTACATCCCACAGTCAAGCACACACAAATCAAGCTGGCCCACATAGCATCTCAAGCAGTCCCTCACACACACAAATCACTCACATGATCTCTATCATTCAAAAACCATCAACAAAACAAACAAACACACAAAATGGGGTGAAGGGAGATACCTCAGACTACATTACACTTGCCGGGGCCAGGGAACACTGCTGCTGGTTAGGGCATGGTGTGGGAGCCACATGGAGAGGTGAGTAAAGTACATTACCCAAAACAGGTTGGTGAATGTCATCATCTCACTCCAAGCCCTGTCCTGGAGACCTGGCCATGGAGGAGGGCTCCTGGGGAACCCTACAGGACCCTGGACATTCTAGGGGTTGTTTCTAGGCATAGGGTTCATGGCATGCCCTGAGGGAACCGAGGAGTGGGGACTGTTATCCATGAAAGCGGTACACGCTGTTATCTGTTGCTTTCGAGTGGGCCACTTACCTTCCCCCATCTCCCTCATTTATTTATTTATTTATTTATTTAAAATTTATATCCCACCCCTCCTGCCCTCATAAAACCAGCCACTTGTTGGATGCCTGTACACAGCTCATCCCAGGTGATCTGTGCCAGATCTATCCTCAATGCCATCCTAGTTGGGCGGGCCAGCCCTGCATGTACCGCCTCTATGAACTCCCGGTTATCCTACTGCATCACCGGCCTCCCATTCCTTTGGACAGGTACCACAACCTCTGCTAGAGCCCCCAAAAGCTTTTTCCTGCTGACGTAGGACTCAGGCTGCTCCCCTGGAGCCTGCGTCTCCAAAAGGAACAGTCTGTGTGGGCTGTGTCCTGGAAGGATGACCCACAACACTGCCTTCATCCACTTGCCAGTTAGCGCCGTGGAGGTCAACCATGCTTAGCCCTGCTTCCAGAACCTGCAAATCCTCAAGGGACGTGCTGGCCAGAGCGAATTGTGTCAGGTCCACCCCATCTGCTGTGGGATACATCTGCCACACCCTAGCCATCCAGGAAATCGCAGTGTCCTGGTTCAGCGGACCCTCCTGTTTGGCAATGGCTTTTGCCTGAGTGGGGGACCACCTAACCATTTCCCTAATTTCCTCGTGGGCAGCTCCCCCTCTTCCCCCCACACGATTCACCTCCTGGCTTACAACTGGAGCTACAGGCTCTGGGGCTTGTCAGGCTGGATTGTAAGGACCCTCAGGGATGGTGTCTACAGGGAGGCTGGACTCTTTCTTAGGGAACATGGGCCCCACCCCAGGAAGATCTTCGACTCGCTCGGCGGCTATCAAGCCTTTGTGCAAGTCGAGTTCTCCCCGCAGCTTCTCTAGTGCTGCCTCACAAGCATCATGGCACACCGCGACTTTAGCAGTCTGGGTTTGCTCTGCCAGGAAGCGAGCTGCTGACTGGGCTTACCCTAGCTGTTCTCTTAGCCCCTCTAACTCCCTCTCTGCCTGCTCTGCCCTGGCCAGTGCCACGGTGTATTCCTCCTGAGCTTTCCTCAGGAAGGAGGTTAAGTTCCATTTTTCGGCCACCAGCTCGCTCTTAACCCCCTCCAGTTCCTTGCACCGAACCTCCCATTTTCCCACTATCTTCCCTTCTTTCTCCGCCCTTTTCCCTCTGCCCTACACTCCTGCTTAGTTTTCTTGAGTGATCACATAAGTCCCCACAAGCTCGCCACAGTGCACAGGCTGCGCAAGTATCCCTTTTACTATTTTGGGGCTTAAACTTCTGGCAGTAACCCTTGTATGCCTTATTAACTGATGCCACCAGGCCCTCAGTTTTAAAGCACCCCGGCTTCCATGGGCATTCTCCCTTCTCTGCTGCCCACCTTTCTAATCTGGTTACCCTGGGCTCCTGATCCACCATTCCCTCTACCCCCCAGGTACTAATTTCTCCTCCCGAGCCCATTCTGGTGTACCCTTCAGAGTTACCCTGTATCACCTCCACATCCCAGCGGTAAACCCCTCGGGCAACGGACACAGTCCCACCCCAACATACTCTTAGCAGTCGGGGAACCCACACTAGGATCCCCAGACACAAGGCTGCCCAGGCAATCACTCGTACAATATTTTCAAATGACCCCCCCCACCCGCTCCTGATAGGGAGAGACTCCAATACTCCCAGGACTGGCTAGGCGCCTCCTCCTGAGCCCAGAATCCAAACATATCTTTAGATTGCCCCAAACTTGTCACCACAAGTTCAGGACCACACACAGATCCCTGGACTGCCTCTGCAATACCAAGATTCAATTCCTCTACAATCCCGGGGCCACTTTATACAGTCCCGAGATCCACAACTCCAGACTATTCCTCCCCAACAACCCAGACCCCGAATCCTTAAATCCACAGGTCCAGAGAGGAGAAAGGAGATAGAAAATGACACAGGAAAGAGATAGAAATATGGGGGTTTCGGCTGACTGTAGCTACGTATGCCTTCATGGACAATCCTGCATGGATTACCACATGCCTGCCCGCATTCTCCACCAATCTGTTAACAGGAGACCCCCTCCCACTCGTGACTATTGGGGTGTGGGTACCCCAATATCCACCGTTCCTTAAACTTTGGGGGGAATTAGCTTAATGACTTAAACCGGGGTCTCCACGTGTTCAAAAGGATCAAGCTGAGGACAGTACGCGCTACAGGCAGTTTATGTACCCTCCCCAAATAGAAAGAGAGAGACAGACACACAGGTGTTTAATAACAAGTTTATTGCTATACAAAACAGAGAAAAACAGCCCCGGTTTGGCTGGCGGGATTTAAAAGGGGAAAACACAAGCGGCTTGAGGGGAGTATGGTAGGAGAAGGAGAGGGGGTCCGGTGTTGACTCAGCGATGGGAAGCGAGAGAACGCAAACGAGGGGGCAGGGAGAGAGCGAGAGAGAGCGGGCTTCCCCAGTTGGCTGGGAAAGTCTGGACCTGTGGTTACCTTTCCTTACCTGTTGAGATGGGACAGGTGGCCCACAGATCCAGCGGAGTTCAGGGGGATGGAGGAAAAAAGAAGGGGCAGACCAGAGTCTGGGAGATCTCTCAACTCAGACACGCACAGAGTGACTTGCACGTATCTGGGTCCCAAGATTTCTCAAAGGTTGATGGGAAAACCAGGGGCAGTTAAAGGGTGCTGGACAAAGGCGTTTGGGAGGCTACAAAGGGTCGTTTGGGGTGTACAATGGGCTAACGAGGGGAAGAACCAAAACTTTTGCTTCCATGACAAAAAGGGCTATACCAGAAGCACCAGATACCTTTTACATAGGAGGTAAGGGTAAACAAAAAGTGAAGGGAGGGAAGGAAGGGCTTAACGACAAGCTTCAGGATACAATGAGTGTGTGTCGGGTTTCTCTTGGGGAATGCAGAGATAGGATGTTGCTGCTCTGAGTCATGGCTACCCACCCTTTGTCACAACAGGGTGAGTCCCTCTCTTTAACGACTCCATTTTTTATTCAGAGGGCTCTCCCTTCCAGTCTTTTTCTCAACCTTAGGCTGGTATTTTTCCACGAGCGGTCCCTTTTTGCTAGGAGTTAGGGTGGTTGGGCCCGATCCTTATTTTCCATGCCCCCCCACTCCTCTTGCATCCAGTGTGGGGCTTTTCCCCAAGCCTCCTTGCCCTTGGTTACCCCTGTGGGCTTTGCCGACCCCCGGGTCCAAGTCAGTTGGCTATCACAAGGGGGGGGTACATCCGTTCTGGGGGGGACCAGGGGTCTGGGCTAACACAGCTCTGATCAGCTGTTAAATGCTGATAGTCCTCAAGAGCTGATCAGTGCTAACTAATGAAGGGTTTAATGCTGCCAACATCTGGTAGCTGATCTGCTCTTTAGTGCTGTTATCAGCCCTGAACCCCTGATAGATGCTAACAGTAGTACTTTGTTTCAGGCATCCTGTATGTGCTGTGAAAGCAGTGGGGGATATAAAGCAGGTCCAGAATAGAAAAAGATTTGGATGTTGGAGGTCAAGATAAGAGGAGGCTATTCTATATCTTTAAATACTCCTCCAATTATAATTAAAAATCATTGTGGTGTTTTTGTTGTTGAACAGGTCAAAGAAACGTATTACCTAGCCAGGTGATGGCTTTTCTGCAGAGTCCAAAAAAGGACTGGTATTGTATTCTTGGCGCAAAGCCATCGGAGAGCTTGACAGAACTGAAAAGGAAATATCAGAAACTAGTTTTATTAGTAAGTATATCTTACCTTATTTAAATAATAGGAAAGGAAGCTATATAAACTAGTATTACAATAACTTGTTTCCAGTTTTGTATAAATAGAACCTGGCCTAGTAAGTGTTGTAATTTTGTAAGTGATTACAACTAGTTTAGACTATTGGTATAAAACTTCAAAAAATGTTGTTGATCTATAACCCTTTCAGAATAAAATTGCTTTCTTATTTTTCAAAATAACATTGATATGCCTCAGTCTTCAGACATTCTGAAAATGTACCAGTATTTGATTGCTATTTCATCATGTGGAATGAAAATGGGACAAAGGAATTCTCTTGAAACTTATAAATAAGTCTCTTGCTTTCTCTTAATTAAAGAAAATGCCTGACATTCTCATTTGAATTGTGGCAGCATGAAATGAATCAATCAGTGTTTGTGACGTTACAATTTGCTACCACGGAAACAATTATAATGTCACAAACACTAGATTGTGGCATCACTGGATAAATCAAGCATGAAGAGCAGGCTGTGTGGGGGGGGAGAGAGCTGTTCTTCACATACGAATTTATTTCTAATTTTCAGTAATGGGATATGAAAGCGAGAGACGATTTATTAACTTTTGACTATTGACCGTTCTACTAGTATAGCTGTTTGCAGAGCTTCTCTTGAAATGTTAGTCTGCAAAACTGAACCTATATTTTTTTAGTCTGTATTGACATGGAAATGGTCCAATATTTATACTGCTTTGTCTACTAGACTATATTGGGTGACATTTTGAATTGTTCCTTTACATGGTCACAACATAGAGCACACAGCCTGGGAAGGAGTGCCTATGGTGGCTCCCCTCTTCCACACCTGTTGTGGGGGGGCTCTGGAAAGTAGGGGAATTCTCTCATGGACACACCAGGGATTTTACATTGTTCTTATTTAGTCTGACCCTTTCAGCCAGCATACATAGTCCCTGACTCCAAAAGAAATAGACCCTTTTAAAGCGGTCTGTGGGCGTGCCACTGTGTGGGCAGCAGATGCACACTGTTGCTTTGTGCATGGGGTAGGGTGGGGGGGTTGGATTGCAGGAACACGCACCTCCACATTTACATGGGATGCTCCTCTGCGTGGACGATGAGTATCCATGCGTAGGAGCGTCTTGTGTAAAAAGGGCTTTTGGGTAAAATCCTGATTTCATAGAGAGTTTTATCATTTACTTAAATTGAGGCAGGGCTTTACTCAGTATGCTTAGCTTACATATTTTAAATAGCACTGAAGGTCTATTTTTCCTTTCTGTTGGATGCTTTGGACCATCCTAAATTTATATGTAGTACATGGATAAAATCCCATGTGTTCTATATAGATTGCATAGGACGAAACTTTTCAAGTAGGTTTATCTTGCTGGGTACTACAGAATGTGCTTGGCTGGAATAACTTTTACTTCTTCATTTTTAAGTATGGTCCTTAACCATACATCCTGTTCAACCTGTATCTAAGGCCCCTGGGCGAGATCGTGGGTAGATGATGGTTGGCCAGCCCTGTGGCCTGGGCAGGGGGCGCGATTGTGACTCCCATCCTTGATGGGAGGGGTCTGGCCTCCTCTCGCTACTCAGGTTTGGCATGCTCCTGGATCCTCAGCTATGCCTGGAAGTTCAGGTTGTGACTGTGCCCAGGAGTGCCTTTCACCAACTCCATCTGGTGAGAAGGCTGCGTCCCTTTTTTTCCAACGTCATCCATCCCTTCGTTACCTCGAGGCTGTACTACTGCAGTGTGCTCTATGTGGGGCTGCCCTTGCAGACTGTTCGTGGACTGCAGCTTGTGCAGAATGTGGCAACTTTATGGGGGTGGGTTGCTGGGAGCACATTACACCGGTGCTTAAGAGTCTGTGCTGGCTGACTATTGCATTCCAGGCACAATTCAAGGTCCTGGCATTGACCTATAAAGCCCTAAAACGGCTTGGTCCCTACTTATCTGAATGACAGCCTCTCTCCTTAATGTCCCTTCACGGCCCTTAAAGTCTGCCAAGAGTGCCCTCTTGCAGGTTCCATCACTGGCCCAGTTTTATACGGTGGCTACCCCACAGCTTTGGAACTCCCTTCCCTTGGAGTTTACCTAAGACCTTAGTTTGAATGTCTTCTGGAGGCAAACTTTTTATTCAGCCAAACATTCAATGGGCAGGGATAGATTTTGGGGGATGGGTAAGGGGATGTTTTAGTTCAATGGGTTTTTTTAAAAAAATTAATATTTATATTTGTGTTATGTATTGTGCCCTGAGCCTCGGGGGGTAGGGTGGATGTAAGAATAAATGAATAAATAAATCTTAGCACTACTTAAGCAATAACTAGCAAGAATATGTGAAAATTCATAAGACCGTAACTTTCTCTTTTAGATAGAATAGAGCTTGCAGTTTGAAGATTTTCTCCTAACTTAATTTTAATAAGAAGAATTATCTATATAGACCGCGATCTGCTATTCTCCTGTGCAGGGGAACGTTACATCAGCGGACAGCACTGTGGTGCCAGTGGCCACCGTGCCGAATCGTGTTCCCACCCCTGCGCCATGCTGGGAGCAGATGGAGGAGGTGGGGCACCGGCAGGAAGCAGGAGGAAGTGGGGCAGGCGGAGGTGCCTTGACCCTCAGGAGCTGCTGCATGCCCACCTGGCCAGCCTCCAAACCGTACAGCACTCACTCTGGACCATGGAGCCCTGGGCATTCCCCTGCGAGACCCTGCCCCTCCCGTACCTCACTGGTGTGGCAGGGCTGGGACAGGAGCCGGGATGCGCAGTGAAGCATCCAGGGCTCTCGTGGTCTAGAGTTCGGGGGCTAGCTGTGCGGCATGCAGCAGCTCCTGAGGGTGAAGGCGGATGCTGCCTGTTTCCAGATGGCTGCACACACCTTACTCCTGCTCTGAGCAAGCGTAAGGGAGCGCTAGCGCAGCAGCTGTGTTCGCTGCGGGAGGGTAGGGGGCTGGTGGGCTTGCCCACAGTGGGGTACCCCGGTGGGATGCTCACATCCCTGGTGGGGCACTCCCAGTGAGTTGGGGACCGCATTCTTTACTGGGCCCCCTTGCCTACTGCCAGCACAGGGGGTGTGGCCACCTCGCAGAATGGAGGGGGTGTGGCAGTCTGGCTGGCAGAACTCTGCTTCTGTCAGCGCCCGCACACCCCTGCTCCCGGCCACTTACTCTTTCTGTGCCTTCCACCAGCATACGGCCCCTTGCACTGGTGGTGGGGCTAAGCTGGATTGCAATCATATTCTATAGTGAGTTGTGTGAACAAATAAGATGATATAATAAAATAAAGGTCATAAATGGAAAATTGTTGAGGAAGTGGAAGGGGCCTAGTGTTGATGCTCTTTTTTATAAAAACTGAAAAAGCTTTTATCAAATTCTGTGTTTAAGGAATGAATTGTAGTCTGATTATGATGACTATGACAAAGTTCACTAATAGTGATTATTTTATTATTTCAGTATTGCACTCTCACCAAATAATTTTCATTGTGTGTGGCAGATGTAGTGGAACTGATGCCATTCTGTTCCTTATAGCAGGTTTGGCCCTGTGCTCAGTGAAGTTGTTACTAATTAGCAAATTTTCTATTAGCTTCCAATGGTGGAGAATCATGTGTTTATAATGATGACGGGATTCAGGAAAGCCAAATAGTAGGCGACACCCTTTGCTGATGGCACATTCCTTTTCCTGGTACCCTTTGCAAACCTCCAATTGCAGGGTTTGGGGTGGGATTTACTCGTGTCAGTACAGCTTTGCTGTGCTCTATGATCAGCTCTTTCCATGTCCGCAGTGACTATTCGCCAAACTGTGGCCCTTTTTACATGAGATGCCCTCCCATGCCCATGCAGATCCACTGCGTGGGCATGGGGGTGGTGCCCGTGTGACGGCTGTGGCCGGTGGGTGGGGGTGCATGTGTGCTCCACCCATTGGCCGTGTGACGGCCACCCCCGCACTGTGGTGCACGCCCATCCCCTCCCCCCACTGTGGACCGTGTGAAAAGGGCCTATGTTACCAGAATGCAAAAGTTGGCCCTAAAAGGGTTGCAACATCTAACCTCCTTTATTTGAAATAGTTGAATGCTATGCTGATTCTAAAATCCATGAGATTATAAAGCAGCAAGTATTCCAAATATCTGTTGAAATTGATACCACCTATTCATTTTATAATTTGTGATTGTTCTAAATGCAGATGGCCACTATGAATGAGTATTAGTAGAAAATGTAATTGCTTGTTTTTGTAAATATCCCTGCCATGGAAAATGACAAATTTTGTTGTCTTCAAATAATTCAAGAAGCTTTTTGTTAAATTCTAGCCTTTTGCCATCTTTTTTTCCCTTTGTAATTAACACTATATAACGTGAGCATTCTGAATGAGCAAGACTTGCCATATGCCATTGAAGAAGGAACTGGTGTAATTTAGCGCCCAAGCCAAGGTATGCGCACACCCCAAGTGCAGGCTGCATGCGCACGCCATGTACTTACTAGTGTGCGCACATCCTGCACTTGGTATATGTGCATGCTAAGAGCAAGCCCTTGTTGCATGTCCATACCTTGGAATGGTCCCATTTTCTTATAGGGTAACAAACAGATAAACAAATGTGGCTGTAGTGTAAATCTGGTAGGAATAACACACCAAGGCGCTAAGACAGACTCACTTAAGACAGCATCTTAATTTTTAAAATGTAACATTTTTTACTTTAAAACTTTAGCTAGGAGAGAGCAGTTACCTATTGAGCAATACTTGTGCCAGCTTACAACCAATATTTTTAGGTAAACGTAAGCATTAACAGGTTTTTAAAAATTAGGTTGTATATCATACTTTGATCAGAATATCTTCTATTTTATGAGAATGTTTCTGGGTAATAAATCTCAACTGACCAGTACTGTTTAGGAAAAGCTGTTCTCTTCTTTTTTTTCTAAGTATGTGATACTAAGTCATATGGGAAGGTAGGGGTGTAAATGTAAATAAATATTTATTTACACATAATAAATAAATGCTTGAACATAAAGCTCCAAATCCAGGCATTTTTGGTGAAGAAAAATACTTAACTTCAAAAGCAGTGGTAATGTTTTTGGATCTTCCCAGCTCTGCTTCGTACCATCTAGTATAAATATTTTGACCTTCTCTAGGTTCATCCTGGGATGTACTCCATGGGCGTGAAAGACTTGTGAACAGTAAATTCTCCAGGTATTGATGGAAAACTATGTCCTGTTATCTAACAATGTGGAAGAAGGAGTCTACATTTGACCCGCAGTCCTTTGATATTCAGAATGTGTTCACAGTTTTGACATATTTGTGATAAGTGCAATCATTTTTTCAAAGGCTGATGGATTTTGGTTTGAATGATATGAAAACATAAATGCACAAATAGGGTTTGGAGTACTGCTACTTTGTCAAGCAACTTTCTTAAGTTATTACATTACATAGAAGGAATTTCTGCTTATTGATTATGAATTTTGGCTAGGTTAAAATGTAGATGATGAATTTAGAGTAATGGAAGCAATTTCTGGGGACATAATTTACACTATTTTTTCATTTACCACTGCTGTCATTTTTCAGTCTCACTTTGTTCCTGTAGTTTAGGGTCAAAAATAAGTTGCCAGGTTGTTTTCAAATTTGCTTGCAGCTGTTGTGCATGTGAAAATTGCTGTTTACAAAGAATAAACCTACCAAATATATATGAGCTATGTCTAGCTGAAAATCAGATGTCTGTTCCTGTTCCTGTTGATGCTGATGATATTATAGGATACCTTTCAGCTGGAAAGGAATTATTGTGCATGAAAATTATATGCTGCTGTTGCAATGTGTGCCCTAATCTTAAAGAAAATTCATGTAATTTGAGAGAGCAGTGTGTAGGGGGCTTATTCTTAATGTGGAAAGGGTATAAAATGCCACTTAACACTCACATGAGCATTGAGCATTCAGACTTTTCATCATAAGTAGGTACACCTAAATTAGTATTAATCTTGCTAAGTAATCGATTCTGAAAGTATAAAAAGCGCTTTCCAGAGTGCTTTGGATACAAGGGATGAGGAAAATCACCATGTCAGCAACAAGGGAAGAACACGCTAGTACTTTTGTATAGTTGAGCTACCATTACCAAATAAAATCATCTTCATTTTAGTAAAAGGAATATGAATTAAGGGAAGTTCTATAAGGAAACTAGTAATTCAGAAGCCAAAGAGCTTTTAGCGTCTTGTAAAAATATTAATTTTGTACTTTGAGACTTCTTTGTCTATGATCACCATACCTACTAGGAATTAAATTCAAATTAGTTATAAACAAAGATAAGATTGATTCGGGCATTTAAAATCATCATATGAATTTATATTCTAAATGTAGCTATAATTAACCAGAATATTTCTCCCTGAGCTAGGTGAGAGTTTAACAAATAAGCAAATTAATTTTCAGCATTTTATACAAACTTGTCATAATCAAGACCATGATGTTCTGTTAAAACTCCATGACTGCTTTCAAACTGGACAAGATATTTTTAAAGCTGACTTACTCTCTCTAAGTAAACTCCCACAAAATATCCTTGATATGGTCATAATTTCCTAATATTTATCACCATTCTTCAGTCATCTGAGGTGAAGGTTTAGAAATGCGACAGGGTAAAAAGTTTGTTGAAATCTCAGTTTCCTTCATCATTACCTTATGACACGGGTTCTACGGTGATTGTTTTCAGACAGACGTGAGGTTGGCCACCCCCGGACCTGCTCCGGTGGTGTACCCCTGCATCTGCCTGCTTGCAGTCCTGCCTAGGTTGGGTTTAAACAGACCCAGCGGCTGCCACAGCCCACCCATGTGGCAACCCTTCCCCCACACCAGAGAGTTGCGGGCGGTTTACCTGATGCTCTAGGCTGCCATCTGCAACTCTGTGGTGTTGCCGTGGGCAATCCCCAGCAGCAATCTGCTGAGGAGACAGCCAGAGCTCCACCTTCAGCTGGTCCCCCGGGTTTGGCTGGCCCACTCTGCTGGTGGTGCACTGGGATGTTCCGCATTACTGCCGGCAGGTCTGCCTTGGAGCAGGGACAGCTGCTCTGCCTCTGCTCTGCCTGCACTTCTGGCAGTCCGCCTTTAGCTCGACGGGCCACCTGGTGGTGCAGCGGAGGAGAGGTGGGTCGGCTGTTTGTCTAAAAGCATCCAGTGTTTGCAGCAAACTTTCTGTAGACTTGTTTTGCAAGCTACTAACAAAATACATGAAAACAAAATGATTTACCTTGAAGCCTCTGAAAGGTTTACAAGAGGTTTGAAAAGTTTAACTATATGGAAGAGTTTTATTGTAGAGATCTCCTATTCTGTAACTGCTGTTACTAGGCTTAACATATGAGAGAATTTTTTTTTTCTGTAGCTTCAGTCTACATAACGTCAGTGGCAGAAATGTGTAGTATGCAAACCGGTGAACAAGGTAAAATTCAGTCAAGATATGAATACTGATTTAGCTTTAACTTTGGAAAGAAAAGGGTTTGAAGTATCATCCTAAGAAGCACAACTAAGACATGTTCAGTATGTGCACTGTCCAAAAATGCTGTTGAAATGCTAGGAAGTATTAAAGATATAGATTAATATGGTGGAATGTTGACTTTTGTCTTTCACATTAATTACTGTATTTGGAAAAAGGATTCTAAAATACAAAATGGGTGGAACAAAACATAATGGAGACTAGAAAGGCTTGGACCATCATTTTCAAGAGCAGGGAGTTATTGCCCATTTTAGTAGCCTGCCTTTTGAGATATCATGTAAAAATGCTTGGTCTACTCAGCACTGCTGAAAATTTTAAAACTTTGAATTTACTTAGGTCAGGGTTGTCCAAACTCTTAACCACATCAAGTTCTTATGCAGAACCTGGCCCATGATAGATGGTTGTAGTTAGATGATTTAGATGATAAATATGATCCCCAAAATCTATGCAGGATGATGTTAACTTAGGGGATTCAGAGTTGCTTAAGACTGAGAAAGGGATAAAAATTAAGGGACTTCAGGTGGAATTCACTGGAGAACAGGTAAATAACAATTCCAGGGTGGCTGATTCAGTCCCCTATAATGTGCACAGTAAGAAGAATAAAAACAAAGAATACACATAAATGTCTATATGCAAATGCTAGAAGCCTAAAAAGTAAGATGGGAGAATTAGAGTATATGGCGCTAAATGAAGATCTAGACATTATAGGCATCACAGAGACATGGTGGAACGAGGATAACCAATGGGACACTGTAATACCAGGGTACAAAATATATCTGAATGACAGAGTAGATAGAGTTGGTGGTGGGGTGGCTCTATATGTAAAAGACAACACTGAGTCAAGTACAATTAAAATTTTAAAGGATGAAAACTGTTCCCTAGAATCTCTATGGATAGAAATTCCAGGTATAAAGGGGAAGAGTATTGTAGTAGGGCTATACTATCGCCCCCTGACCAGGACGGAGAGACTGATAAAGCAATGCTAAAAGAGATGAGACAGGCTACTAAAGTCAACAACATAATAATAATGGGTGACTTCAGTTACCCTAATATTGATTGGGTAAATGTTTCCTTGGGGGGGGATGTGGAGGTCAAATTTCTGGATGCCCTAAATGACTGCTTCCTAGAACAGCTGGTTCTGGAACCATCAAGAGGAGGAGCTATTCTAGATCTAGTCCTGAGTGGCACGCAGGACCTGGTGCAAGGAGTAACTGTGGCAGAGCCACTAGGCAATAGCGATCATAATATGATCACATTTGACATCATTTCTGTAGGGAGAAAGATAAACAAAAGTACAGCGGTAGCATTTAACTTTAAAAAGGGAGACTATGACAAAATGAATAAACTAGTTAAAAAGAAACTGAAAAGCACAGTTGCAAGGACTACAAGTTTGCAAGAGACGTGGAGGCTGTTTAAAAACACCCTTTTGGAAGCCCAGATTAAATGCATCCCACAAGTTAAAAAAGGAAGCAGGAAGACCAAACGTCTTCCACTGTGGTTAAATGGGGAGGTGAAGGAGGCTATTAGAGCCAAAAAGGCATCCT
>QEPC01008061.1:1768244-1803909 GCA_003113815.1 Sphenodon punctatus | reverse complement strand
CATCATTAAGGACAGAATTACAGGGCATGTTGACAAACATGGCTTAATGGGGAAGAGTCAACATGGATTTAGTAAAGGTATGTCATGCCTCACTAACCTGTTGGAATTCTGTGAGGGTGTAAATAAGCATGTGGACAAGGGAGACCCAGTAGATATAGTGTACCTGGATTTCCAGAAAGAATTTGATAAGGTCCCTCATGAGAGACTCTTGAGAAAATTAAAAAGTCATGGGATAGGAGATAGTGTCTTACTGTGGATCAGAAACTGGTTGAAAGATAGAAAGCAAAGGGTAGGACTAAATGGTCAGTTTTCACAATGGAGAGATGTAAAAAGTGGTGTGCCTCAGAGATCTGTATTGGGACTGGTGCTGTTTAATATATTCAGATTTGGAAAAGGGTGTTAAGAGTGAGATGATCATATTTGCAGACGACACCAAGTTATTCAAGGTAGTTAAAACACGAGCAGACTGTGAGGAACTGCAACGGGATCTTACGACGCTGGTTACCTGGGCATCTAAATGGCAAATGAGATTTAATGTGGAAAAGTGCAAAGTGATGCACGTAGGGAAAAATAATCCAAGCCATGTGTACACATTCAAGGCTGGGTACTAAGCTAGGAGTTACCACTCAGGAAAATAATCTGGGGGTGGTTGTGGCAATACAATGAAATCCACAGCGCAGTGCTCAGCAGCAGTCGAAAAAGCAAACAGAATGTTAGGAATTATTCGGAAGGGGATAGAGAATAAAACGGAGGAGGCCATAATGCCTCTATACAAATAAATGGTGCAACCGCACCTCGAATATTGTGTGCAGTTCTGGTCGCCCCATCTCAAAAAAGACATAGCTGAACTAGAAAAGGTACTGAGAAGGGCAACAAAAATGATGAAGGGCATGGAAGGGCTCCCGTATGAGGAGAGGCTCAGTAGGTTGGGGCTCTTCAGTTTAGAGAAGAGACGACTGAGAGGAGATATGATAGAGGCCTATAAAATCATGAGTGGTGTGGAACTAATAAGGAGCAGTTATTTACCCTCTCAGCTAGTACTAGAAGTAGGGGACACTCCATGAAACTCATGGGTGGCAAGTTTAAAACAAATAAAAGGAAATATTTTTTCACTCAGCGTATATTTGGGTGGTGGAATCTACTGACAGAGCCTGTGGTAAGGGCCAGTACTATAGCTGAGTTTAAAAGAGATTTGGACAAGTTTCTGGAAAATAGGTCCATTAGCAGCTATTAGCCAGACAGGATTAGGGAATGTGATGGGAGCTGGGGAAAACAATAGGGAATGGATCTCCATTGTGACCATGTTGGGTGCTTCTCCCAAGCCACCGTGAGACTGGCCACTGTCGAAGACAGGATTCTGGACTAGATGGACCATTGGTCTGACCCAGTATGCCACTTCTTATGTTTTTAGTGTGTTTGTTTCTCCGGTAACCTTGGGGAATGTTCCCTGAACTGGCACACAGGTCATGAATTTGACTCTCATTCCACTAACACATCACCCCTTTTCTTTTCGACCAAGTTCCTTCCTCATTTTACAGCTAAGCTAACGGGTTATTTGCACCCAAAATGAGGACAGGAACTTGGGACTCAAACAAGGCAGACCCAAAGTTTAGTTACTAGCCCTCTAACAAACAGCTGTGCAAGTTACTGGGCAAATGTTAATTACTTCTCGAGTGGCTAAAGGAAAAAGAACTCAGTAGTTGCTCCCATTCATAATCAGTATTCAATATACTTTGCAGATCTTTTCTGTTCACTTAAATCACAGGATATTTGACTCAAATTGAGGTCATTTGCACACAAACTTTGGTAACCACTGTGATAGAGCTTTGAACCAGGGTCCTGAAACTCGATGTATCATGTCTGGGTTTTAGGAGGGGATGTTTTATATGCATGTTACTGGCTGTGTTTTTCAAGTTTCCTCTCATGCATTAAGAAGCCACCTATAACACGTTTTGTTTAAAGAAAAAAAGAAAAGAAAAAGAAAACCCTTACATTAAATAATAAAATAGATGTTATGCAACAACTAATATAAAGGAGGAGGAAAAATCATTCACAAAAATATACACAAGACTTGAATTAAAGTTACTACACAACTGCTCAATTCAAGCATCAACAAAAATTGGTGGTGGTGTATTTTTTATTAACTTATGCCAAGTATAGATGTCTTTCATAGACATCTGGATATAGCTGAATTTTTTCAGAGTAATGTAATGGCTGAGAGGTGTGATGAGTTGCAGTAGAGAATATGAGGTAGCAGTGAGGGAGAGAAATCATTGGCTTGATTAGTGGATTGAGACCTAGGGTGCTCTTTTCGACGCTATTGTAAAACGTGGCTGCTCCGCCTGGCTTTTGATGGGGAGGGTGGGAGGAATGGGTTAGGGAGGTGTGTGGTTTGAGCTATTTTATTCTATTTCCTCCCAGATGATTGTTTTAATGCTGTTTTTTATTGTTTTTATTGTTTGTTGTTGTTATGTGAGCTGCCCAGATCTGCCTGTGGCAGGATAGAAATGTTTTAAATAAATAAATAATAATAGGTGGGTCCTGGGAGGCACCTAGGGGCTGAACCTGGGGCAGTCTGAACAGAGCCTAAGGTGGTGGTGGTCCAGGGGGAGAACCAGCCCACAAGCCCTGGTGCAGTGGTGTTACATCCCCTACTGCCATCTCTTCTTGATGCATGTTCTGGCTGCCTGCCCAGCTGAGGGCTGGGGATCGGGTAAGGGAAGGAGGGATGTGGCTTCTCGCAGATTCCCCATCTCTCTGACTCTCTCCTGTTGCTGCTGCTTCTAGCCATTTATATCCGCTCCTTGGTGCAGCTGGGATCACCCCCACCTCCTAGCTCTGCTGCTGCCACCCAGCCACTCCAGGTCTTGGAATTTAAAAAAAATGTTTTGGTAAGTTTCATCCACACAAGTTGAGTACTATTGATCTAGGCTACTTGCAGTGACTGAAAATGTTAATAACTTTTAATTCTTTTTGGGATTTGGACTCGAGCAATTGTGGGTTGAGTAGCAATCTCACGTTCTATGTAGTGACTGATTAAATCAATACCTATGAATTGCTACGCACCCCTACATAAAAAGTACTTGCAGGACGTATCTCCTTCCCCCTCCTCCAACACTTGAGTACATTAACTAGGAAAGCGTTACAATTTGTGCTTCCCAAACTGTGTATTGTGGCTCCTAGGGCTTCACAGTCTGGAACTGTGGATGCAGGCGAAGCACTCTTGCTCCCCTTCCAAGTAGCTGATCAACAAGGAGCATGTACACTCTGCCCACAGCACAAAACCATAGTTCACTCAGCATGGTCAGATGGGATGTCAATCCAGGTAACAATTAAGTGGGATGGGCTTGGTGTGTCATTGCGAAGTGTGGGCAAACTATATTTATTTATTTCCGTTTATAGCCAACACTTCTCTGAAGGCTCAGAGTGATGATAAAGCATACATAAAAATAGGCATAGGATAAAACCAATTTAAAATCCCAAACCTGTATAAAAATATTGTTGGAGGAGCCCTCGGCCCAGAGCTGAAGCCCACGCTACAGAGAAATAGGCATGGAATCAGAGCCATGGGGTATGCTAAATTAAGAGAAAAGTTTTTTATTTATCGGAACAGTCTCTAGGATCTAGGACCAAGCCTCCGAGAGACCCAGAAATAGCTTGCAGGAGAGGGTCTGAGAAGGTATCTCAGACCCAGAGTTTATATACCCATTTCAGTACAAAGTATATTATGTTGTCTACACATTGGGTCAGAGCCGACTAGATAGCACTTGAAACAATCTCGCATCCTTGATGACACACACATTGTTTGTTGGTGAACATCCTAGAGCAGCTACATTGTTGATAAGTAACATTGCTGATTAGCAAACTAATTATTGGCTCTGGAAGGGAGGTCTCTATCCGTATGCTCACACTGGATGAAAGTATCCTTTTTCCAGGAGATTAGAACAGGATGGTGAGCTAGCTGGACCAGCTCGTTTGCTTCCCAAGGGTACATGTGGCCTAAGGGTAGATACAGCTCCTTAAGTGTGCAATCTTTACCATACTTTATGTGCTAGCGAAAGATCACTAGCTCTGTTGCTGCATATATGTCCTTGGGCTCCAGATAACATGGTCCATCTGCTGATGGTTACAGTCTATACAGAGCGAATCTGATTTAACCCTTTACTTTCATGTATGCCAGAACTCTTTTTAGTGTTTTTCTTCCTTATGGCTATACCTGTATATACCCATACCACTACAAATCTAAAAATACCCCATTTAAAAACAGCATCCCAAAGCCTATCTTCATCTACCGAATGCCTGACTAAATAAATAGGTCTTACATTGCCTCTAGAATATGTTCAGTAGGGATGTGCGAACAGAACGCGGTTCGGATGTTCGGACATTCGGTCGTTGGTTCAAAATCCGAGTTTGGGTTTGGTTGTTCAGTTTAGCGGAGTTTGGTTTGGCCGGAAATGGCCAAACATCCGAAAATAGCGCTATCGATACCAAAATCGATTTTTTTTAATTTTATTTTTTGTATCGGTATCATTTGGCCCTGAAACCACCCCTGGTCTCCACCCCTGGTGCCAGGAAGTCTGCTCCTCAGCTGCTTCCCCCTTCCACACATGGTTTTTCCCACCCGAAGTCACGTTTTTCCCGCCTCCAAACTCATCCGAATTGTTCGGACGTTCGGTTCGGTTGTCCGAACTCTGAACATCCGAACCGCGTTCGCACATCCCTAATGTTCAGGCTTGAGCTTTGGCGAACCTCCAGAGCAAAAGTTCTTAAAGGTGCAGCGCAGCCACTGAGAACACCTCTCTGCATGTATGCTGCCGTATGGATTGGGTGCAATGATGGAACTTGCAAGAGGATGCCCCAACTGACCTTGCTAATCATGATGGAACATAAGGAAGGAGGCAGACTTTTAGAAATGTATATGTTTAAACTAGTGGCTATGCGCAGACGTTTTTGCATGGTAAGCACAAGCATGAAACTTTGGGGTGTTGATTGTGGTGTCTACAGCCACACAAGATATGTTGGGAGTGGGGTGAATAGACTGGAAAGGGATGGGAGAGAAGCATTGAGTCATCAGTGTCACACCATAGATTCAGAGAGACTTTGCTGCTGGATTAGGGGCAGTAGGTAGAGAGGACGAGGTGATGGAAGCCCCATCTGGTCCATCTTTGTGGGAGGAGTTTCAGGAAGTGATGCCGGCGGATGTCTTGGGGTCTGTGAGCGAATTTGATCCATACCCATCCTGGCTGGTGAAAGCCTCCAGGAAGACGTTGGAGACGGTGCTGGCGAGGGTAGTGAACGCATCCTTGCAGCAGGGGAGGTTGTCGCTCAGTCTCAAGGAGGTTGTGATGCGCCCCCTGCGGAAGAAACCATCTTTGGACGTGAATGCCCTCGCCAGTTACTGACCTGTCTCTAACCTTCCCTTTTTAGGGAAGGTTATTGAGTGGGCGGTGGCAATCCAGCTCCAGGCGCATCTAGACAGCATCGGTTTCCTGGACCCGTTTCAATCTGGGTTCCGCCCGGCTATGGCGCCGAGAAGGCGTTGGTGGCCTTGGTCGATGATCTCCGCTGGGAGATGGATGCAGAATGTTCAACATTTCTCATCCTGCTAGATCTCTCAGCTGCTTTTGACACCGTGGACCATGGGCTGCTGTTGAGACGGCTGCGTGACCTGGGGGGGGTCTGGATGGGACTGTTCTTGAATGGTTCCGTTCATTCCTCTCAGGGAGAAGCCAGCGGGTGGTGCTGGGGAGGAGACATCTTGCCCCTGCGCCTTATCCTGTGGCATTCCGCAGGGTTCCATTCTGTCTCCATTATTATTTAATTTATATATGCAGCCCCTGGGGGAGGTCGTGAGAGGGTTCGGGGTGCTTTGTCACCAATATGCTGATGATACTCGGCTCTACCTCTCTTTTTCAATGGACCCAGACCCTGCTATCTCGGTGCTGTCCCAGTGTTGGAGGCCGTGGCGGAATGGATGTGGCAGAGCAGACTGAAGCTCAACCCCGATAAGTCGGAGGTGATGTTGGTGGGGAGAGCGAGGGAGGTGTTGGCCCCCCTTATTGGAGGGGTTCGCCCTCCCATAGCTCAACAGGTCCGGAGTCTGGGGGTGGTGCTGTACGCGGATCTCGGCCTGGAGCGGCAGGCGGAGGTAGTCGCAAAGGCTGCCTTTTGCCAGTTGCATCTGGTACGGAGGCTGCGTCCATTCGTCTCCGGCCCGGACCTGGCCTCCCTCATCCATGCCTTCGTCACCTCGAGGCTGGACTACTGCAACACGCTCTACGTGGGGCTTCCCTTGTGCCTGGTTCGGGGGCTGCAGCTAGTGCAGAATGCGGCGGCCCGTCTCCTTTCGGGGACGGGTCGTCGGGAGCACATAACACCTGTGCTCCAGGTTCTGCACTGGTTGCTGATAGCGTGCTGAGCCAGGTTCAAGGTGTTGGTATTGATTTACAAAGCCCTTCATGGTCTCAGCACCTCATACCTCAGGGACCGCCTCGTCCTCTGTGCCCCGGAGCGGCTCCTTCGGTCTGCTGGGGGTGCCGTTTTGGAGGTCCCCCGTTTTAAGCGGGGGGCCACAATGGAGAGGGCATACTCGGTGGCCAGGCTGCATCTTTGGAACTCCTTACCGAGGAAGCTCGCCTGGCCCCAAGCCTTTTGATATTCCGGCGAAGGTGTAAAACCTGGCTGTTCGCCCAGGCCTTTGGGGGTGGGGCGGGGTTAGTGGATTTTTTATCGCCCCTACCCTATTTATTTTTTAATGTATCCCGGGCCCTGTTTTTAATATTGAGATTGTATTTTTATATGTTTTAAGTTGTTTTATATTTGTTGTTTTTATTGTTGGAAACCGCCCCGAGCTGTGTTCAGGAGGGGCAGGGTAAAAATCGAATAAATAAATAAATATAGAGAGGCCCCAAGTGCAAGCTTGAAAAGTTTAGGAATAGCTGTATCTCAGATATTATGTCCTGACCATTCTAGTTGCAGCAGTTACCCTGCAAGCGTTTTCTTACAATACTTGTCACGCCATCCTGTATCCAGTAGAGGGGACCTAGTATTTACTGGCCCATAGCTTTTTTTTCTCAAATGTTATACTGCCCTTTTCTTCATTTGTTAACCAAAGGAAAGGGATGCTGTAAAACAGGAGTCCTTTTGGAACCCTTTTAATCCAAATTCCACTGGTGGTGTGTTTTTTCTACAAAAAAGGTTAACCTCGGAAACATGTGAAGACATAATTGCTGTACACCGCCCTGAGTCGCTGCATAGCGAGTAGGGCAGTATATAAATGCTGAGATAAATAAAAATAAAACATGTCTAATAGATCCCAAGTACAGTAGTATACAGTGTGTTGGTCCCAGATTTGAAATGTCTTTTATTGCACCTACTTCTGTTGATGAAAGTGTATAAACTTTCAAGCTACACAGAGCTCTTCTGGAAGACAGCAACCAATTTGCACAGATGTATAGCATTAAAAAAACCTAGCTCCGTTTGGAACCTCTGACTGGAAGTGTTTTGTAGATGATTTTGCAGAATTGTGTATCAATGATGGCTGGACTAAAACAAAAACCCAAGAGGACAGTAATCCAGATGGGATCAGTTCTGTATAATCCCACCTTCCTTGCATTTGCAACCATGAACCTAATGTCATAGGGCTTTCTCTAGTTGGCATTGCTGTTCAAATTGTAGTGTCAAAGGAAGACTAAGTATGAAGGCCACATTGGAGAGTGCTGCAAAACAGGCATTTGGTTCTTTCTGTCATCATTTGAACACTAGATTGGCTTGGCTATGGGCTCAAGCTGCTTTAAAGGTGTGCTATACTTTATGTAGAGAGATGTCAAGCTGAGGATGTCTAAATGCTAACCTACTTTAAAAACAACACTTGCATTTGCTGACCCCTTTGTTCCTTGAAAAATCCATCTGTTTCCCAAACTAGTGGCTGTTAAAATTTAAATTACCGTAATGGCCAGTTCTGAAATAACAAACCCAGGGCACTGAGTTTTCCTAAAATCAAGGACTATCTGACAGCAGGCTTGTTGTACAACTTGATAGCCTGCCTGCTTGCAAGAAATAGACAGGCAGAGCATAGGGGTGGTGCAATCGCATGTTAACAAATCATAACACAGCTGGTAGATCTAATTTTAGGCCTATCAGCTTTGATGTCCCCTTAAATGCCAATTGTGCTTGGCCTGAATTATATTATTACAACTTTTTAAACTTGTGATAAATGTATAATTATTGCTGAACTTGGAACAAAAGATCTTGTGCACATAGCAAAGATTGTTACCTAGATATTGTTAATTTTCAAGCATAATATTGAATACTTATAACTTCTGTTGGCCTGACTGAATGGTTTGATGGCCTATTCAACTAAGATGCAATCTAGCTTATTTAGCTTACACCATCGGTCCCCCTCGGGCTCCATATACAGAGGGGAGACTGATCTTAACCAGCGCCCGGGACCTTCCTTCTATGAAAGATCACGTCACCTATCATGGGACCATTGCTCCCGTTCGCCATGCTCCTGCTGCTCCCCTTGGGACGACTTCCGGTACCGCCATGAGGATTTCTCCAGGTACCGCTGCACCGATCCAGTCCACTATCACAGCTACGAGCACGGCGAATACCGGTACCATCGGCACCCATCTCGTTCTCCTTCCCGCTATGAGGGGGACTTCTCCACTTTCGACCAGCAGGCCCTTCCGCCGCCATCTCGATTTGTGCCCCCGGCACCGCCCAGGGCGCCACCGACGGTTACTGTATCTAGGCCTCTGCCGGACTCTCCAAGACCTTCGTGCCTCCATAGCGCGCTACAACCCCCGGTACCGACGGTACCACTGGTACCCCACCTGCTGCCAATGCCGCAACAGGCCCCAGTACCACCTCCTAACCCGCAACCAAGGTTAGATCCTATGAGGGAACCATCTCTCCTGGACTCGCTGCTAGCCCCAGCAAGAGACACCCCCGCCTCTGTACCATTAGAGCAAGAGCACGAAGCCTCGTCCGAGAGTGCGGGCTCTGTATCCTCCTCTGTACAGGATGAGGATGAAACAATCTCTCCACCACTCACCGATGCTATAGCGGACCCCATGTCCTCCCTCTCCACTGAGGACACCAAAGCCTTTCAGGTCATGCTTAGGAGGCTAACTTCTGCTCTCCCCAACATACCTACCAAGATAGTAAAAAAATCTCAATCTGGACCAATCTTTGGGATCCTAGGATCCGGGGATGCGGGGCAAATTATGATGCCTATCCTAGACCAGTTATTAGAGCCATCCAAATCCGTATGGGCCAAACCTGCCTCTGCCCTACCCACCAATAACATGGCAGACTCTCTTTAAGCCATACCCAGAGAGGGAGCTGAAATGTTTTATAGACACCCTGTCCCTAACTCCCTGGTTATAGCAGCTGCCTCCCTAAAGTCTAGGGCGGGCAGCCTCCAAACTTCCCCTGCTGACAAGGAGGGTAGACGCCTCGATGTAATAGGTCGTTAGATTTTCTCGTCTGAGACTCTTTCCCTCTGGGCTGCCAACTACGGCTCTGCCCTCTGTGGGTACCAGCACTGGCTTTGGGCCCAACTGAGTAGGGCCTCCGATCCAGCCCAGATCTTAGCCCTTCAACAAGAAGGAATGCAGATTGCCAGATTTCAGTTGACTGCTAACGTGCATATAGCTGACGCCAATATTAGAGGTATAGCGTCAGCAGTCACCCTTAGGCACCACGCTTGGCTGCGCTCTACTGCCCTAGCCCCTGAAAACAAGGCACGCATCGAGGACCTTTCCTTCGATGGGGAGGGCCTATTTGCGATCTCCACTGACGACACCTTAAAGAAGGTGAAAGAAATGTGTCAGACTGCCAGGTCTGCAGGGGTAATTCGTTCAGTCAAGAAAAGATCTTTTTATCCCTCCTCCACCTCTGCCTACCACCCTTACCAATCTAGACAACGGTACCTATCCTCCTCCCAGGGCAATAGGAGGTTTTCGCCCCAATTCCAGCAGCAACGGCCACCCTCCAACCAGCCCCATAGGCGCTTCCAAAAACAGGGGCAGGGGCAAGTCAGCTTCTACCTCTTCTGCTAGACCCTTCTCCAAGCAGCGTTTTGGAGGCTGTCCAGGTCAAGGGAGTTTCTCTTCAATCTCCTCCTTTCCGAAACCGTCTCCGGCCCTTCTACCACCTTTTGGGCCTCACTCACCTCAGACCGTTGGGTTAGAGAGATCATCGCCTGTGGATACTCTATCCAGTTCCACTCTCTAGCGCCCGACTCCCCTTCCCCACCCCTCCGGGGGCCTCCCCCCAAACCTCAAATACTACTTGAAATCCAGGAACTTATCTCCAAAGGGGCTATTGAAGAAGTGCCACGGTCTCAGCATAATACCGGTTTCTATTCTAAGTATTTCGTCGTCCCTAAAAAGGACGAGGTCTTCCGGCCTATACTCGACCTTCTCCATCTAACCAAGTATATCCGGAAATTTAGATTTCGCATGACCTCTCTTCCCATTATATCTGGGTCTTCAAGAAGGAGATTGAATGGCCTCCCTTGACCTTAAAGGGATGACCTATTGTCATATTTCCATAAAAGTTCCTCATCGACGCTACTTACGTTTTCTTGTAGGAAACAGTCACTTCCGGTATTCTGTTCTCCCCTTCGGCCTGTCTACAGCCCCCAGGTTGTTCACAAAGTGCGTGGCAGTGGTTGCAGCCCACCTCAGAACTCTGGGCATACGAGTGTTCCTGTACTTGGACAACTGGCTGTTTGTGGCCCCATCCCCTCGTACGTTAACAACCCAGCTCAGCTTGGCACTAAAGACCCTGCAGGATCTCAGTTTCATCATAAACTACAAGAAGTCTCACCTCGTTCCTACGCAACGTCTTCAATTTATAGGGGCCATCCTCGATACCAACCTGTCAAGGGCCTTCCTACCCAACAACAGGTTCCAGGACCTGCTGGCAACCATCCTACCCCTTCAGACGAAACCCAGAAGACCGGTATGATTCTTCCTCCGTCTCCAGGGCCTGATGGCAGCTACCACTTCAGTGACTCCTTACACTCGTCTCCACTTCCGAACTCTACAACAATGGCTCACAAAAGTCTACAACCCCACTTGCCATCCTCTCTCCATGCACATCACGATCCCACAAGAAGTCTATCACGACCTCATTTGGTGGACTTGTCCCCGACACGTACTCACGGCATGCCCTTCGACCCTCCTTTGATGCACCTCTCACTCACCACAGACGCATCACTCACAGGATGGGGAGCTCACATCAACGAACTCACTGTGCATGGTCTGTGATCCCAAGAAGAGACGCACATGCACATCAACCTATTAGGGCTGCGCGCCATCAGACGGGCACTTGCTGCCCTCCTCAACATCGTCGAAAACCACAACGTTCTAGTCCTCACGGACAACACCACAGCCATGTGGTATATCAACAAACAGGGAGGTGCGAGATCTACCCTTCTCTCCCTAGAGGCACAGGCCATCTGGACGTGGTGTATCCATCACAATATCCACTTACACGCTGTCCACCTAGCAGGACAGGACAACTCCCTAGCAGACCAGCTCAGACACAAATCCTCCGACCAGCACGAGTGGACCCTCAACGATATCGTCCTTTCCAATATTTTTCATCTGTGGGGCACCCTCACCACTGATCTTTTCGCCTCACAAGAAAATGTGAAACTTCAACAGTTCTGCAGCAGGGCAGGACTCGCCCCGAAGTTGATCTCCGACGCCTTTGCCATTTCCTGGAGCGGGCCCTTGCTATATGCCTTTCCTCCCATCCCTCTCCTGTACAAGGTCCTGCACAAGATCCAGACGGACCGGGCGCACGTCATCCTAATAGCCCCTGCGTGACCCCGCCAGCCCTGGTACCAAACTTTTCGAACCATCGCTATCGACGTAGTCGATCTACCTCTCCTTCCCGATCTCCTTTCCAAGGACCAGGGGTCAGTCCTCCATCACGACCTCCAGTCGCTCCACCTCTCCACCTGGCTGATCAAGTTCTAGTACAGGACGCCTCCCCCGAAGTGGCTAGAATTTTGCTTAACTCCCGTCGCCCATCGACCAGGGCGTGTTACTCTGCAAAATGGAAACGTTTCACGTCTTGGTGCGCAACCCTACCCTGCAAATTACACGAATTGTCGATGAACCATGTTTTCAGATATCTGCTACACCTTCACGGTTTGGACCTCTCTGTTTCATCTCTCAAGGTACACCTTGCTGCGCTCTCCTCTCGCCTCTGTCCACCGGGCCCAGAGACTTTATTTTCGCACTCCCTCATGAGGACCTTCTGGAGGGGACTAGTCAACTCCTTCCCCCCCCACCTCCCAACCTACACAACCATGGGACTTGAATCTCGTCCTCACCAAGCTAATGGGTCCCCCCTTCAAGCCTATGGCATCTTTGTCTCTGGAGAACCTGTCTATTAAAACAGCTTTCTTAGTGGCTATCACATCTGCTAGGAGGTTTCCGAACTATCCGCTCTTCGGGCCTCCCCTCCTTACACCGTTTTCCACCTCGATAGAGTGGATCTCAGAACGGACCCTTCTTTCACCCCTAAGGTCATCTCCCCCTTTCACCTCAACCAGACCATCTCCTTGCCTGTATTCTTTCCTAGGCCGCATTCTTCCCCTGCGGACAGGGTTTTCCACACGCTGGACATCAGACGAACGCTCTCATTCTACCTTTCTCGCACTCACCCCTTCAGAGCTTCGGATGCCCTGTTCATATCCTACAGCGGACACCGTATCAGGGTAAAACTCACGTCCCAAAGACTTTCTAAGTGGGATTTGCTCTGTATAAAAAAATGCTATGAGCAAACTGGCAGGCCGCCGCCTTCCCACCTTCGTGCTCATTTGACCAGAGCAGTTGCCTCTTCGATCGCCTACTTCCATGGAGTCCCCATACAGGACATCTGTAGAGCAGCCACGTGGGCCTCTGTGCACACTTTCACCAAGCACTACTCACTGGATTTGGGCGCAACGTCGGAGTCCGGCCTTGGCAGAGCAGTATTGCAATCCATCCTTCATTCACCTCCTTGACTCCCTCCACCAGAGGTAATTCTTTCTCTCTGCTTTTCACTCTCCCATTAGTGAGAATCGCGGAGATCCTCGAAGAAGAAATAGAGGTTACTTACCAGTAACTCTGTTCTTCGAGAGAGCTCCGCGAATTCTCACAACTCGCCCAGCCTTTCCCTCTGTCTCGGAGGTACCTGTCCGTTTCCCCAGGACGGGAATGGAAGGAACTGAGGTGGCGTGGGCTCCGCCCCCCTTTATAGCCTCCTGCTCTCATGCGAACTGGAGCCCGCGCTTTTGGGCAGGCGGGAGGGAGGGGGAGGGAGGAGGGGCGGAGCCCTCACCTTATTTCTAGTTCTTTCCAGGACATTTTCTGCCTGGAAACTGCTGATAAAAGCGGAGCAGGAAGTGAATCCCATTAGTGAGAATTCGTGGCGCTCTCTCAAAGAACAGTTACTGGTAAGTAACCTCTATTTTTTGGCACTAAGAAAAGAAGTAAATGGTATCTGAATGGCCAGGCTATTGAAGTAGTGAATAAATTTTGCTACTTGGGTCTCACTTTTACAAGTAAGCTAAGTTGAGAAGCCCATACATGTAAGGCAGCTGTTAAGGCAACACAGACTAGACGGGAGTATGAGTTTCTGCAATAAGTTCCAGAGGAAACCATGGAACAGAGCACTAGAAGCTGATGAAGTGAAACTTGAATCTATGCTGTTATATGGGTCAGAAATTTGGGGAAAGGATGGTAAGGCAACAGTGGTTATCAAAAAAGTTCAAAATAAATTTCTGAAAAAGTTGTTTTCCATCCAACAAGGTACTCAAGTGGCAATGGCAAGGTTGGAGGCAGGTATACTGAATGTAGGGTCAGCTGCGAAATTACATGCCACCCACTACTGATTGAAAATCAGGCGTTATTCTCCAAAGAGGTGGCCTAAGCAGGTTTTGCTAGACATGCAGAATTGGAAAGGAACTATGTTCCCTTGGTTGATGGAATAAGATCAACCATCTCATATGCAGGATTAGGAGAAAGATGGGTTTATGAGAATCCGATACCTCTACCTGATGACATATGTTATTGATTCTAGGATTATGGTTATATCTCAACAGGAGGATATGGCAGTCATAAGTGCTATCAGATGTGCTGCATTATATAAATATATTAACACTGATTGGAAGCAAGGACCGTATCTATTGCAAATAAAGTTGGCTCGACATACAGAGAGTATCCCTGAACTTAGGTTTGATCAATATGGATCTGCAGTTCAGGCAAGAAGGTGGAATAAGACTCCTTGTGATCAAAGTTTGTGTTCCTGTCCCTTAAATGACGTGGAAGATACGGTACATTTTGGGGGGGTATGTCCAAAATATGATACTGTGAGGAATCGATATCTTACTCCCTTGGTGGAAAAATTAAGATATAATAATTTTGAGAAAACTCTTTTGGTTCTTGCAAAATATGTCCTTGAATGTTTTGTATGAACTAGCCCTGTATATGCTTGCAGCACAGAAGTTGCGGAAGAGATCTGTGAATTTATGACTGTAAATTGTATTGACTGGAGACTGATGAAATTATGAGGGAGCTCAAATCATTCTCTTTTATGTTTATTATGTTTTTAAAAATTATTATTTATTTATTTATTGCTTAGTGTTGCATACCACATAAAACAAACCATATGCAAAAAACCATATAACATACATGTAAATTAAAATTATATATGTACGTACAAATATAATTACATGAAATATTTAAATCACTAACAACCTTAACCAAATAATGCTAAATACATAAATATTATGTTTTAAAATGTGCATTTTGTATAAAATTGTTCTTCTTGTGGAGCAGGTTTTATTGTATTTGTATATTTGAATAATTCTTTTTGGTCTATGACCATAAATATCTCTCTCTATATCTCTATCTGCTGATGGTTCCACTTTCCTCTCATTCAGGTTCTTCTTCTCCCCTGTAAATAAGCTAAGCATGTGCCTGAGACTTCTCAACTTTGTGAATATATCCCTGTTCTTTCCTAGATTGTTAGTCTCTTGGTGCGGGGACCTATCTCTAATTGATGATTGTACAGTGCCAGGTACATTGCTAGTGCTATATAAGTAGTAATATAATAATAAAATGGAGTCTAGATGGGGTGACAAGCTTGCAGATTTTTAAAGCCGTATTGGGGACACAAACACACACGCTTTTGATGGGAATCAAGGTAAAAACTTGCAATATAGGTTACTGCCTAACTTACAACAAGAAGTTGTGCTACATTTTTAAAATTCTCTCTCTTGGGCACCACGATGTATACTTCTGTTGTCACATCCACACAGTTGGATAATATCTTCAAATTATCAAGCATTTAAAAATGAGGCTTAAAATCTCATTCTGTATGTCCATTTGCAGAACCTTGTAAACTTAACACTTCCCCACTCTCAAACTCCCAGAATATCATGTTTCACAAGGTAACAACTGATTTGACAAGGAGAGATCCCTAATAAATAATCCCACTCCTTGGCTAGTGTCAATGGTAATGAGACCAATCTAGTAAAAATTCCAGAAGACTAGCCGTGTAGTCTATAGCTCTAAAACGGCAAAAAAGTCTTGTGGCACCTGAAAGATTTAGCATGAGCAAGAAATTCTTCTCTTCCTGACAAAAACTCCTGCAAAAATAAGAGGTTTTCTTGTTAGTCTTTAAGGTGCCACAAGACTCTCTTTTTTGCAATCTAGTAAAGGCACACAACTAACTATTCCCATGGGTAGCCTGTTGAATTCAATGGGACTGCTTCTACTTAAGTTTTCAGGACTGAGCCCTATATTAATAAAATTAATCATCTGTCAGATGTATTGGGGAATCTCAGTGATACTACTTTTATGTTACTTTAAAAAGGAAAAAAAGAAAGGTGAGGTTTTTCATTAACAAATTAAACCATGGGAGAAGCAATACTTATGGAGGGTAAACAATCTATTTTAAGACTTGGTAATAAAGGTTTGATTGCCCCTGTGCTTTAATTTCTGTTTGCAGTAAAGCATTAAACTGTGCAACAACCTGGTTTAAACAATGGGTTAAAACAAAATTTAACTGGAAAGCTAATTGGGTTCTTTAGGGAGAAAGTACTGGATATTTTTTTATTTTATTATTGTCCTCTCTAAGCGGTGGAGAAGTCTGGAACATTAGGAAGGGGTGGGGGGAAGGTTTTGTGGTGCTTAAACACTTATCCGTGATGGAGCCCAACCTCATTGGTTACTGTGGTCAGCAGCCTTAGAGTGCTACTAGATCCATCACTGTGCTTGAAGTTTCAGGTTGCAGTGGTGGTTAGGAGCGCTTTGCACCGACTCCGGGTGAAAATGGACATGATGCTAACTCGACTTCAACATTGTTTGAATATTTCTTATTTTATTTATTTATTAATTTATTTATAAAAGATTTTTATCCTGCCCTCCTGCCCACAGGCAAGCTCGGGGCGGCGAAGAACAAATTAAAACAATAAAAACAACTTAAAAGTTAAAAATCCCATATGCAGGGAGAAAAACAACCCCCCCAACCAACCCCCCTACCCTCCCCTCGCGAAAAGTCTGGCGGAACAGCCAGGTCTTACACAAACGTCAAAATGACAGGAGAGTGGGGGCCAACCAAGCCTCCTCCGGAAGCGAGTTCCACAGCACAGGGGCAGCCACTGAAAAAGATCTAACATCAGTGGCCACCCATCTCGCCCGGGCAACCTCCAAAAAGGCTCCCACGGACAATCTCAGGGGTGGGGAGTGAGGCAGTCCCGAAGATAAGCAAGGCCCAGGCCGTGAAGGGCAAGGTCAAAACCAGCACCTTGAACCTAGCCTGGTGCTTTATAGGCAGCCAGTGCAGAGCCTGGAACACAGGTGTCATGTGCTCCCTGCGGCCCGCCCCCATAAGGAGACAGGCCGTGGCATTCTGCACCAGCTGCAGCCTCCGGACCAGCGTCTCAGGCAACCCCATGTAGAGCGCGTTGCAGTAATCCAGCCTCGAGGTGATGAAGGCATGGATGACTGTGGCGAGGTCAGAGTCTGAGAGATACGGCCGAAGCCGCCGGACAAGATGTAACTGCCAAAATGCACTTCCTGCCACAGCCACAACCTGAGATTCCAGGCTGAGCCGCGAATCGAGGAGCACACCCAGACTCCGCAGCTGAGAGACCATGGGAGGGCGAACCCCCCCCAAACAGAGGAGATTCAACCACCCCCAGGTCCCCCAAGCCCTCNCATATAGATGTTAAACAAGAGGGGGGGACAGAATCGCACACTGCAGGATTCCACACGTGAGGTCCCGGGGGGACGATGTACATTCCCCCAAGACCACCCGGTGAGTTCTCCCGTCCAGGAATGAACTAAACCAGTCCAAGACCATCCCTCCAATCCCGGCACGGTCCCGTAGGTGAGTCACCAACACCTCATGATTGTGTCGAATGCAGCCAAAAGGTCTAGCAGGGCCAGTAAGGTCTGACGACCCTGGTCCAACGCCAGACAGAGATCGTCAGCGAAGGCCACCAATGTAGTCTCTTACCATACCATACCCAGGCCAAAAACCAGACTGAAAGGGGTCAAGAAAGCTGGTGTGGTCCAGATGTTCCTGGAAGTGCTATGCCACAGCCCGTTCAATAACCTTCCCTAAAAAGGGAAGGCTAGAGACCGGCCGATAACTGGCAGGAGCATCAGCATCAAGAGATGGTTTCTTGAGCAGGAGCCTAACCACAGCCTCCTTCAGGCAGTCAGGCACCCTGCCCTCCTGAAGGGAGGTGCTAACCACCCCAGCCAGCAATGGCCATAACATCTCCCTGATGGCTTTCACCAACCAGGACGGGCAAGGATCTTGTTCGCAAGTGGTGGCACGAACAGATCCCAACAAGGACTCCACATCGGCAGGCGACACCATCTGAAACCAATCCCACAAAACAGGACAGGACGGGGCATCCATGGCCCCAAGATGATCCTCTGCAATAACTGTGGTACCGAAATCGTGGTGGATGCGCGCGATCTTATCTACAAAGTACTCGATAAACCAGTCACAGCTGTCACTGGATTGCTCCAGGTCCAGGTGGAGGCAGGTAGGACTGACCAAACATTTTACACCTGGAAAAGCTCCACTGGACGTGACTTTGCAGATGCAATAAGGGCAGCAAAGAACTGCTTCTTTGCTGCCTGCACCGCCACAGCATAGGTCTTAAAACTGCTCTTATGCTGTGATCAATCATACTTGTCGCGAGTCCGGTGCTACCGGCGCTCCAACCGCCTGCTCTCCCGTTTCAAACACCGCAGACCCTCAGTAAACCAAGGAGATCTGCGGAAGACTCGGGAGGGCAGCGGACGCCTGGGAGCCACTCTGTCAGTGGTCTCAGTCAACAAGGTGTTCCAGAAAGCTACGAGATCATCGACAGAGCGGGTGTCAAGGTCCAGGGGAAACTCCCCCAGAGCATTCCGGAACCAGGTTCATAAGTCTCCGGGGGCAGACTGATCTAATAGGTCCTGCACCCCATTGGGGGCTGACATGCGCCAGGATGCATGCTTTAAGGAGGTAAGGGCCAGACCATGACAAAGGCTCCACCTCCCTGACTTCTACCAACTGGGTGTATTGGTGCCCTATGCAACCCTGCAACATGCATAAGAAATGTTAAAGCGGAGTTAGCATCATGTCTGTTTTCACCCTCCATCTGGTGAGGAGGCTGCAGCTGTTTCTTTTGGGGTCAGACCTCGCCACTGTCATCTATACCTTTATAACTTCAAGGCTAGCCCACTGTAATGCTCTTTATGCAGCTATTCTCTGTTGCTGCCCCAATGTTGTGGAACTCCCTTCCACAGAGGTTCATTTAAGCCCAAGCTTGAGTATCTTCCAGAGGCAGTGTAAGATCTTTCTTTCCTGCCAAGCCTTTGGGAGGCAGGAATAGGGGTTTGGTGGAGATTTTTGGAAGGTGGACTGGGGTGACATTTTTAGGGGACTTTTATTTTTTTTATGTATTTTATCAATCTTTACTGTGTAAGCCACTCTCACCTTAGGAGAGGGGGGAGTGTACACTTAAATAAATAGGTAGGGCAGCCCTTGAAGACGGTTTGGAAGCTGCAGCTGGTGTAGAACGCAGCAGCACGCTTTCTGATGGGGATGGGTCACCGAGAGCACATTACACTAGTGCTTCAGAGTCTGCACTGGCTTCCAGTTACTTTATTTTATTGTATTTGTATTTGTATTTATTTATTACAAATATTTATATCCTGCACCCTCCTGCACACTGGCAGCTGAGGGCGGCGAACAACAGAGTCAACTATAAAATCTTTTTCAAATACTACAAACAATTAAAAATATTAAAATACCAAAAACAGACTAAAAGGCAGAAAAAACCCTCCCCCCACCCCGAAGGCCCAGCGGAACAACCAGGTCTTACAGTATCTTCGGAAAGAAGGGAGATCTGGGGACAGACGGGCCTCCATCGGGAGGGAGTTCCACAGCCGAGGTGCCGCCACCAAGAACGCCCTCTCCACCGCCACCACCCGGGAAACCCAGGGGACCTTGAGTCAGGCACCCCTGGTCGACCGCAAGGACCGCGAAATAGACCCGGGATCTGAGGCGGTCTCGCATATAAGCAGGACCCAAGCTGTTTAGGGCTTTATTGGCCATCACCAACACCTTGAATTAGGCCTGGAAGACACTAGGCAGCCAGCACAGAGTACAGAGCATGGCGTCCCATGCTTTCTGGGTTCAGGATGCTGATTATTGACCTATAACGCCTTAAATAGCTTGGGCCCTACATAATCTCAAAGACCGTCTCCCCACCTGTGCTCTATCGCAGTCCTTAATGTAGGCCAAGAACAACCTCTTTCTAGTTCCATCAAGCTTGTACATCAAAGGCACCTAGAGAGGTTTTCTCAGTGGCTGCTCCACAACACACTAACTCACTTTTCCACTCGATGTTTTTCAAAGCTTGAGCATTTTCCAGATCTTTCTATCTGACTACGTGTCTAGAGACTGTGGATAAATTATTAGGAAATAAGTTTTATATTGTATACTATTTTATTTTGTACTTAATGCATTATTAAACCTTTCGATTCACACCTATTTTATCAGCCCTCAGCCTCTGGGATAGGGCAGCGTATAAATCTAAATAGATAAATCAAGTGGGCTCATCTTAAGTTAATGCTAAACAAAATATTTTTTAAAAAAACAAGGTATGAATTTACAGATCAGTTTAATGCTTTATTACTTTTTTCTTTTGTAATTCCAATATTAATTTTCAAAAATTGGTAATACTAGAAGATAACCAGTCATTATATTTTGAATGTGCATGCAATTGTCTGGTGAGGGGTATGCTCCAGCTCATGTGGAAGTGCACTGAAGATATTGGGTAAAAACAGCGACTACTCCTCATCGGGCTGGGGAATGACATGCCCGTGACTGGGGAGCTATCCTGCCGACCCAACAAACATACGAGTGACCGCCTCTGCCCATGCCCTGCTCCCAGTGCCCTGCCCCCTTCCCCCCCATGACTGACTGCTATGGTGGCCAATGACGGGCAGCCATGGCAGTCCGTAGCCCAGAGTTGGTATGGCGGGACCCAAACAGACATGCTAGTCTACATTGGTCTGCGTGGGCAGCCTTTTGCGTGAGCTGTGACCTCACTGATTTTCCGAGAACACAGCCCAGGGTAGCTGCCAAGGCAATCCTAGGCCAACATCTGGTGGTGCATGTTTACATGTGCTGGCAGGACACAGGCCAAAGTCATGTCTGTTTTCACTTACTGATAGGACGATGTTTTTGTCCAGTGCTGATGAGTTTGGAAGGGAGGGGGGGGGACTTGTTTGTTATGTGCCATGGTTGACATTCAAAGAATTTTTAAAAATACATACATTGATGCACAGTGTGTGGAATTATAATTATATTTTCTCTCGGTACTGAATATTATTTTTTTTAATTATTTTTTTAAAAAAATTCTGTTGGAATAAACACTGTCGGATTTTTCTGGTATCTCTGTACTCTGGCAGGGACCGTGTCTATCTTATTCTCTGTAAAGCACCAGGTACATTGCTGGTGCTATATAAATGCTTAATAATAATAATAATAATTAATAAAATAGATCTTTTCCCCCAAACCCAGAATGAATGCCAATTTGTACTATTCAAGGAAAGTTGGATGTATCATGGAGACTTTAGATGTACTCAATCATTTCCTGGATCTGCTAGACAAGGTTTTGGGTGACATGACATTCTCTATGTGCAGACAGTGAGCATACTGTTTCAGCAGCACTTTCAGCCTTTCTAATTCAGGGAGTTTAGGGCAAATTGGTGACCCAAAATCTGAATCTCTTTGAGGAATACTTGTATTTTATAGCTCTTTGCCACAAAATCTATTATAAAAGCAAAATAAAGCTCCCCCTCCCCCCATTATTATTCTGTTTATAAATTGATTGGTTTAGTGAGCCTCAAATAAAGTAGACTCTATACGATAAGTTTAGTGTAAATTATGTTTACTGTCTTGCCATCGGGGCAATATGCAAAAGAGAACCTTAGCAAACATGACAGTGTTTGTGCATAGGAGTAGCTCTGTTGAAGTTAATGGGTCTACTCATGTAGTGTGTGTGTGTGTTTTAAGAATCACTGCTTTGGTTTGCTTGTCTTCAGTCAAATTCTCGTTACCACAGCAAAAGAATATATTTTACATCCGGTTGTTTTTATCTTGTTGTTTGCTAGCATGAAAGAATATGATCATGCTTATCCAAGGAAAATACCTGGGAGGGGAAATATATAAACTTGAAAGCATTATTGTTTTTTAAAACTGCAAAGGAGTAAATTTGTTCTTGTATTAACAGTGGTTTGATTAGCAATAGTGCATAATAGAGTGTCCAATCTTTGCAGTAATACTAGAGTAAGCATTAGGTGGCAGTAGTGTGTTGTTTTTGGCAGTTGTGTTTTCATCAGTTTTTTTTAAGCTTTTATAATCTTAATGCAGCATCTTAAAAACATTATTATTCTCTCCCCCTGCCGTATTTTAGAACATGCTGATTTACTTATAATTTTGTTATGAAAATTATGTGCTGTAAGGACATTCAGGGTGTGGGGTCTCTCTTGTATACCTAAGATATACTTGGAATTTAGTGTCATTACAGCAGAGTATGAATGACAGTTTCACAAAATGTTTAATGCCATATTTACTGCTGACACAGTATATAACAGTGATTTACAGTAATGCTAACTGAGCATACTCTGAGCAAATGTGTGCCGTAGACCTCCTGAGAAGCTCGTTTAATCGCCTTTTTCAAGCTAGTTACTACAGTATATTGTACCCACTTCCTTGGGCCCAAATGCTAAATTCCCACTTGTACTTGTAAATGTGTAAAATCTTATTATTAAGGATCTAGAAAAGGTGATGTGCCCTGTTAATTAAAAGTGTGTCACACTTTTAGGTTAATTTCCCTTTCTATTAGCCAAAGAGTAATTATATCTTGTAAGCAATCTATTTGTTCTTAATTCACCTCTATTTTTAAAGAGAAGCTGGAAATAGTTTTAGTTCCTCACCTCTCTTGTATTTTTCAAGCATCAGTTTAGCAATGAGTGTTGGAAATACGTTTTCAAATTCAAATTTAATTTTAACTGTGTATATGGATGTTTTGTTTTTTATCTACGGAAGATGAATGCATTTTAAGCTCAAGGGGTATTGGTAGAAACAAGGTAGATATAATTAACCTTTTCGCATAGTGTTTTTAGTGTTGCTTCAAATCTTGGACAGGTACAGTTAACTTGTGACCTTTTGGGGTTTTTCTTTCATGTGTCTCGCAGGTAAAAGAGCTCTGGGAATTGAAAGCTGGTGCAGCAGTGTCATTAATTTGGCAGAATGATCAATTAATAGAAGAAGAGCATGAAAGCGTTGACAGAACATGCTACCTAATTAGTACCTGATGAACCATGTAGGCCACAGAGCAAAGAGTGCAGTGTTGCTTCAGGCTAGCTGTTGTACAAGACCTTTTATGTGCAAATCATTAAATTTCTATAGTAGCTGAAGAACAGGACTTCAGATGGTTAAGGAACAGATTCTGTGTGAAATGCTGAGTGGCTTCTACTTTCACTGAAGTCAATGGAAGATGCAAACACTCGGCACCTTACAGAAGAAACTCAATAACTGAAAAGATCAGGCCTGTCATTTGTATAAGTTTTTTTTAAGTGATCTTCATATTTTACAATTACATAAACTGATTATATTCTTTAAAATTACCATTTTTCAGTAGCATTATTAAGCACTTAAACAAGAAAGGTATTTATCTAAAGTATCCAATAAGGTTTCCTGTGGATATGTACAGTGTTGAGAGTAGCCAGTTAAACAACATTTTGACATCCATGTGATTTGAGGCATTCCACATTATACTGATAAGAGACAGGACAATGCCAATTGACTTTCTCTATATTTTTTGTAGCCGAGGGCCTCTAAATGCATTTTAAGCTTGAGCGTTTGCTTAATTGAAGTACAACACTACAAGAACTTCATTCAGTATTCAACTTTTCACATAAAGACATGCTTTTAACTTCTGAGAGAGGCTTTAAAAGAATGCTAACATAACTTTAAAATGGTTTAGTTCAAAGTGATTGTGCTTCCCCACACAGCATATTTCCTTTTTTAGAATAATCTTCTTCATGCTAAAAATGACTGAGCATTAAATTTCATGTTGTATTATTTTAACTTTTGCTGTCCTGACCTACATTGAGGTCATACTCTAGGAAAATGTCTTCTTTCTCTCACTCTTGAGCCAGTGGCATGTGGTGGAGGCGTGGAGTCAGCTTGTTATCTTCTCTCTTGTTTCTTTTCTTTTGAACTAGAAACAAACTTGATTTAAGGTATTTTAAGCTTACAGTTTTTCAGTATTACACATTATATGCAGATTCCAAGAACAGTTATATACAACAAAAAGTGTACATATTTGAACATGGTCAATTGTAAATTTCTATTCTCATCAATGAGATGAGGCCTTGACTGTTCACTAGATAGGTATATCTAGGATCTTATAACTTGCCAGATCTTTAAAGATTACACAGATGATTTAATAGCCATGGAGAAAAGACCGCTTGCCAGGCTAGGATTTCCAGCATAGTAGATGGCCCAGGGCTGTGAAACTCTGCTTGCCTCTAGCAAGCAAGACTATTTTTTGAGCTGGCAAGTGGATTTTCACAACCTTGAGCCATTTACTGAAAATAGGTAAAAAGTGGTCTTTCAGAATTAGTTTATTATTATTCTCGTCTTACAGATGGGGAACTGAGGCTGAGAGACTTGCTCAAGGCCGCTCTAGTCTCCCAGAGGTCCCAATTCAACACCCTATCGCTAGGCTATACAAGCTCTCACTTACATTTATAGTGTAAATTAAGTTGCAAATTACAGTGCAAATTAATTTACAGCGCAAATGAAAGAAATTTTAAAAAAGAAAAAAAATCCCAATTTTATTAGACTTTCATAAGAGAGTCCCAGTTTACTATATATTTGGTGTGTGTTTGTGTGTGATTCATATACTGTATGCTAATACAACCCAGTGTTTAATTTTCCAAAAATTAGACTCTGCTTATTCAAATTTATAATAAAACACTTATTCAGATTTGTAATAAGAATGCTATATAATGTGATTTAGTTCCTTATTGAATGGTAGGATGTCTTTTTTGCACTTGATCTCGCTTGAAAACTGCTTAACTTTATTGCCCATGTATCCAGTGTCTTGATCTCTCATGAGAAACCAGGTGACAAAGTAAATTCATAGAGGTATACGGTCTACTGCAAAACCCTTTGAAGTAGATGGAAGCCTTACCATTGACCTTGGAGGATAATGCATTAGGCCCATAAAACTATTTGGTTTGAATGTTATTGCAAGATGATGTACTCATCTACATACCGTTCAATGATTGTTTGGCCTATGTGGAACGAGCCTGATCCGGGGTTTTCTTATTTAACAAATGCTTATATTGCAGTAGTTGCCACTAAGTTGGTCTCTCTTACGGACTCCTTTGTGGTCCATTTTGTCAGAAATTCCAAGGACCGAATGAGACTAGCCGTTAGAAACAAAGGTGATATTAGCTACTGATGAGTGTTTTGTGTGTGTTCAAGCTGGAGCAGGGAGTAGCTGCTGCTACTGCAACTTGGGAAGCAGCAGTGTGGAACAGACCCAGAGAACAATTCCAGAGTCTGTTCCATGCTGCCACTTCTCCTGAGCTGGCTGCTGCCACTTTTGTTGTTGCTGTGGGGAAGTCCCCAGTCCATTCCTTGGCAGCAGCAGCAGAAGTGATGGTACAGAACAGACCTGGGAACTTCTCCCAAATTCAGTCCCTGTGCAGCAGCTTAGTATAAGTCCTGGGGTCGTTCTCTGTTACCACTTTTGTTAGAAGCTCTGTTGGGGAGAGGACGTGGTCCACACCCCTCCACAGCTTCCAACCTACCCACTTTCCCACTTACACATAGTTGTGGCGAGGTCCCCTAACAGATGTCACAACAACTATGTCCAAGCCTTCTGCACTCATGACAGGCCCGGTATCACTTGAGCTTACACTGCAAGAGAGGAATGAGTAGCAGCTATATAACTGGGAGGTTTGTGTGGCATTTTGTGGTTATTTTTTTAGGTATGAAATGTCAGTTTCAGTAACCACAAAATAACCTCTCCTCACCATGGCTGGAGAACTTATTTGTATTAAAAGAATGTATAATCTGTACAATGTAGCTGATGTGCATAATTCTGGTTGCAGAATTTAGGTTGCTTGGTTAGAAGATTTGGAAAAAAGATTTTGCATAATACAAGGGGCTCTATAACTACTCTGTTGATGAAAGATTTTCACCTTTAAGATTGTTGGCCTGTCACTAAATTGGTTCCATTTTATTTTAAACAGAGGGTGGTGGTTAGGAAATAATGTACAACTTAAATTATAATTTATATAATAGTTTTATTATCCTTTGTTCATTTTTAAAGGCTGTGACATGTAAGTCTTAAATCTGTTAGAGAACTGTGCTTCATGTATACTTAGTCTTCAGAGTTCTTCCTAATTGATTGTTGTTTGCTGTTTACCTTTAATATCCTGTAATGTCAGACAAAGCAATCGCTGATTCTTTATGGCAGATCCTGGAAGGCTAGATAAACACGCTATAAATTTTGGTTTCTCTTTGTCTTTACAAAACCTAGACTGTAATTTGAAGCTAGACAATCCTATACCAATAAACCCTTCTCTGAATTTGAGACACAGTGAGGGCTGCTTCCCTTGCTCTTAATATGACCTGAAGTGTTAGAATGGTGTTTACAAGCTGCAGACAGACAGGTTAGTATTGGTATGCGCCTACTCTTGTTCAGTGATAGCCCCTTTACATTTTTGGCCCTGACCTACTACCTAGCTTAGCCTATGTAAATAATGCCACTTGTAGCTAATGGCTCATGGAGAATATACAAAGCCTCCTTCCTGTGGAAGCCTTTTCAAATGTGACAGGCTTGAAATCTCCACTTTTTATGGTTGCGTTATAATCGTATTCTGCATTTTTCATCCTTATTTCATTGCTGAAAGACCTGCAGTACTATATTTTAGTAACAGGGATTTGTACTACGCAGTACTATGCATTTACACTATGCAAATTTGTCTTGTTCGTTTCAAAGCTAATTTTCAATATTGCCTTCACCTTGGTTTTAAACTTTTTATACAGATAAAGATTATAAAATTGTAGATTTTTCTTGGATTTCCTTTATATAATCTCTGATTTTGAATACTATTGATGATTATGATTAAGCTTACATATTTCTATGAAAGTGTGATTTGGCCAATACATAGACTGGAAAATAGTTACATCTTGGGTACCTATATAGCACCCATTACCAGACCAAAGATGCAAAGTTTAAGCATCCTCGTTATAACACAGTTTTAGGCGTGGCTCCCGAATACCACATTTTTGAAGTTGACTGTTGCACTCTATTATTATCCCAGCTTTACAAATTGGAAACTGAAACACAGATGAAGTGACATATAAGGTCCCATAAATAGTGTGTAGCAGGAACTAAATGTCCTGAATCCCAGGTAAAGGTGTTTTTAAATGAGATGATACCACACATGGCCACTTAGGAGTTACTCATCTGACCACCCAAGGTGGTGCACAGGAGGTGCGTGCTCCTGTGAGCCACTCACGACCCACTCATGACCACTCACTGGGCACTGCCGAGAAATCCGGAGTGCACTGTGTGGGGCAAGCCAAAAAGTGCATGGCAACGGGTGCCCGCACATCCCCTGCCTGTATGACCTAGGACTGGGGGGGGGGGAAAACTAATTTGAATAACCCACCCTAATTTGCATAGTACCATCCACTCTAATTGACATGTTCCCACCCCTGATTTGCATAGTGCCACCTACACTACTTTGTATAGTCCCGCCCCTGATTTACGTAACTTGTGTGAATGTAAAACCAAGCACTCCAAACCACATGGAAATGCAACCATAAAAATACAGACTGGACAGGGACACACAAACCCCAAACGTCTTGGCATGGCAAAGCTGGCATCCCCCCCTCTCATAAACATAAAAATACTGACTTCTCAGGGGCATCAGCAAGGCCATGAAATTTCCAGTACAAGCTACTGGATTCTGGTAGTTTCAGATGGGAACTATTGGAGCCTTCAATTGTGGACATATTTAACACTAGCCTACATAGCATTGATACAATTATTTACAAAATATCAAGCTACAGGTCAGGTGGCAACTTCAAAAAGTATTTTAAAGCATTTTTTCCCACTTAGATGTTTTAAAATATGGAATATGGTGCGTGATTTTTGAAGACACTTTTCAGGACTGCAGGCCCATAGATATGCTTGAGATCTGTCCAAATTTCTGTGTAAAGAAGCCACCCTTTAGGTCAGGGATGGAGAGCCTTCACCCTGCTGGGGGCTGGACTGATGTCCCAGAAGAGGTCTGTGGGACAGAGCATCCTGCATGGGTGACAAGGTCAACTGCTCAGGGACACGGACTGCCATACCAGAAGTGCCGCTGGTGGCCCGCGGTGTGCAGATGTCAGACCAAAGTGCATGAGAGTAGGGGGAAACCTCTGGGGGATGGAAAACAGGCAACCAAAGACTGGAATTGGACCACAGCGGGCTTCAGATTCCCATCCCTGCTTTAGGTGTTCCAGCATTTGCAAACTGTCCCATTTTGGGTTTCCCCCCCCTTTCCTCTCTATAATCATTGGCCCCAATCTAGTGCTGTGCGGAGCCGCGTACAACCTGCACTGAGCTGTATTGCCGGCACATTATGCCTTGTGAAAACTGCGCGGCTCCATACAGCAATCCGCACAGCATTGGATTGTGTCCATTGTACACATATAACGTTTGTGCAGACATCAGTCTCAGCTCTCTACCCCCAATCTACTTTAAATGTGTTTTGATTTCTGAGAGTTTGTGGAAACGTATGTTTTACTGAGATCTTTAGTGTTTTGTCCTCCTGACTGTTGGGGACCAGGAGTGAATATCAGTAACTGAATCACCCTATTATGATCAGTTGTGCATTTCTCTAAAATGACCAAAGCTGACTGCTGTCAGGGACAGGATGGTGGGCTAAATGGACCAAGGATACCACCAGAATGTTTAGCATGAAGGACTGTGGGGCACATTCTAAAGGAAATGGAATGGAGTAAACAACGGGTTCTCCTCCTAGTCCCCACACACTCAACCTGAGTGGCTGCTCCACAGCTGCTCCACTAAATGGCCACAGCCCCCCCCCCCCCCGCTCATTTAAAAACACCCTAACCATCTTACCACAGAGCTGTCCTTTTACTCTGTGTCCTCTCTTTGTATCTAACTTATAGGAATGGTATGTGGATGTTCACAGTGACATTAAATTAGTTTGGAAATGTATATATTATGCTATTATGAACTCTGAAACTTAAAAAAAATCCTACAGTTTGCTGTTATAAATGTTACCTGTAATACCTGTAAACTAGTGTTTAGGGAATTTTTTAAAAAAATCTACAAATGAACAAACAGATCAATTCCGGAAATTTTGTATAGAAAATGGAAGCTCCATTTGATAGCTGTCTCTCTATAGGTGATTACAACAAAAGTAATTTGAATAGACTGTAACAAAAACTCTTCATTGAAGGGTTGAGATCTTCTGTTGGTTGTATGTGTATTGAACTCAGATGATTTCCTCGCCCCCCCCCCCCAATCTCTCAGCCTGATACTTTGTAAATTTATCATGCTAGCATTTATGGGACATAGAGCACAATGCAGCCCCCATTAAAGTCAATGGCTAAACTCCCATTGACTTCAATGGGAGCTGGATTGCACCCTATTAACTATGAAGTTGCCTTAATTAAAAGTTGCAAAGTAAGTTTAAAAAAAATATTAAATGGGATAGTTAAACCTGCAAGTAAGAGTTACGCACACTGAGTTGAAGTAAAGCACACTTGTCAAGCACAATTTAACTTACAGGAGGCATGTTTTACCTTAGATTTCTGCTTTTTTTTAAAAAGTTTTTTAAAAAAAAATAGTCATTGCTTAAGCCCAGTTCTTGCAAGTATTTATACTTGTGAGTAGTTTAATCAAATACGCTGAGGCATTGATTTAGCAGGGTAAATGTAAATTCAAAGTTAATCATGTGCCAAACTTTTTAAACACCAGTAGTTCTATAGAAATAAGTGAGGTTATTCGCTTGATTAACATTAAATATGGTTAACCATCTTTATTGAACTGGAAATTTAGTTTACAGTCTTGAAACCACTTCCACATAAGTAGTCTATTCAAGCACAATAGAAAAAAATCTGAAACTTATCTTCATCTTCAACGTGCAATCATGTCTTGCATTTACAATAAGAAATAGCCATAAATATTAACTGTTTTTGTTTGCAAATTTTGGCTTTTTAATGATGGCAATGGTATATGTTGTATGTCCTAACCCACAACAATCCAGTAAATTAAATTTCATTTTTAAGGACTCTAATGTCAATGGCCCTGGGTGTTGAGGTTTTTAGTTTGGGTCTTGGTTTATCATGCTCCCTTTGGGGACAAGGTTCTAAATTAAGGCACAGGGTTCTTAGTTATGAGGTCTTGATGTATTTTAAAGTACGTTGTTGGTTTTTCTTGTTTTTTAGATGTTATGTAAATATATTTGTGTTTAGATTGTATATATATTTGCTTACTTTTTATAGTGGCCTTTGGCTACACACATACATTTATTCATTCATTCAATGTCAATGGAAAGTTAAGATAAGGCTTTAAAATATGCTTACCTATTGCTGCTGCTTTTTTTTTTTTTTTTTTTTTTTTTTAAACAAACTTAATTTTAAATTGTTCTATTAAAATGTTAAAAGGAACACACACACACACACGAAATTCTGTTTGCAAATATTTCTCCCTGGGCTTGCTCACACAAGCATTTATTTAAGGGTAGCTTCTTTGGACAGTTTCACAGTTGTAATTAACTTTTTTTCAGGTGACTATCCTATCCCTAACAAGCGCATATGTATATATAAATATAATATACTTTCTAGTCACAACAAATACAACTGGTGAAGAGGATGAAGCTCATTGAGTTGCCCATAGACTTGTAGAAGGTAGCCATCCTTTAGTGAAAGAAAACATGGCTCAAGTAGTTCTGAATCATTCGCCTCAGCCTGAACTGGATCTAACAAGCAGTGTAAGCACTACAGACAGTGTGACAGTGGGTGTTTTTCAACAAGCACTGCGGGAGAAGGGTCTCTGGCCACTGACTGGTGTGGCTGCGGGGCGTCCATGCACGCAACCTGTGTGGGGAGCACTTCAAACGAGCCACTCCTAGCATGGCTACGCTGTCTACGAGGAACATGAAAGCTGGGGAAGTCAAAGGGCTTTCCAGGCCCTCAGGATCCCAGCCTCAGCCTAGGCAGCAACGTTGGGATGAGGAGACTACCTCCTCAACTAACTCCTCACTCCCCTTGGTCCAGGATCCTGCCTGCGTCTCCTCTGTGGACGGTGCTGGGCTCCGGCACTGCGGCCTGTTCCTGCTCTTTTTGGGAGCAGCCTCCATCTTTAAATTACCTCAGCCAGCGCTGTGAGCCCCCGGGGGGACCGAGAGGGTCCTAGGCATTGCAGCCCTTTGGGGCGATACATAACTCTCAAAGCCAGTGTATTTCCAGTTCCTCCTCCTCAGAATATAGAGGGAGGCAGGGCCTGGAGTTCCCGCAGGCACTTTTCTAGGTGGCTTCACTGTGGTCCAGCTCCAGCACTAGCAGGCGAAGGGCCCACAGGCTCAGATGCCATGGTAAGAGCTCTTCCTTCACGTCCTCCTCTGCCTCTTTGCCTAGATACGGCAAGAGGAGATGCAGAAGGCACCATTCTCCCTCCCACTTCTGTTCTCCTTGTTCTAGCTGGGACCCCGGGGGCCGGTATGTGTTCCATGCAGGCTGGTGTCTGCAGGGAGTGAGAGATTTTGGGGTAGGTTGGTGCCCGCAATGAAGAGAAGAACCTTCGGGCCAGGATTCTCAGCCTCCCCTCTCGTCTTGCAATGGCCCTTAAGAGGGCCTCAGGGGCTTGCTCACTTGTGGGGCCAACACCATGCAGGGATTAGTCCTGCACCCTCTTTAAGGGACCACAGCGAGAAGAGGTCCAGAGCTCCCTCCTCCCTGGTTCATCAGCCTGCTACCCCAGTCACCAATGAAAGCACCAATGATCGAGAGATGCCTCTCTGAGAGCAATCTCAAGCTGACACAGAGTCAATTGCTGATAATAATGAGGAGGGAGAATTGCCAGATAAGGACACAGGGGACCCTGTCTCTAGAGCAGGGGCGAGAATTTTTCAGTCAGACCTTTGAGTCTTGGAGCTAGAGTGGCAGCCAGGATAGTACTCTCTCTAACCCCCCAATACTCTCCCCCCCCCCCCCCATCTCAGATGAGAAACACCTGGCAGAGGATGCTGGCCTGGTCTTGCCCAGAGATGTGTCAGATGCTTTCCTCCTTCCCTTGCCTTTCTTGTATTTAAAGCTTCTAAACTCAGAGTGGCAGCAGCCTGCAAAGTACAGGGGCACTCTTTGGCTAAAAAGTTCTACTCCATTCCAGAATCCCAGTCAGGCAGCTTTGTCCTTCCTAAGGTAGATGCTGGGGCTTCTGACTTGACACAAGCCTATGTGTTTCCAAAGGACGGAGAGGGATCTCCCAGAGACCCACTGCCTTTCCGTAGGCAGTGTAAGACCTGGCTTTTCCGCCAGGCCTTTCCCGAGGGAGATGGGGTGGGTGGGTTGGGTTAGGGTGGGGGGGATGGCTTTTATATCGTTTTAATTGTAGTTTTATAATTGTTTGTTTTAAGATCTTGTTGTGAGCCGCCCCCGAGATGTCTGGGGCAGGAGGGGGCGGCATATAAATTTTAAAATAAATAAATAAAAATAAAATAGACCGGAAGGCAGAGTCATTTTTATGCCATGACTTTGAGGCTGCATCCATGGGGAGCAGAGCTGCTCCTACAGCCTTCACCTTTGCTCAAGCTGTTGTGCTGTGGGCAAAAGATTTATCGGCCATTACTGAATCAAAAGAGTAAAAGGATGGCCTAAAACAGATTTCATCAGCGGCCTCTTACAGCAGACGCAGCTTTTGATTCTGCACAGCTGGGAGCAAGGGCTATGGCTAATAGTGTGGCCACCTGCAGGGTGATTTGGCTTTGTCCTTGGAAAGCCAATTTATAGGCCAAGATCATCCTCACTAGGGCTGAAATGGCAAGCTGCCATGGTAGCTGTTTCCGATGGAAAGAGGTCTTCCACATTGAGTAGCATGGTGCGATAGAAATGTTCATCCTGCTACTTTCATTCCGCTGCTTCCGCTGGCACTTTCTGACGTGTGGTCACGATGCAAAAGTAGCAAAACAATGTTTCTTCAGACACTTTCTGAGATTATTCCGACAATTTTCAACACTTTCCGATAATTCCTATGTCGCACAGCAAAGGGCACAGAATTAGCAGAATGCTGGCAGAAAAGCTGCGGAAAGTTGCAGGCAATTCCAAAATGGCAGCAATTCCAAAATGGTGGAATGAAATATTGGCATGGAAAAAGAAGTTGCCGCTTCTTCCCTAACAGCCCCCTTCACAGGTGGTAAACTGTTCGGTGAGCCCATGGCTAATGCTATGACAGATGAGCCAGAAAAAAAGAAGGGACTTCTGATTAACCAGTCAAAGAAGGACACAAGATGAAGATCCCAACCCAGGGAAAATTTTGTTTTTCCCAGTCCTATCGGAGAGGGGGCTCCTATTCTCACAGATCATGTAGGCATAGAGGTGGCTGAACAGCCGGATCCTTCACCAGATGTTTAGCCAAAGGTGACAGATCCACCCCAACCATAGCATGATTCTCAGTGCACAAGTGTTCCACCTGCTGCCACCATTCAGATAGGGGCAAGATTCCAAAACTTCTACAATCAGTGGCAACGAACCACCACCGACAGGTGGATGAAGGACACCATTCAATACGGTTACTCAATCGAGTTTGAGACCTGGCCAAAGGAATTTTTTATCAAATTCCCTCCATCCAGGGATGAGCAAAAGCACCAGCGATTGCTACAAGCCATCAATCAACTCCTCAATATAGGAGCTATAGAACCTGTTTCATCAGCACAAAGACGTTGTGGTGTTTACTCCATTTTCTTCACAATTCCCAAGAAAAACAGAGACTCCAGGGCCATTTTGGATCTCAAATGGCTGAAAGCACCTAGAAAGCCAGATAATTCAAGATGGAGACCCTGAGATCCATTCTCCAAGCACTACAGCTGAACGACTTCCTGGTGTCTCTCCGTCTCCAGGAGGCATACCTCCACGTACTGATCAGGTTGTCTCACAGATGCTTCCTAAGATTTGTGTGCCACGGGAAGCACTACCAATACCAAGTGCTTCCTTTTGGACTCACATTGGCTTCCAGGGTGTCTACCAAGATCCTAATAGCTCTGGTAGCATCCCTCCATCTGAAAGTGATCTCGGAACGCCTTACAAGGTCCTCGTTTGAGCTGTTTATGAAAGTTCCGCTACGTATATTGTCCTTTAAGACCGCCTTCTTGGTGGCCATTACCGCTGCAAGATGCGTCTCAGAGCTTGGAACTATGCAAGTTTGACAACGACAAGGCCTCTGTTGGGCTTCACCCTGCTTTTTTCATGAAAGTAAATACGAGATGAGACAGAGTCATTGAATTACCTTCTTTTTGCTTTGAACCCTCAACACACTCGTGAGATGTTCTGGCATAAGCTTGATTTTTGGAGCGCCCTAAAGGTTTACCTTGAAAGGACAAAGAATTTTAGGGTAGATTCGGCTCTATTCATAGTTTTCAGACAAGGGGCCAGAGGTAAAAAGGTTTCTTTGGCCACCATTACTAGATGGCTAAGGGGTTGCGTCTCCTTAGCATACAAGTCTAAAGGGCTTCAGGTTCCTCCAGATATTACCACTCATTCTTTGCATAGTTCTTTCACTAACACAGCCATTCTCCAAGAGACCTCATTGGAGGAAATGTGTAGGGGGCATGCTGGTCTTCAGTTCATACTTTTACCCACCACTATAACCTACATACTTGGGCCTCCGCCAGAGCAGCTTTTGGTAGGAGGGTACTGCAAAGAGTCTTTCCTTAATTTGCTCTTCACCGAATTCCACTGGGGCGTGGTTTGGATTTTCACTTCGAAGGAATTACTGCTGCTTAGTCTTTCTCAACTAAGGACCGCCTGCCTCCCCTGATATGAGAGAGAGGAAAATTTGGGTCACTTACCTCTGTGAATTTTCCTCCTTCTCTCCCGGGGAGGCAAGGCGGTCTGACCCGCCCAAGTGAAAATTTTGTTTTCTTGGTGACTTCTTTTTGCAGTCCCTTCCTGGCCTTCTAGGTTACTCCCTTTGTTTCAGATAACTAGGGATACACAGATACAGTCTGTTTTCCCTTGTTTTGTCTGTCTTCTGCTGCCTGGTGGTTAACAGACGAATTGCTTTTTCGTTAAAAGTATAAAAGTTAGCTGTTAAGCAGTTCGTTTTCTAGTTTCTTAGCTTCGATAGTCATAGATTTGGGGTCTGAGACTGAGGTTAGCTCCTCCCCTGGCCTCAGACTGTCAGCCGAAAGCCTGATCCTGCCTCTGATTGGAGAGAAGGAGCTAAACCCAACTAAGGACCACCTGCCTCCTCAGGAGAGAAGGAAAATTCACTGAGGTAAGTGACTTAAATTTTCCTTTTCAACCACATTAATTGTGCCTTATTGAATTTTTTTTCCTAATTAAATATTTCAGTTCAACTACTTTTGGCTGTTGGAAAAACTTTTGAGATATTTATCCAGCACATAAAATTAACACGGCGTACATTGAGTTTTGTTTACTAAATAGAAGTCAAATAAACATGCTAAATAGGATCCCAATCAATTTTACGGCATCGGAAAATTTTCTGATCAAAACTTTCCAGAAAACCCACAACCTCTGCAAAGAGCTGGGTTTAAACTGGAGAGCAACACTTAAGCTGTAGGGGGTTATGCTTGTGTGTACTGTTCAGTAGAGGTGGGACCCCGGGCCCATTACCGGCTACCGGATTTACCGGTTACCGGTTCTCTAAAAACTGGATTCCCGGATTAAATCCGGTATGCCGGTACCGGATTTATTTCATTGATTTCAATGGGGCGCTGTGTCCCCATTGAAATAAATGAATTCCTTCCCCCTCCCCCTCCCAGGCTGCGCGGGTGGAAGGGGGGAC
>QEPC01008061.1:1754103-1767784 GCA_003113815.1 Sphenodon punctatus | reverse complement strand
GGGTGTTAAACACCCCCCCCAGGGATCGGGTCATACTTACCGGCGGCTGCGGGGACGCCGCGGCCGCTGGTGCTGGGGGGTGGGCTCGCCTCAGTCTTTTTTTAAACAAAAATCCAGGCTGGGCAGGGTGGGTGGGGGGTGTCCCCCCTTCCACCCGCGCAGCCTGGACTCGGGGAGGTTTTTTTTTTTTTAACTTTTTAAGGCTTTAAATTTTTACATTGCAGCCATTTTTAAATGGCTGCAATGTAAAAAAATCCGGTACCCGGAATCCGGTACCGGGACCGGATTTACCGGGTCGAATCGATAATGCCGGTACGCCCGGTACCGGCATTATCGGATACCGGATTTACCGTTTTTCCCGCCCCTACTGTTCAGTGAATTTAGCCTTATTTGCAGTCCTCAGCCATTCCAGCAAAACTCAGCATTTCCTCCTTATGTGTGTCGGTCACGTGGTGTGTCTACCTCAACGAGTGCTGGCAACTTCCATGCTGGAAATTTCCTGCACATTGCCAAGGAGGGAGATCAGGAGACTACGGCCGTTTTTACACGGATGCCACCCACCCACCAACACCCATCGGATGGGTGGGAGAGCGTCCATGTAAATGACAATGGATGGGTGTGCGCACTTCCATGACCCACCCACCTCACCCACGAAGCATCCAGAAAGGAGGTGAGTGGAGATGGGTGTTCAACGCTCAGTCGTCTGTGTAAATGGCAAAACACACCCACCCATGGAAAGGGTCTACCGAAACCAGCGAGACACAGCTAGAGAGGCCGCACAGGAACCCACAAGCAGACACACCCACTGGGAGAGACGCTGAACGCCTGCCCAGGAGCTCTTAAAGGAGAAGCGAGCAAGGACATGGGTGCACCGGCTCCCAACATATTTGGAAGGATAGCACAGGACAAAACAAAGGGAATCAGCACCACAACAAGCGCGGGAAGGGCCAGGGTAAGCAGAGGGACCCCAGGCCGCCCAGGGGAGGGGGGCCCAGGCATCCGACACCGGGGGATTTTCTTCACAGTTCCCAAGAAAAACAGACTCCAGGGCCATTTTGGATCTCAAATGACTGAAAGCAGCTCAATGAATCGCTCCACATGCCTCTGGTTCGCTCCCTGCACTGCTCTCCCAACTCTCTCCACTCCACAGCCGCCACCACCACCACCACCACACCACGCCCTTGCAGGCGACCCAGCTCTCATTTGTAGATGGATGATCAGTCACAGGGACTCAGCGTTTGGTGCAGCATGCACATCTGTCTGGGGGTCTCCTTGGTGCTACTCCTGTGCAGTGCCTGGCACCAGTATGCTATGCCAACACTGCTGCTTTCAGTAGCTGTTGGGTACTGTCCCATGGGATTGCCTAGACCGCATACCACCACCTCCTCGGTGTCCGAGCCCCACCACCATATGGTGGGCATGAGGTATGCAGCTGGGCCCCCCCATTCTCCGGAACAACTGTTGTCACATCAGCAGTTGTCCCACTTGATGTGACATGATATGGTGACCCCGTATCATGGTAGACCCCTTGATGGTTTCCCATCCCATCCTCCCCCGGGCCCTGGCCTGCCTTCTTCCATCCCTCTTATCGAACAGGAATGTGTCCACCCTGTGTGTAGGTTTGAGGTTCCCAGACCCGCCAAGCCAGGCTGCTATCAGCTGGCCAAGGTCACCCTTCTGAGCGCATACAGATTCGGCTCCATCCAAGCTCATACACTGCTGTTCATCATCCGCTACAGTTGTTCTCCAGCTCGCTGCCTTTGTGCAGGCCATATCCAGCTGTGGAATGGGCCATGTCTTCGATTGTTGGGCCAGTGAGGAATGACTGGTGTGTGCCATCATGCTGCTGGGAACCCTGTGGCAGAGCAGCGATGTCCAGCTGTTGGTGAGTGACCCCCTTTCCATGGGTGATGGCTTCAATCTCCTGTCCCATTACATGTGGCTGTTGGGCCACCCCTTTGGGAGTCTTGAGTGCAAGAGGTGACCCAGGGAGCTTGGATTCACGCCCCTATGCCAACCTGACCGTGGGCCCTGTGGCGAAATGCCAGTAGGGGGTGCTATACAGCTGAGACACCCACCTCACTGTGTTTCTCCAAATCTCTGACCAGGGGTTTCCACAGCTGGCAAACCCCCCAAAAACCCTTGATATTCTGCTGCCACCACCTGCGTGCTTCCCCACGAGCATTCACACCACTCAGGAAATGTGAACCCCCCAAAAGGCATAAGCCTCACAGCTTCCCAAAAGCACTCCCCTTTCCTGGCACTCTGTTCCTGGGATTTCCTCCTCTGTGTTGGAGGCAGATCCCCAGAGCTACCCACAGGAGGCTTCCCTTGGTTCCAAAGCTGCTGGCTTCTAGCCAAATGGTAGATTTTTCCCTCTTTCCTTCCCTTAGTAGCGAGGCTTGGCCACCTGGCCCAAAGGAGGCATTTAATGGTTAGCCACTCTCACTCTCACTCTCACTCTCTCACACACACACACACACACACACACACACACACGGGTAAAAAGAAAACTTAGACTTTACTGGTACATATAACAAAAAGGAATAAAAGCGTAGAACTAGGGGTGATAACCCTTTGAGCAATCAGAGTCAGTCCTGTGGACATAGTAGCCCGTTTGGAAAGCGTTTTCCTATAAACTGTAGCTAGCAAGTACTCACTGGTTCTGATCAGTTCTCCACAGGGGATGGTTTTCCTATGGGGTCCAAGTTCTTCTTCTGGCAAGGCCAGAGTTACTGTTAAGTCATATAGTCCATGTGTGCCTCCAGACAGGGAGGTCACCACCATAGCAGCATGTGCTAGAGATCTCTTTCAGTGAGTCCAGAGAGAGAGAGACAAAATGCCTGTCCTGGTCCTTTTAAAGCATCCTTGACCGTTCTGATTTGTCCAGGAGGGTCAGCTGGCTGTAATCCAGCAGCCCCTCTCCTTCTATTATTCGATCATCCCACATCACCTGTCTTAGGTGTAGAGTCCCCCTCCCTCCCCCTTAGGAATTTCAGGAATGAGGAAGTCCTAAACATGTGCTTGTTGAGACCTGGACTTTGGCTGAGCCAGGCTTGCAGTTTCAGCAAAGAGGGGGTCAGAGGGGGGTCTTTGTCAGGGCAAGGGCATTTTGCCACAGGCCCCCATCTGCCATTGTGCTGCCATGGAAATCTCGGGACCTTGCTGCTGCTGGTCATCACGACTTCGTTTTGGCCCTCCAGGCTGGTGGTCCATACGTTGTGAGCTGCTATGTCTGTGTCCTCCTGCATGCCCGTGGCTTTGCATGCCCTCAGTCGGATTGCCAGAACCCCCTTGAAGAGCTGGGCTTGTTTCCTCCTGATGTCAGTGGCCCCCTCCTGGCTGGGACGCCCACTGAGCTGGAGATGGCTGCCCTGAGAGCTATGCTGAGCTGTTTGGATGCCGGAGAAGCTGCTGCCATGGGACACCCCCCTCCTGCCTCGCTTCATGGTGGATGCCCATGTGCATGCCTGTGGCTACTACCGGGGCCTCTTTGCCTGGGAGGGCCTTGTCCAGGGGTTCATGTTCCCTGAGCGTCGGGCGCCCGTACTGTGATCCCGCCATTTCTGTGACCTCCATCGTGGATGCCCTCTCCCTGTGATGGAACAGCACTATAGCTCCCCCATGGCTGTGATGCTGGCTTCTGTTTCCCTGTGTGACCCATCTGCCTCTCCATCTGTCTATTGTGGTGCGGTCTGTGGGTCTGACTACTGACATTTTCCTGACAGGTCTGCCTGCGAACTCATCGAACCCCGTGAATCAGTAGTACTGCTCCTTCAGTGCACCCTGGGATGCTACCCCTGTGTCCCTGGCATCTGCTCTCCCTGGCCGGTGTAGCCCCTTACAGGTCCCTGTGCCAATAAATGCTAGCCTTGTTCAGATGCCTCTGTTCTCCTGCTGTGACTGTGGGTTCGTTCCACTGGCTGCTCTAGGTTTTGGTATTTTGTGGGGGTTGGGTCTTGGGGGGCCCGGAGCGGTGTTAGGGCAGGGTGATTGCTCCAGTGGGGGCACATTGCCATCAGCATGGTAGGCGTGCTGCTGTTATGGCCATTGGTACCCCGGGGAGGGGGTGGGGGGTTAACTTCCAGCTCCGGCGATGTGCGGTGCCCGTTCACCATGTGGTCTCTTGCAGCTCGTGGTTCTTAATAGCAGGGTGTTACTGTGTTGCAGGGTCATGCCTTTCACCCCCTGCAACTGGCCTAGGGGTTTGGGGTCCATGGATGGTGGAGCCATGGGGGATGTGGATGAGCACTGTGCTGTTCTGTCAGGGTGGCCCGTGCACCCTTGGGCAGACATCTGGGGGGTGCTTCCTAACCCACCCAGGTGGGCTGTTAGGTGGTATGGGCTCTTGGCTCTCTAATGGGTGCTTCCTCCATGCTCTGACTTTCTCTACCATGTTGTTGCTCTCCCTAGCTGTGTTCCACTGGCTCTGTGAGCCCCATGGCATGTTTCAGGGCTGTGTTGTCTCCCACAGCAGCCTTGTGCACAGCTGGTCATGCATTTGGGCTGTGTGGTTGTGCTTGGATCCAGGTGCCCACTGTCATCGTCCTCCATGCCACCTGTCACAGTCCCTGGCTGCCTCCAACCCACCCCCTCTCGGGCGGTTTGGCATGCTACACGGAGCATGGTCCTTGCTTCTCTCTGTGCGCTACTGTCCATTCCTATTGGCCTGGCCTTCCTCTGGTTCCGAACCCATGGTTCATTGTGTCTACCGTCCCCTATTGGTCCCCCATTCCTGCTCTTGCAACCTTGGAGGGTCGCCGTAATCAGAGGGCTCCTGACCGTGAGTCTGGGCAGGCTTCTGCGTGCGCTCCATCTCCTTCTTTGCTCCCTTGGGCTCTGCCACTGGGGCGGTAGGTGGGAGGGTCCGGTGGGAACGTTGGGCTGTTGTGAGCTTTCGTGGTGACCAACCTGATCCCCCTGTCATTGACCGATCCCCATCCCCATCTCTCGCTTCCTTGTCCCTTCTAACTGCTGTGATTGTTCCTGACAGTGCTGCGGCTGGGGGACATGGCCGGGCAGCTTCTGAGCTTCGTGCTGGGGCCCGGGTGTACCTGGAGATCAGTGTGTTACCCCTGTGTATGTTTCCCCTCCCCACCCCCGTATGTGTGGGCTCCCTGGATGTTGCAGCCTGTGGCCTGCCCTACTGGCACACTCCCTCTCCCCTTTAGTGCAGGTGATGATTAATGAGAGGACCAGGAAGCAGGAGGGGGTGGTTCAGCTAGTCATGCATGTACTGCAGTGGATGCACCAATTGGACTGTGCCCGAGCGGATTGCTGGAGCTGGGTCCAGGGACGCAGACCCTACTGAGGGCTTGGATCTGCCCCACCACCCCACCTTGTAGCCGCTCAATGTTGTTTTTTTGACATGAGCTTGTTGCTCTGCCTGGTTTATCATTACAGTTATGTTTGCTTGGTTCCTCTTGGTGTCTGTGTTCTCCTTCCCTCTGTGGGCTGTGTCTGGTTGGTGTAGTGTGGTTGTCTGCCAGGGCATTGATCCATTGCTGTGTGTTCCTCCCCTCCCCGTGGTTGTGCTTTCTGTCAGTGGGGCCTCTTTGGCTTGGCCCCTTGTTATCCTGTCCTCTGGGTCATACCCCCTCTGCTGTTTGTGTAGGTTCCTGTGTCTCTCCCCCCTGCCCCTGGTGTCCTGTCCCGCTCTCCCTGTTGTTTGTCAGGGTGTGCGGGGGGCTGCCTATCCTCGTGCACCTTGCTTTATATGCCCCCCCTTTCCCTCCCATGGTGTGGGGCTCATCCTGAGCCCTGTGCATCCCTGCCCCATGTTTAGTGTACAGCTGCGTTGCAGCCTGTTTGTGTCTGTTGGGTAGCGCCTCTCCTCTCTGTGCCCTCCGATCATCACTCCACCATGTGCTTTAGCGCTTGCCCCTGTCACCTCAGCTGTCCTATTCCTGGCGTGTTTGGGGGGTTCTGTGGGTGGTGATGCTTGTCAGGGGGTGGGAGGGTTGGTGCGGTTCCTCGCTCCATTTTGGGGCTCGCCTGTTCTTTCTGATGACTGTGCTTGGTCCCAGCCCTCCTTCCTCAGTTAGGGTCCCCTTTCTCCTGGGTTTCCTTGTGTACACTGCGATCTATGGGCAAGGTCTGGGTTTTGAGGGGTCCGTGGCACCTGGCTGTCTCGGGGCTTGACAAGGTCTATTACTTTGTATCTCTTGGCATTCCAGCTCCCTCCTCCCCTGCCCACTTGGAGTCTGGAAGTTTAGGGGTGGTGTTGTGTGCCATGACTTCGTTTGCCCTCGCTCGGCCATGTTGTAACGTCACTGTGCTGGGTGTGGGTTTTCCTCCATTCGGTGTATGGGTGATCCATGTAAATGTTATGGGTGTTTGGTCGATGTTGCCCTGGGTGGGTGTGTGCTGGCTCCTCCCCTTCTTTCCCACAACCCCCACGGTGGTGTCTGTGTTAACATCTCCCTGCTCGGTGCCGCTGAGTGTGCAGTGGGTGTGCTCACCCACCCACCTCCACCCATGGGGCCCGTGGTGGCAACTGTGTAAAAATGCCCTAGATGAGTAGTTTAACTCTTTGGTTTCCCTTTCTCATGAGAAGGCAGTAGGAGGGAAGGAAAAATTCCTCTGAAATAAAAATCCTGGTTCTGGTATCATAACCTAGGTTATAAGGGTTATAAAAATTGTATCCTAAAGATTCATTGGGCAAGTTGCTTAACCTTACAGCATATGCTTCCAGTCTTAGCCATCTCTGCAATGATTTAAGTCCATTCGCTGTTACTATTGCATGGAGGTTTTGTGAGAATTAATGTTGGTAAAACGTTTTGAAAGTTTTGAGAAAAGTAAAGAGTAATTTTTAAAAATTCATTTCTTAGTATTGTACTGGAATCTACATTAGTATAAGTATTATTATAAGCTGCTTGGTGCAGAATCCATCACTTGGCATGTAATAAATATTAGTCTGAAACACATGCTGTGTATGCCAAAAAAAAGTAGTGCAATACCCAGATTCAGGAAGGCAATAGTATAATCGTATAGGCTAAAACAAACAAAAAAATCATGAAAGGTTTGACTAACAAATATCAGGTAAAACTTTGCGACCAGTGCAAGACTGCATGATATGTGGGAACCTGCATCAAAAGGATATGTTACAAATGCTTATCTACCTATCTTTTAGAACTTATTGGTGGATTTCTTATGATAAATATTTCCTATGAGTAACTTAGCTGATTTCACTGCAACTACATGCATGTATTTGTAGGACTGAGACCACTTACTTTATGGGAAAGACTAAAAACTCTAGTAGTTCCTTACTGTAAAAAAATTCAAAGAGAAAAGGACAAAATCCTGCCCTTGAAGGAAGGTGGAGTCTGTTCCTTCTCTGAATGTCTGAAAACGTGACTTGATTGAAATCACCCATTCCAATGGAAAACATAATTGGAACTTGTCATTTATTTTCCTAAAAATGATACATTTTCAGTGGTTAAAATAACCATTAAAACATGTTGATTTTACATTTGCAACTAAATGTAACCTTTGTACTAGATTTAAGTGCAGTGCCTTGCTAGCCAGTAGATACAGGGACTGTAATGCACAGTTACATTATGGAATTTGTTGCCAAAGGAGGTTGTCAGGGCCAGTAATATGGCTGGGTTTTTAAAAGGACTGGATAAGTTCTTGGAGAATAGATCTGTTAATGACGGTTAGTCAAGTAGATTACGAGATGGGAACTTCTTACTGAAGGAATGAGTTCAGGAGAAGGGAGCAAAGATGAGGGCATGCACACAAGGACAGGGAATGGATCTATGACCCAGAGCCATAATCCGGTCCGTCTCTTTCCTTCCCCCATCCTGAGCACATCCCCATAAGCACACTTTAGGGTTGCCACCTTCGATAAGGGAAAATGCATATCAATTTGCATATACTGATTAATATTAATTTATGCAAAATTATGCATAGCAAGTCTCTAATCCATGTTCAATAGCCTGGATACACACCATGGGTACCTTGAAATCACCTTTTATTTTTATTTTCTTTTTTTTAAAATTGGTTCTGAGGAATAGTTCCTTAAAACACCATCTTATAGAAGAGGACATAGAAACCAGAGAAATGTATGCAATACAGTCACTGTTTTAAAATGGATACAGCTGGGGGATGGGTCTGTGTGCACCATGTGCAGCACACACACACACTTCTGGTGAATGGGGGGTGGGATTTAGATGGGCCAGGATGGGGTTGCACCCCTACCCATGTACTGTCCACTCCTGCCCCTGCACACAGCATCTCAGATTCCCCCCCGATGTTGTGTGTGTGGAGATGAGTAGTTCACAGGAGTGGGCACCCACCCTCCTTCAGACGGGCGCTCGGGTGGGTGGGTGGGAGATGGGTGGGGGTCCGTGGGCGCGTCCCATTCAAAAACGGCCAGTATCCCATGTTTAACATCTGGACAGTGCTTCACACCACCCTCTGCCACAGATGGTTTTATTGGGGAAGGGGCTGAGATTCTGGCTTCTTTGCAGCTGATACCCCAAAGCCCCACAGAGTCTGTGGGGAACTGATGGTCTCTGACCCAGGAGTCCCTGCCCCTGGGGTGGCTGACAGGGGAAGCACAAACTCCGAGGGCTCTGGGCTGGAGGGAAAGTTAGCACAGGGAGCAGAGAGCAGCCCAAGCCTCACAGGTCCAAGCCATGTGTGGGGCAAGCTTGCATTAAGGGCACAGGAGGCTGTGCTGCCAGGCACACCCTGCAGCTGGGTGGGGGCTAAAAAGTGCCCAGTGCACCAAAACAGCGGATCTTTACCTGAGACTGCCTTCCACCCAAGGGCTTGTCTGTTTCTCTCTGCCTGGGAGCTTTTCCCTGTCTCACAGCCAGGATAGGGAGATACTGGAGCACCTGCCACTCATCGCTGGGCAGCGGCACACAGTTTGTGCCATGCAGTGAGTCACGGGAGAATGGAGTTCATGGCGTTGCTGCAGGAGGCAGCCCTATTGGGACTCTGTGGGTTCCAGCAGCTCTGCACAGAGTCAGAGCCACTCTACTTCCTCTTCCTCTCAACGCTGCTCCGCTTCAGGGCACCCACCATCCCATCCCCATCCATAATGTAAATTGAGGAAGGGGAAATAACTATTTTATTTTCCCAGGTGAATTGGTAACTAGAATTTTAAAATTGGCTGTAATCGGTTAAGTTTTTTAAAATAAATAAATAAAATAATTCCAGGTATTTTAGATTTAAAGTGCATTGATTTTAAAAAACAAAACAACAACCTGAAATAAAAGCAAGCTGCTTAGCAATGTTCGTTATGGCCTCAAACTACTTTTAATTGGTAATCAGAATTTATTTGTACAGGCAAGGGCTACCACCATTGCCCAGAAGAAACAAAGAAACATTTTGTGTGTGTTACTTCCTAAACATTTGTGTGTGTTGCAACATCTCTTCCTCCTTCATCAATTGAAGAACTAAGGGGTACCCAGTAGTGGGGAGATAAAGATTGCTGTCGCCTATTAAGAATATTAGCATTGTGTGGGTTTTGAGCATTCTATAATGATGCATTCCAGGCACTAAATCAGTCTTTAATGTCTGGGGTGGGGGGGCATCTGCAAGGATGCAACCAGAGAATTGGTAAAGTGATTTTGAAGTGGGGCAGAAGCCCCTGGTCCCAAGAGCATAACAGTTCTGTTTTCCCAGTTTCTGCTCAGGACCTCCTGGCAGCCCCACCTCTCTCCCTCAGAGGCTGACCTGGATCATCACTTGTGGCGTAGGGGGACTTTAGCTGGATGCCTGCACTCAAGGCAGGGATAACAGGGAGCTGAACGCCCTTATATCTTCTTCCTCTCCTGGTTGTGCCCGTGAGCCTTTGCCTTTTGCTTATATAAGGGAGCACCAGTTCTCTTCCAAGATATGAGAAGTAAGTTATTTCTGTGCGTAGATCCCCTTTCATGGAGAACTCCAAAACACTGTTAAAGAACAGTCCAAATCTGGTTATTTCAAAAACAAAATCCATGTAAGAATTTGACTATCTTTGAACAGTTCCACTAGATGTGGAACAAGTACATCATCTCAACACAGACATCTCTCCAATATGCAAACTTTCCACTTCAAAGATATCACTTTACTACTTTGTCTCTATTACCTTCAGACCGCCTTTTGTATAGGACCAGTACAATGCCATTTTTAAGTGATATTCTTGAGCAGGAAGATTTGCACAATGGCGGTATTGTGACTTTTCACCAAATTTGGACCACACAGCTTACATTAATTTTGTTCCTAAAAATGCTGCTGCTTGTTTAACTCACTTATATTTTACTTTTATCTACAGGTCAGCTGGCTATTTTACTGCCCTACAGAAGGAATGTGCATTTATTTTTTGTGGAAAAGTGATGAAACTTCCCTTCCACCACATTCCAAACTTGCAATACTTCCCACAGTAAGGCAGTAACACATTAAGGTTGGATTGGGCCCAAGCCATTTGTACAGCTAAGCCTGTCCAATCCTAAACAGAGCCTCAAACTATAGTAAACAACTCAACTACAAGGCCAAATGAACTAGATAAAAAAAGCTGGAGCCAAATGATCTCCAATTAATCCAAGATAAGGGCATCCCTTTCCAGCTACTCCCAAGGATCCTCTGCCCACAGACTACAGAATGTGTCAAACTGTTATGTACAGGAAGGAAAGTTTTTCTTTAGAACTATGGATATTTTCAAATGAGATGATAGCCAGCTACAGCCTGTGTTTGGTCCATGAATCCCCCACTCTGCATCCTCTCACGGTTTGTAGCACAACCAACTTCATAGATGGGCAGGTTTTTTTTTTCCCCGCTGTGCTCCATGCCCCCCCTCTCCACCACCAAGGAGCAGTTGCTCCTTGGATGTTCTAGGCTTTCACCTACATCTCTATGGTGCTGTATGCGTGCAAGGCTGCACACAACCTAATTGACGGGACACAGACGTGGGCGTACATTAGCACAGATTTGCCCACATGGTGGGCTCCACATTCTCCGAGACTCCGCCATGAGTGGGGGAATGTGAGGCCGGTAGGTGGCAGCCACGTGGCTGGAAGGGTCAAACACCTAACAAACAGGCAGGCGGACACCTACCTGGTGTGGGCTAAGGTGAGCTAATGTCTCATTTTTTTGTTTTTACCCTTAGCGTGAAAACAAGCATTATTGGTTGTGTAGATGTGGAACTGATAATGTTGGAAATGTGTATGTGAAGCCAGCTGAATGGATATCACATATGAATGTCCAGCTGTGACTGACATCCTGTCTCAGGGATTCCTTCCTATAGAAACTCCCTATAACCTTTGTTTCTCGGACTATCATGGGCTCTTTTCCTTGGTCCCCAGGGTACGTACCTCTGTCCTGTAGTCACCAAAGATCTCATCCTGTACCCTTTCCTTTTTAAAAAAACCAAAACAAAACACCCAAAACCTTTGCTTATATCTATTGTGGCATCTTGAACTTCTGTGTAACGGCCCTGTCAGTGCAGTCTCTGCTCTTTGTGTCACCTGTCTTGGAGGGATTGATCTGCAGACATTATCCAGTTATCCAAAATGGTGGAATTTTAAAAGACTATCAATAATTCCATACCCTTTTATCAATAATATATTTTATGGCTATTACTAATCAAAAATTGACAAGCTAGAAAGGCAGTAGGGACTGTGACAGGCAACACACACTTTTAAAAAACCCCAATAAACAATGACCAAAGAGTTTGTGTTCCCACCTGTTGTTGCTGTGATCCATTTTGCTGCTTTTGTAGCTTTATTTCTGGAGTATCTACTTCCACAGCTTTCAAAATTATTTACTGAAAAGGATGGTCACTTTACTTTCTTCCTTGATAAATCGTTTTTTCACCTACTCATTGGTTGATGTGCTGCTCAAAAACTGCAAATTTATTTTCAATCAGCCATGATTTCACTGTAGCAGGGTAGTGGAGGAACTAGTTTTGTTAGATTCGACAATATTCTCAGCAGGAGAGGAGCCAGTTTTCTTAGTGTTGTTGTGAGCAATCAGTCATTAATGACTAGTTTGCTTCCTCTTGAAAATCAGGATCTGCCAACATACATGGTCTTCAGCAGAGAGTTAAGGATGGCCTTTTGGCCAATCAAAAGGTAGGATGTTCTTGGTGACAGGCTTTGTAATCAAATGTGTTGAAGGCTTTTGTCCAAAATATTTTCTTGGAGTAATTCTAACTGAATTGCTGTTGCTGGTTTAACATCCTTAATACCGAGTGAAGTACTCGGTCATATCTGTGAAATGTGTCCGTTTTGGTGTGAAAATTTATTTTATTTAAATTTATATGCCCTCTTTCCCTGAGGCTCAGGACCCCCCACCCAGCCCCCTCACATCTCTACCCCAAAACCACCCACCAAACCCCACCCAATCCCATCTCCCCGATTGCCAAATGCCTTTTCAAATAAAAAAGTCTAACACGGCCTCCAGAAGATGCCCGAACTCAAACGAACCTCCAGGGGAAGGGAGTTCCAAAGCACGGGCAGCAACTGAGAATGCCCTTGTTGCATGAACAAGGCTAACAGAGGATACCCACATGAAAGCATTCCTTACCGATTGCAGAGGCTGCGATGAGACATGGAAGGAGAAGCAATATTTCAGATATGTGGGCCCCAGACTGGTTAGGACCGGTCAAGACCAGCACCTGAATTGTGCCTGGAAAGCTATAATGCATATTTCAAAGCACTGGTGTAATGTGCTCCTGATGACTCATCCCCGAAAGAAGGCAAGCTGCCACATTCTGCACCTGCTGCAGCTTCCAAACAGTCATCAGGGGCAGCCCTATGTACAGTGCATTGCAGTAATCTAGCCTTAAGGTGATGAAAGCCTTGATGATGGCCAGATCCAAAACAGAAAGAAAAGGCTGCAGCCTCCTCACCAGATGCAGTTGGTGAAAAGCACTCCTGGCCACTGCCGCCACCTAACAATCCAGGTGCAACAAAGGGCCCAGAAGCACTCCAAGGCTGTGAACCTGATCGACCAAAAGGGGCCAGACTCCATCAATAACAGAAGTCCCAATCCCCTCCAGGTCACAAGACTGGCCAACTGTCATCTCAGTCTTGTCTGGATTAAGCCCCAGTCAACTCATCCTCATCCAGTCCCCAACAGCAGCCAGGCATTGGGTGAGCACCAAGATTGCAGGGCCTGGGTTGGACGAAAAGGAGAGGTAGAGCCGAGTGTCGTCAGCATACTGATGGCACTTCACCCCAAACCTCTGAGTGACCTCGCCCAGCAGCCTCATATAAACGTTGAACAAGAGGGGAGACAGAATTAGACCACTAGGAAAAGTTCCAAGAGGATGGTGAGCAATTACCCATCACCACTTTCTGTGATCTTCCCTACAGGAATGAGTAGAACCACTCCAGGTCCCGTCTGGTCCAGCTTCGTGGGGAGAGTTTCAGGAAGTGATGCCGGCCGATGTGGTGGGTGTCCTGGCGTCTGTGAGGGCCACGTGTTGTGAACTTGATCCGTGCCCGTCCTGGTTAGTGAAAGCTTCCAGGGAGATGTTGGGGACGGTGCTGGCGAGGGTAGTGAACGCGTCCTTTCGGCAGGGGAGGTTGCTGCCCTGCCTTAAAGAGGCTGTGGTGCGCCCCCTGCTGAAAAAACCATCTTTGGACGTGGATGCGCTCGCCAGTTACCGACCTGTCTCTAACCTTCCCTTTTTAGGGAAGGTTATTGAGCGGGCGGTGGCACTCCAGCTCCAGGTGCATCTGGA
>QEPC01008061.1:1707385-1753167 GCA_003113815.1 Sphenodon punctatus | reverse complement strand
CCCCGTGTTAAGCGGGGGGCCACAATGGAGAGGGCATTCTCGGTAGTGGGGCCGCGGCTATGGAACTCCCTTCCAGAGGAAGCTCGCCTGGCCCCATGCCTATTAATATTCCGGTGAAATTGCAAGACCTGGCTGTTCGCCCAGGCCTTTGGGAGGGAGGGTGGGTAGGGTGGGGTGTTTTAGTTCCCCCACCTATTTTTGGTTTTTAGACTGTATCTTAGCCCTGTTTTAATATTTTATAATATTTATGATAATTTTAATTGATTTTATTGTATTTTAATGTTCTGGAAGCCGCCCCGAGCTGCATGGCAGGAGGGGCGGAGTAAAAATTTATAAAATAAATAAATAAATGGTCTCACCAGGTCCTGCAGATGTGTCACTGGGTTGTCTCAGCCTCAGTTCCTCATCTGCAAAATAGGGAATAATAATAACCTACCTTACAGGGTTGTAGTGAGGGTAAAATGGATAAGGATTGTAAAGCACTTTGAAAACCTGAAAATGCTATATGTTATATAATAAAAATAATCACTGTATAAATAGGCTCTAGTAGCAGTAGTCCTCTGACATTCTTAGAGTGCACATGCAGAGGAGAGGGAGACAGGATTTTTAAAAAACCTTGCACTGTAATAGCCTTCTCCTCTTTGAAAAAATATTTTGCAGCATTCCGCACTATATTATTCATTTACATTGCAAGCCTCCGAGCCAGGGCTGGCACTACCATAGAGGCAGCACAGGCAGTTGCCTAGGGCAGCAAGTTGAAGGGGGTGGCAAAAACTGCCGCTGTTCCCACCGCTGGTACATTTTGCAGCAGAATCAGGGGCAGGGCAGCAAACATCCTTGTGCCAGTGCTGCTCCCATCGCTGAATAGCTACAGCAGACTGAAGGGTTGTAACTAATGTGAGTGCAGGATGGGAGCCAAAATTCATAGTGTTTTGGGAGGTGGGTGATCTGTATTTTGAAATATAGAACGACGTTCATTTCCAACAGCCAACTGTTCTTGCCTGTTTTAACCCCTGTCCTCACAATGCCCTTCAGGCGGCTGTTTCTCTAGTTGTGTTGATGACATATAAACAAAATATTATGCATAAGGTTAGGGGGAAAACTATTCAGGGAACAAAACAGTTATTTTGCAGTAGGTATTGGACGGTTCAGAAAAGCAGACTGTAGTACTTAGTACAAGCAGTGCAGCTATCTTAAAAAAGTGTTTTAATATTAAATCATTTTGCCCTTATACATGGTTTAATTTTGCCTCCCTGTTCTCAAATAACCATTTCTTAACTAAAATGACACAATTTTGTGGTCAGTGATCCGTGACTTTAAATATTTGGAAGGGCTATTGATTCACTGAACTGGAAAAAAATTAAAGATGTTGAGGCATGGTTTCAAAAATAGAATTCCATTTATTGTAAATTATATCTGATCTTATGTCTTAAGTACAAAAACTAGGAACGTGTAATGAAGCAGTGAAGCTATTTGTGATTAGTTTGTAACTGAACAGTGAGGTTCTTCTGTAAATTTAGCCAGAGAGATCATTAGAAAGAAGGTTCGTGCACCTAAGCCATCTCCCTTTGCTCCCATGTGTTATCCCTGTTCATGTACCTACTTCTGTTTGCATTAGTCATTCTCTCTCTCTCTAGGTAAATTGTCCATAAGACCAATGATTCCATCAGCAAATTATCCAGAAAATGCTGTCAGTGCACATTGTGACATTTGTGCCACTGGTGTACTTGCTGCTATTCCAGTGGTCTAATTAACCTAGCAGTAATCTCCTGTGCCCAATACTGTTGTTTAATTTTCCTTGGCATCAGACCTTTGCATCCCCTTCCTCCCAACACCTTTAAATAAATCTCCAATTTACTATTGATTCTCTCTCCCTCCACCCCCTCTTATCTTTTTTCCTTCCTTTGATTGGCAGTATCATCCAGACAAACAGAGCGCAGATGTGCCAGCAGGAGAAGTGGAGGAGCGCGTGCAGAGGTTCATCGAAATTGATCAAGCGTGGAAAATTCTAGGGAATGAAGAGACAAAAAAAGCGTATGACCTGCAGCGGCGTGGTAGGTTCCTGCCGAGGAGTGCTGTAGTGGCAGCAGCTCTTGAAAGCAGAGGCTGGGGTGGTGGTTAGATGGTGGTTGTTTTTTTTTAAAGTGCTGTTTGTTTTAGAACTGAATGTTTCATTTGCTCTTGTTCCACTTTCATATTTGGATACATTATTTATACTGATTACTATACATCCATTAGGCAGTAAAAACATTAAATTCCTTCTGACAGAGCATAAGGTGGTAGGTATTCTAATAATTCTAATGAATATGGAATTTAGGCTGCAGTGACTTGGTTTAGCCATTCTTCATTTTGATAATATTTAAGCAGCTTCATTAAATGTTCTTAATTACTGGAGTTATGCCCTTAACTGGGTTTCATTTCTGCATTTTAGATATAGGTGCTGAGTAATTTATGTCTAAGGTACAATGCAACATATGGCTTCATAAACACTTCACAATCATTAAGGCATATTCTTTTTCAGAGGCGTGCATTGTTTTAGTATAGCTTTCATAATTTATATCTAGTAAAACTACTCCTTATGAAGCAAGATATAAATAATAATCCACTAAAACACATTAACTAGGCAGTTCTAGAATGCATTTCTTTTTATACATCTCAGAAAATAGCTTCTTAAAACAGCGACAGGCTGTTGTGAGAAAGAAAGGGGGGAAATGTAGGTCAGGTCTGTCACACATGGGCTACCATTACATGAAGTGATAGGCTGTCTTTCTGCTCTGGCCTCAGGATAGGAGTCCCTCAGCCTTCCATTAGAACCTTCAATAAATGTATATCCACCCTACATGTTAATGGGGAGAGGGGGGGAGGGAGTCAATAATAGTGTATTGCCTGTTGGGAAAACACTCAGTCGCACTCTGCAGTAACACACTCTGGTCCAGCATTGATGCGTAGCCACCACCACTTTTCAATGTGTCTGATAAAAGCCCACTGTCTCTGCAGCTTGTTACTGAATTCCCTTCCATTGTACTTTGGCACACCATCAAACATTTTTCTCTTGCACTGATTTTAACTCCCCTGCTGCTAGGGGTTACCAGAATTTTATCTGAGAAACAAAGGCTTAGTCATAGTAGCAGATATACATCATACCAGAATAAGATTAATGATATGCATAGAGTATGCAAGCTTTATATTTAGTTTTATTTTCTCAACCAGTGTGTAGTATTTGCAGGGGTGGGGGCTTGGGTGGTGGTTGATTTAAAAAAAATATATTATTATTATTTTAAATAGAAAGGTAATAGGTCAGTTTTATGGTTTTGGGGAAGGGGGGTTCCCATGGAAGCAGTATTATGACTTCACTGAAATTACTAACTCAGGGTCATGGTTTAAAATTTAACTCCGATTTCGCCACAACAGAAATTTCTCAAAATCACTTGGTTATGCTTTCTAGGTTAGGCTTTAAGGTGCAAAGTGTGTGGTGTGGGCCCATGCTAGTAACTTAAAAATCCCTCGGTGCAGTGTAATATAACGTTCCTGCTTATAAACCTTTATTTTTACTCCAGTGTTGATTAAATTTAGAGCCACTGAATTTTGTATACTGGGTCAAATACATCCTAAGTTTAACTCCATTGGAGTCAGTGGTATTACATCAGGGGCAAATATGTCCCAGCGCGCCTAAACCAAGTTGTTACTAAGTAACTTTGTTTTAATTCATGCTGTAGTGCTGTAAAGGCATGGTAATACGTGCTGAGATTTTTTGATCCAAAGAATTTGTTCAAAAAGAGCTGTTTTAAGAGTGTAAAAGGCACTTTTAAGAAAGTGAAAAAATGGTCACATTATTTACATGACTCTGCTCTTTTTATGTTCTGATTTTATATATAATTTATTCAAATACATATTTACTCAGTATAATACATAGTATGTTCATGGAAGACTGGAGTGATGGGCACAGGATACATCTACACTGTCACCCTGTATTTTTGTCACTGAAGGAGTTCACTAACAGCAGTGCCGGTGAAATTGACTAGAATCCAGATCACTAGAAAGCCTGCAGCCAGTATTTCAGAAATCTTGCTTATTAGTCAATTTCACAGTCATTGCTGCTGACACACTCTGGAACAAAGGGAGAGTGGGACAGAAGCAAAAGGGAAAAGGTGATGACAGCTCATAAAGCAGGGATATAAGATTAGAATGGCATTTGGGAAAAGTAATTGTGTGGGAAGGAGGGAGGGAAGGAACGGAGCTGCCAATAGGGAAGAAGTTCATTGAAAGAAAATAGCTTTCACTGTAGCCATCCTTCCCCTGTGAACCCTTTGAATAGAGCCTTATACTGAATAGTCTTTTAAATTCTTAATACCCTCAATTCAAAAGTTCAGTGGCAAGCAGAAAGTCTGGGAAGCAGATTGTGTCTGACTGTAATAGCTTCTTTTCAGACATTGTGGTTTTACAAGTGAATATGTTTTTACAATTTAATGATTATTTCTTCTGGAGGTATTACAGTGGTCTCCAAGAAATTTGTTGTGTCCCGAGGATAGATACACTAATGAGGATTGGGCAAACCTCAAAAGATTGAGAGGTTTGTCTCTGATACTTTTCCAAACCTCTTTGGTCTGGAAGGCTTTCAAAAACATGGTGGGTTTTTTTTGTTTTTTTTTTAAAGGCAAAAAACGAGTAGCTCCTTGTTTTACCATATGGGAAATGAACTTTCTGTAATGCTGCACTGGTGTATTTCTAATCCTTACCAAAAGCATGAAGAAAGAGAGAAGGCAGATTAGTTTATAAAATTCAGCTGCACAAAACTGTAAAAGAATCTCCCTTGATTTAAGATTTGACTATATAATTTTAAAATAATTTTAGCTTCTGGTTCACTTGTTCAGAAAGGTTTGCCATCTACTATAGCTGCCAATTTGAGTTTAGGCTGAGATTTTCAATGCTGCTTAAGAAAGTAGGCACCCAAATCCCAATGTATCTTGTTTATTCCAAACATTTATGTATGCATAGCACATATTAAAAATAAATAAAACAACCAGCTGAGATCAATAGTTACCAAAATTTGACATTTGACAACTGTTCTGTGTTAGACATATTTGGATTGATTGCCTTTGCCTCTTTCTTCGCAATAGACTCTCGGGTTAAGGATTAGTTACATTGAAGAGGCAGGTGGAGAGCCTTGCCCTGCTGCTCCCATTTTATTCTTACACTTGTGCCTGCAATGTGTGGAAGCCATCAGTTTTCAGGCCTGTCAATGCAGTACCTATTACCTGCTAAATTTACTCAAATTATTACTTTAAAAAAATAGTTATAGTGCAAAGTGGCACGCTAAACCAGCTCTTCTCTGTCTCCTATTACATGGACCAATTTTTAAAATTGGAAAACAAACAAACTGGAAAACCAAAGAATAGTTTTGTTGTTGTTTTTTACACTTTAAAAATTCCTTTCAGTGTTTTGTAGCATCAGAAGATCTGCTTTACTATCAGGATTGCTTTTGGAATTTTGTAAAAAAATCTTAAGTCTTGAGCAACTATTGACTCATCACTACAGCAGAAACAAGGCATTAGCAATCTGGTAGTAATTTTTTTGGTCTAGCTGGCTATTGAAAATCTTTATTGTCCTAGTCAACTGCTCTGAATTGACAAAAACCCATTTGAATGCTCAGAATCAGTTGATGTTAAATATGACTTTACTTGCTTAAAGTTAGTAAGTGCTTCTAAATCTGAGAGCAGTCCATTTACTTCACATAATGTTCACAGGTTTGCAGCCTTGGGAAGCTTCAGAATTCGTTGTCGTATCTAGACCATCAGGTTGTGGCTAGGAGCACTTTTCACCATTCATCTGATGAGAAGGCTGCAACTTTTTTTTTTTTAATCAGACTTGGACCTGGCCATTATCTTTGTAGTTGTAGTTATCCTGCATCCAAGCAGGGTTGGACTAGATGACCCTCGACATCCCTTCCAATTCCAAGATTCTATGATTCATGCTTTCATAACCTCAAGGCTAGACTACTACAATGCACTCTATGTGAGGCTGCCCTTGAAGACTGTCCAGAAGCTGCAGGTGGTGAAGAACACGGCAGCCCAGGTCACCAGAAGCACATTACTTCTGTACTTTGAACTCTGCATTGACGGGTTTTGGACTATACAGCCCTATACCACTTTGGCTCAATGTATCTGAAAGATTGCTTACTCCTTTATGTTCCATTGTGAACCTTAAGTTCAGCCAAGTAACACTCTTGCCTGTTCCTTCATGGAGCCAAGTGCATAAAGCCAAGGTCTGGAACCCCCTTCCCTTGGAAGATCACAAAAGTTCAAGCCTGAACATCTTTTGGACGCAGTGTAAAACCTTCCTGTTTGGCCAGGCATTTGGTGGGCAGGGATAGGCTTTAGATGGGGGGTGTTTTGGGGAGAGTTTACAAATAGACTGTATTTTGTCTGTGTTGTAACCCACCCTGAGCCCTCGAGATAGCGTGGGGTATAAGTTCAAATAAATAAATAACATTTTAATAGCTTAGGAGAAGAGTGGCCATACGTGGTTACAGGTGAGATTACTTATTGATTCCCTTATTATCTTTGGGTGTTTTCAGATGTGACGGTGGCACCCTTTAATCCCCTTTAGCACGGATTAATCTGGGTGCCACTGTCAGGCCTAAATGCGCCCACCCGATTTTAGCACGATCTGGCTCCTGACTGTGGTGGGAGCTACCCTGAACTGTGACTCGGGGAAATTCCCAAGTCACAGCCCGGGCTAGCTCCCACTATGTTCAGGAGCCAGCTGCCAATCAAGTCTGATAGCCCAATGTACCTATTGCGGTCCAGAGTGGCAGGGGGAGCCAGGTGCTATGGCAGCTGCCATTGACCACCCATCAGCTGGAGTTGGGGATGTGCCGCGCAGGGATGCGTGGATGCACATCTGTGCGTCTCTCCGACCCCTCCCCATTTTGGCTGCCGTAATGTTTGTTCAGTGACTGGGTCAAGTCCTGGCCAGAATGACTGCTCCTGGCGCAGTCTGTGGTGGCAGCATGAGCCATCATGTCAGAAAGCACCCTTTGTTTCTTCTGGTGGAAATAGACAGAATTTGATTTCTTTGCAATTACAGTACTTTGATTCCAAAAGAATAGTAAAATTGCTACTAAGAAATTGGACAGTTTTTAGTTGCAAAAATAATAATTTTAATAGTGTAGACACTGAACTAGAGTTTGACATTGACAGCTTTAAATCACTCTTACTTTAATGATTACATCTATCATATGATAGCTATTTTTAATTTGACTTAAGTTGGTGCTTTTCCAAGGAGTGTAAAAGAGATTTACATGTAAGCTTCTCCAAACCTCTGAGATAGGTAAATGAAATCTAATGTAAAATAATAAATGCAAAGATTACAAAAATTCTAAATGTAGTTTTATTAGCTGCAGGTTGTCTAACAAACCGTAGACTGGTCTTGGCTATCTGTTTCTACAAGATTTTTCCAACTGGACATCCAGAGCATTAGCTTGATCACTGCTAAGAGGCTTCTTGGCCTTAGTGGACCTTAGGCTAACGGTACATAGCTCCTAATTCTTGGAAAGTAAGTAAGTGGGGAAAGCGCACAAGAGTTGTGCACTTGATCTTTTTAAAAAGGGAGGCAGGAAAAGTTATTTCTTATGTTTGAAATAAATTATCCTGTGCTAATGGATCTCAGTGTATGACTGGACTATGGGTGTTTTTACATGTTGTGCTGGGTGAGCATTTCACACTAGAAACATTCACCTAGCACAATGTTTATTTCTCCCTGTGGCTCCCTGCTCGGCACTCCTAGTCTGGGTGTATTCTGCTCCAGCTAATCGGAAGGCAGATATCAAATGATGAAATTTGTAGGCAGACCAGGTGCTGAACACTCCCCTTGGTCTTCAGTTTGAGTTCTGCCTTCAGACGGACTGGAAGCAGAACATCCCACCCCCCAGCTTTTTTACTACTTTTCAACCTTTGCGGGAATTTCAGCTAGGAGTGCCTAGTCAGGATATTTGGGGATTTACCCTCTCTCCATCTGGCTCTTGGCTAGCCAGGCTTAGATAGAGTTAAGTCTGGCCTTCCGTGTCCCCCTCCTTTTCCTCTGTGAGGGACTTTAGGAGATTGGATCTCCCCCCTCTCCCCTTTGGGAATAGGGAGGACTGATCTACAGCTGCACATAACACTTGGGCAAGAGCCAAATCGAAGTCAAACCTCCTCCTGTGAATAGTCTGCCTGCCACCTGGAGCACCAGCAAAGATAAGTACTCCAGTGAACATTGAGGGGAGGCCGAAGCAGGAAAGCCTAAGAGCTCTGCCTTCCTTCCCCTCTGCCTTCCTTTCTTAACCCTTATGAGGATGTCACGGGGGGGAGGGAACTTGCAAGCCCAAAAGAGGCACCATCACTAGCACTCTCTCGCCCCTGGCTAGGGGTGGCGCAAGGGTTAGCGTTTAGCCAGCAAGAGCTGCATCTACAGGGGGGGCCAGGGACGAAGCAGCCCATGGAGGCCTTTACCATACTTCAGTCCTGGGTCCGTTAGGGTTCTCCTTACTTTGTTGGGAAGCAGCCTCTCCCTCTCATTCTTCCTAATCCCAGCTACGGGGAATGAAATACGCCCTTCTGGGTAGCATCCACATGACTCTTGGAGCGCTGCTGTGGGTTTCTGCCCTCCCCTCTGCTAGCATCATCCCCCTCACCATGCCCTGGGCAGCTCAGGGAGTGGGGAGGGTAACGCGCTGGCCCATTCAGCACCTACACGGTCCTCCGCTCTCCTTTTGGTTCTCAGCTTTGTTCCACTTCCCTCTGGCGGCAGCAGAGATGTCCACCCATGGCCAGAGAGTGAGGGAAGTCTCCCCTCAGGAGTCCCGATGCAGCTGATAGCCTGGGGAATCTGGACCCAGATGTGTGGGCCTGTGGGTGCTGCCATTTTGGATGGCCATGTGTTGCATGGCTGGCGTGGGCACTACCATTTTGCCTTAAGGCACATAGTCGGCCTGGACAGCACCACTTTGTAAGAGGGCATGTAAACATATACATATATATATATTAATCTCCATATTTTTGCAGGTTTATCATAACGAGCATTAGAGCGATGGGATAGAGGATGCTGCAGGAGTCACGTTGACCCCATCTACCAGCTCTAAGAGGACTGGCACCAGGTCCAAGGCAACAACTAGGCCCAACAAGGGTCCCATACAATCTGTGACTGAGAACCAGGACCTAGAGCGGGATGAGCGGACAATACATCTTTCACTCCACCTCATGGGGCAGCTGAGCTGGTGGAAATTGAGCTTCCCCTTCAACCTGGGTGTACCGATAATGGAACCCAAGAGGATTACAATCACAACAGATGTGAGCCTGAGGGGTGGGGGAGCCCACCTGGCAGACGAGAGTACGCAGGGAAGGTAGTTAGAGCAGAAGGCACAGTACACTATCAACTTGGTGGAGCTGCGAGTGATACGCCTGACTCTGCAAGCGTTTGAGTGAAAGATCTCAGGTCAACATGTCCCAATACATACAGACAACATAATAGCAACGGCCTAAGTTGACCACCAGGGGGATTCCAGGTCAAAGCTGCTGCAGCTGGAGGTGCAAGCCTTAGTCAGATGGATGGAACCCAGAATTCAATCCATAAAAACTATTCACACCTGAGGCGTTGACAACACGAAAGCCGATTGGCTGAGCGTCAAGGACCTTGACCTGGGTGAGTGGGAACTCCACCTACAGTCATTCCAGGCAGTTAGTGAGCTGATGGGAGGGGAAACCAACCATCAACCTCTTTGTCTCAGAATACTTTGCAAGGCGAAGAGACCCAGGGGCACTAGCAGTTGATGCACTGCAATAAACATGGGTTCAGACACTCCTTATATGCCTTCCCGCCATTCCCAATTCTCTCCATGGTTCTACACAAGATCCGGGGGGAACAAGCCCTTGTAATTTTCATCACCCCCTTCTGGACGAGATGACACTGGTTCTCAGAGCTAGTAGAGCTCCAGGTTCGCTCACTCCTCCCCTTGCCACTACTTCCCTACCTATTGAGGCAAGGCCCACTAACTCATTCGGACTCAGGCAGTTTTCAGATGAGGGCATGGCTACTGAAAGGCAGGCCTTGAGGCATAAGGGATATTCCGACAGGGTGCTCCAAACTCTCCTTTCGTCTAGAAAGGCCTCCACAGATAGAATGTATGTTGCTGCGTGACAACTAAGTTTGAACTGGAGACAAGCCAGGGGAATAGAACAAACATTATCGGGGATCTCAGAGGTTCTTCAGGATGGCTTGGACCTGGGCTGTAGACTCGCAATGCTGGCAATACAAATTTCAGCACTGAAAGCAATACTGGGCGCAGACAAGCCTGCAGGCTCATGAAGCATCCTCACGTCGGATACTTTATCAAGGCAGCACGCATGAGAGCGCCACCACCCATCCATCAGTTCCTGACCCGGAGCCTGAATATAGTACTGAGTGCGCTAACAGAACCTCCCTTTGAACCACTCCAAGCAGTGTCGTTATTCTTCCTGACCATAAAGGTGGTTTTCCTCGTGGCAGTCACATTGACCAGGCGAGTGTCCGAATTGGGAGGGGGGGGTCTCAATTGCCACGGGCTTTTGCACATTCCATGAGAACCGAGTGGTCCTTAGGCTGGACCCAGCCTTCATTCCGAAGGCCAACACCTTATTCCACAGATCACAAGAGGTAGTCCTACTGACGTTTTGCCCCAAACTTTTCCATCCCAGGGAATGAACATGGCACAAGCTTGACGTTCGTAGAGCACTCAAGATATATGTCAAGAAGAATGCAGACGGAGGGTAGATCCACCAGTCTATTCATCTTATACAGGGCCCCTGTAAGAGGGCACCTTGCCTCCAAGGCATCCATTGGTCAGTGGATCAGGGACTGTAACAAGGAAGCCTACAGAGCCAAGAGTCGCACCTTAAATGCAAGGATAATGGCCCACACCTGTCCTCCAGGGCATTGTGTGATGAAATACGCAGGGCAGCCACATGGTCCTCTGCACACTTTTACCAGACATTACAAAATACATGCCATGGCCTTGGCAAAAGCTGCCTTTGTGCACTGAATTCCCCAGGCCATGGAGGCGGACTTATAGGCGAGCCTCTTGATTTCCTTTTCTTCCACCCTCTAACACTGCATCCCAGACTAGGAGTGACAAGCAGGGAGAAAAGAAAATTGGGACACTTATCAGTGACTTTTCTTTCTTAGTAGGCTTTCTCTATTCTTTCTGAATTTTGTCTCCATACAGTGGTTTTGGTAGAAGTCAAACTGAAGACCAAGGGGAGTGTTCAGCACCTGGTCTGCCTACAAATTTCATCATTTGAGTTCTGCCTTCTGATTAGCAGGAGAAGAACACACCCAGACTAGGAGTGCTGAGCAGGGAGCCTAACCAGAAAGAAAATTTACTGGCAAGTGCCCCAATTTCTTTCTAAAATACTAATCCTTTAGCTACATAGTGGCTGTTTAGTTGCCCCACGTGGTGGGCCTGAATGGACATCTGAGTCAACTGTGTGGGGCAAGCACCAGCAGGTAGCTGTTGTAGTGTCTGAACAGGAACAAGTAGGAAGACCACAGTACCAACAGAGAGCTGCTGCAGAGGCCTCCCTGCCTTTTCCTGGGTCCTGGGGCGTAGGCAGCAGGAGCAGAAATAGATCCTGAGGACCTGCTCCTGCTGCCACCACCACTTGCTGGTCCAGTCCTGGGAAGCAGCAAGCAATGTCTTCAGGAGAAGCAGATGCTTCCCAGGACCTGCTGCTTCTCCAGCCACTGCCATTTGCTGCTCTCTCAGGGCTGGTGGAGAGTTCTGTAATAGTTTGTTGCGGAACACACGCTGTTACACAACAATCTTGTTGAACAACTTCTCCTGTCTCCTACTTTGGCCCTGAGGAGTAGGAGTATTCATTCCTGAGATGAGTAAGCCCCCCAACTCAACAGCTTGGGGGTAGCTAGTGTGTAACCACTAGCTACCGACTCCAGCGGTTCTCAAACTGCAGAGCGTTGAAAGTATTCTGAGGGGCACAAAGAGGACCACACCTAGAAAACATCTAACTCCTCACTCTGAGTTAGGGGGGGAATCTCCACAATAATGGAGTCGATGGTGGCAGAAAGAGAGCCAGAGAAAAAAGGGGGGTGAAGAGGAGAAAGAGAGAAGGGAAGCAAAGTGTATTTATGGTTGTGTGCTCATGGGAGGGCCATTCTGAATACATAGGAGGCATAACGTATATTAGCACCGTATAAGTCTGAAATCATAGAGACTAGAGTGATGTGTTGACATAGCACGTTACCTAAGGTTCAGTGGTTTTTCAGGGGAAAATGCTCAGGTCTCATCCACAGGCTTCAGACTAAAAGTAGATGCATCTATGTAGTAGAAAAATAATATGGATATTAGTTATTTGCATTTTTTGTGATGAAAAATCAGTTTAAACTTATTTAAAGTGTGTCAGAAGTGTGTCTGATTTGAGAAGTATAAGAGAGAGACTTCACAAGTCTTGATATAGTAAAGTTTTCAGACAAGTGTGTGTTCAGGTGGAGATAAATGTTTTTGTGGTTATGTCAGCAGCTATAGTTAAGTTTTAATGAAATTCTTGGAACTTATTTTGGAAAGCTTCTGTAATTTGTTAATTAAAACTGCTATGGATGCCAAATCAACTAAATACTTAAACTTAGTTCCCCAGTGCCACCCTTGTCCATAAAGAGTTGGTCATTATCAGTTGTGAGGAGAAATCTTAAATATAGAAGTTGGGATTTGACAGATGATTGAAAGTGCAGCTGGATTTAAAATGTGCCTTTTTGTAATTTTAGTGTCATGGATGGTGCTGTTACTTTCAAAGTTTCAATATCACTGAGGGGACAGTCCTCCTCAGCCAAGTGTGTAAATTCCCCCAAATGACAGTGGTATTTGAAGGGCTGCAGTTTTGAATCCGTGCAGAAGGTTTAAATAAAGAGAAGTTATTAAAAAAAAAGTAAAGAAATTATTTTTTCTAATGGTCAACATTTCTTTTGCTTAATTTTACATAGAAGATTGTGTTGTGATTAAACTGATTAGAAAGATGCTACATGGTTTAGCATTACAACATCACTGAAAAATCAAGCAGGAGGAGTGACAGAATTTTTATTATTATTATTGTTGTTATTGTTATTATCATTTATATAGCGCCAGCAATGTACCTGGCGCTTTACAAAGAATAAGATAGAAATAGTTAGCACAAGTGGCATTGAGCTCTGCCTACCCTATCACAAGAAAATAGTTTTAATAAGGTATGGTTTTACTTGTTGCTTGGTACAGCCCTTAAAAACAATAAAAAAATCAGTACAAGTAAAGCTCAAAGAAGCTTTTCTAAAACCTAAATACTACTACAAAAAACACCACCATGTGGCAAGCCCAGCAGGTCACATGTAAATCCTGCAGTTTGCCTGGTATGCTTATCAGTCTATAAGCAACAGCACTGTACTATTTTTTTCTGGCTAAGGATTTTAAAGTTGTTAAACTTAATGGGCACTGGATGAAGGGTGGATTGGACCCAGAACTTATTCTACTCATCCTTGATTTGAATTGGGGCCACATTAATAATAGCTGGCAGTTAACTGCCTGATGCTTGTCTGGCTTGCATGAAATTGAGTTACTTATTCTGGTCCCAAGTTTACAAACTTCCACATCACAATTAGGCCCTTTTGATGGTCTCAGAACTGGAGGTTCCCCGGGCGAGGCGGGTGGCCACCGCTTTTTCGGTGACCGCCCCTGTGCTTTGGAATTCGCTCCCTGAGGAGGCTCGGTTGGCTCCCACTCTCCTGTTCCGCCAGGCTTTTGGTTAGGGGTGGGGTGGGGTTCCCCATATATTGTATTTTAAAATTGTTTAAAAAAATTTGTTTATTGTTTTACTGATTGTTGTTCGCCCCTGTGGGCAGGAGGGGCGGGATATAAATTTTAAATAAATAAATGGCCAGAGAAAATGAACAACGTTCTCACCCAGTAAGAGATGGCTTCTGTAAAATTGGGGCTATTATACATCATAAGGTTAGCATGAATAAAAAGATTTCTGTCTTTCATGTTGTCAGTTTGGCACCTCTTCAACACCTCATTGGATACTGGTAAACACTTTTGTCCCCAGTCAAGGAAAGTACTTCAGTACATGCCTTGAGACATCTCCATTGGGTGTTGTTAAACGTGCAGTCGGTGTGTCAGCTACACATCCTAGGGAAAAGGGGGCCATCCCCAGCCAGAACTGAATAAACGTTCCTGCCGATTGACTGGGCAGGGGAGCCGGAAGAGACGTGAGCCCAGCTAGCCCTGTCCCCTGTGCTATGGCCAGCTCCCCCCTCCCTGCTATGATGGTGATGGCAGCTCGAACGCATATGCTCATCCGATATAACCTGCCTGGGCGGCCACTGGGCCTGGTTACTTCCAGGCCCATGATTCCTGGGTAGTCACCTATTCTATCGGAGGCTATAGCGGGCCCACATCTAGCTGCCTGCTAACAGACATGCAGGTAAGGCTCTGGCCCCGGAAGGTCCTAGTGGACCATAGCAGGAAGTGTCATGTGTTTATTAACACCCATTGTCTGAGGAAAGTCAGTGGGACTATACATGGACTTAAGTCTTTCCTAGATCAGAACCAGAGCACTTAACCTTTTGCAGAATAAAGCCTCAAATTATTTCACATAGTAGTAAAGGGTTTGAAATTAGTCCTGAAGATTGGGATTGTCAAATACAATGCACGTTCTGTTGAAAGTTAGTGGATATTTGTGCTGAATCAGTCAGTTGTGTTTGAATGTGCAAGTTGAAAGCTTGTCTTAATTTTTCATGATATAAGAAATGCAACATTTGAATTTTATTTTTTACATTTTGGAATCAAAGAGACCATCTGTCATGTTACCTTTACCATCCAATATATAATTAAATTGTATATTAACTGTGTGAAATTCTATAGTTCTGGTTATAAAAACATTTTAAGTAGTAGGGTTTATTAATGTTGCTTTGGATTGATAAGAATTAGTGAAGGGAAATCAACCTTTCAAAACTAAGCCAAATAAATGAGATTTGTCTTTCACTCATTACTTGAGCAGAATGAAATATTCTTTTTAAATTTAAAAATATCTTGGATTTTTTTTTAAAGTGTATTAAAACAAAACTGAGCTCTTTGAATGCTTTGGCTACTATTGTGTGACTACTGTGTGTGATCATAATGATGCCCATCAAAAATTTCACTCTGTATATGTTGAGCTATTTTTTCTTTGTATCTTAATGGTGGTTAGGAAAAATGTCCATCTCTGATCAGAAGATGCACAAAGCCTTGAGTGTTATGTATATACTTTTCTGTCTTTAGGAGCAGTTAAAAGGGTTTGGTTTGTACTTATTTCTACTTACAACGTTCAGAAAATAAGAAATATTTATTGTATCCCCAAGTGAAGCTTGAAAACCTTTCCTCCTTTAAAATTTTGTGAATGACCCAGCAAGGGCTCTAGTAAAGCTTTACTGAACCAAGCTTCTAATAGTTATTTAATGTTATTCTGCACCCTGAAAGAATCTCAGTAGATTTTCCTTTTAATCTCTTTGAATTGCAGGCTCATAAACCTCTCTGATGAGCCAGCCAGTGTTTTCTTAGATCCTACAGTTGAGACAATAGAGCTGCAGAATCCATTCACATCTTGTTGTCAGACAAATCCAATAGAACACATGGTCATGGGGCCTGCACTTCTAAAGATTTAAACTTTTTTCCCCAAGTAATGATATAAAATCAGAGCATCTTATTTCTATCTTTGTTCTGGAATGTACCTCAAAATATGCAAATCTAAACAATTTCACTTAAAGAGTCAAATACATAGCGAGATTGTAACTAAGCATATTGAAACAGTTTGAAGCATTGTTATATGAATGCTAGCTTGAATAATCTTTTCATCCCTAGAAGCTTGGGGTGGGGGAGGCTTTTTTTTTTAAATGAAAAGGTTCGGAATTATTTCACTTGAAAACAGTCTAAGTTGTATGCTGAAGTATGGTTAAAATAGTCCCTTTTCACACAGACACTCTTAACGCTAATAAAATGGGTGTTACATTTTATTATACATGTTGCAGGACTGCAGGTGTCTGTGCATGCACCTACTGTCAAGCAGCGTAGCATCTCTGTACAGTGCCAAATACACTATCCTGCAAATAAGTTCGTAAAATTCAGATTGGGCCTTAGTCTTTAGTTAAATAACTGATCTACTCTGATGCCCTGTTCGTATTGCGTTTGAAACATTTTACATTTGATGACTTTGAACGGAGTGGGAAATTGTCATGGTTCAACTTTGGAAAGGGAAAACTCTGTTTTGATGTAGACAAGCACACTATTGTAGCAAAGTTGATGGGTAATGTGTGTGCTGGATTGATGTCTCTGAAGAAAAATCTCTGAGTACAACATGCTAATAAAGACTGAACCTTTAAAGACATAACTGATAGCATACAAGCCAATCCTTGAAGTCTTATGCTGGTGAATTGTGTGGGCCTATTTGATTGCATTTTGTAGGAAAGCAGGCTTGCTGGTGACTTGTTCTTCAGTCTTCACCCCTCTTCCAAAGTTTGCAGGTTCGTTGTCCAAACCACAACAGGGAGTAAGGAGGAGTCTGTTCACCTGTGTTGAACTATTTTCCATTTTTTAGCCTTGATTCTCCTTGCCCATTAACCACGTTGAAGGGGAGATTATTGGGATATCCAGTCTTCTGATGCTTACTCATACTGTCTCTCAGACTCAGAAGACAGAATGCTTGGCTTAATGCCCTAATCCTTTGTTACTCTCACTACCTTTGTGAAGATGTAAAACCTAATCATCTAGTCTTTTCTGAAACACAAAAATCAAAAAGTGCAGTAGAGACTATCACTGGGTGGGAGATAGGGTCTCCTTCAGAAGAGGGAACAACCCTAAGAAAAAGATCTCCCCCTAGGTCTGATGCTGCTTGGAATTAGCTAGAGTTTTTATTAAAGTAAATGCTTTATTGAAGGAATTTCTAAATGGTATAGAGCCAAGTAGCATGAATATGCATTTGGCAAATGGCAAGGAACTAAGAAAATACAGAACTTCTATTTTATTTTAGGCACATTAATTGTTTGCAGGAGGTGGAAAGAAATGACAAAGGAAGGCTCCGTGCCACTGTGTGACTAGTTTCAGCTAAGAGCCTCCATCCAAGCCCTGCTTCTAACTTGGAACAAAACCAACAAGATGTATTAGCTGATCAATGGAAGATACAGCTGTCTTTCTCCTGCACTGTTGTTTCTTATTTTTCTGAACACCAGCATACTCTTAGATGTGAGTGGGCTAATTTTGTTTTAATCTGTATCTCTTTAATGTACTGTAGGTGTTCAGAATAGGTTAGGTCAAGAAGGTTTTATTGATCCTGTCATTATCTCTAACTTGTCTGATTTGTTTTAATTGCCTTCATTAAGACTAATTTAGATGAGGCTCATTCCCCGGGGATTAGTGTAGTATAGTGTAGATTTCAGGTAAAATTAGAATCACAATTTAGTGTTATGAAAAGCCTAGAACCAGGCCAATTTGATACTGGCTAATCGGCTGCTAATTAATGAATTGCATGGGGGGGGGGGAGAAAATCATTCTTAATATTAAGTGCTAATTAGTTTTTTCACCAATGTATAAGGGCAGTTAAAATGTGTTTAATTTCACTACGTATACATTAATATTCATAGCTAACTACTCTAGTGTGCATGGAAGATTTGATACCAAGATGGCAGATTCACAATAACAAAAATCACTTAGCACAGCTTTTGTTCTCAGATATTTTCTAAGATAACAAAATTTGTATCAAAGAGAATGCCAGCCACTGGTTACTACTTACTAGGGTCTTACTCATACGGTAAGTAATTATAAATACTCTTTGCCACAACAATATTATACCACTTTACTGTCAAATTAGGAGCCCCAGTTGTGAATGGTTTATTTTATGCACTTAGTAAAATTTGATGTTGACCCAGGTAATATGGCTATATCTTTTGTTATAAAATTCTTGAAATCCTTGTCTTGTATGAATAGCCTAAACCTCACTATATAAAAATACATCCTAGTAGATGGAATGTATGCAGAAAGTGCAAATTGTAACTCATTTATAGAATAATTTGTAAATTGTAAACACACATATTTGGAAACATTAAGTATTAAGAAAATCAGGAAGTTGAAAGTTTGCAACAAAGGAATAGGGGCTTAAACTTAGTTCTTAAAGGCTGGGGCCTGTTTTAAGATAAAATTTATGTGTAAACATGTATAGAATTTTGGTTTCCAAGGCAACTGCGATAGAACTGTTCATAGCACACAAAGTGTAAATGACCAGAATCCTGCTCTTACAGTATTTCTAGCAAGTATCTTGCAAAACCCACCACTGTGCCTTATACAGGTGAAAACAGACAATGTTAATTCCACTTTAACACCATTTTTTCTTATGCATGTTGCAGGGCTGCATAAGGCACAAATACAGCCCTGCAACATGCATATGAAATGTTAAAATGGAGTTAGTGTTATGTTTGTTTTCATCCTACGTCTGAGGAAAGCATTGAATTGTGCGGTGGTAACAAATGCAGTGGGGACCAATAGAGATGAGAGATGAATAAGGCCCTTCAGGACTCTTGGTTTCTGTTGTAACTCAAGTTACAATAAACATACTTCCAAAAACTAAATCTTGCTTCTTTTCCGCTGTGGTAGAAAGTCCTGATAAAGCCAGTGTGCTGTGTATTTTTGAATTGCTTCTGTACCAGTCTTAATGATCAGAATTACGCCTTGGGGGTAGAGTGTGCAAGATCGTGTTTTGAATCGAGGAGGGAATACGCCTGCCCCTTTACTGTTGTAACCCTGCCCTTAAAAGTCCTCATGATGTTATGCTGCTCTGTGAGAAGACGAGGCTACCCAGATACATTAGGCCCAGGTTCAGAAGAACCTGGCTGCATTGGAATTCAGGCCCAAGTTTATTATTATTATTATAATAAACATTTATATAGCGCCAGTTGTGTGACCTGCTGCTGTACAGAACATAGAATTAGATGCGGTCCCTGCCGGTGGCTTACAATCTAAAAGACAAAGGGGGGGGGGAGACAGGGAGAGGGGACAGTGGAAGAGACAGGGGAGAAGACAAACAAACATTCAAGCGGATGTGAAATCTCAGGTGCGTATGCTTGGCTTGGTTACAAAGAGGTTGGTAGCAGCAGTCAGCAGAGGAGGGCTGACAGTAAGTGTACGGGGAAAGACTCAAGTTTCTGACCAGAGCAGGATTCTACCTGGTATCCCCATGTTACAGTGTATGGTGCTTGTGGGGCTGGCTGGGGAAGCACAGACATCTCAATGAAAGCAGCTTACTAGCTAGGACTGTAGCACCGAGACTCATTCTATTCCGTGGGGAAACCCTAACACCTAGCCTGGCTATTCTGGCTGAGCTCTAAGATTCATCTCAGTGCTTGGCTGTAATACCACCAAACTTTGGTTTTGTGCCTGTTCAAAGAAGAAATGCTGAGTATAAATAACTAATTTTAAAGGATATTTAAATTATGAAACATACACTACTCAGTTTGAGGGAGATGATAAAAATTATGAAGCAGGGCCAGGATGCAGTCTCCATTTTAAAGCGTGAGCATATGACTGCTTATAAAGTTATTTATTTCAAAAGGTTACTACCCCGCCCTTCCTGCCACAGGCAGCTCGGAGAGGCCTCCAATTTGTAAAACAACATTAAAACAACTAAAAGGAGGAAAAGAAAATAAGACTGGTGCTATATAAATGTTAATAATAATAAGAATTAATAAAAATAACCCCATACCCCAAAAACCCTCCACCCCCTCACCTATCTCACTCGCGAAATGCCTGGTGGAACAGCCAGGTCTTACAACTTCTCCGAAAAGAGGTGAGATCCGGGGTCAACCGGGCCTCCACCGGAAGGGAGTTCCATAGCTGTGGTGCAGCCACCGAGAATGCCTTTTCCTGCATGGCCCCCCGGAAGCCTTGGGGGACCTCTAGCAGTGCACCCTCGGATGACCGCAGGGGCTGATCCAGCACCCAGGGGGTGAGGTGGTCCTGCAGATAGGTAGGACCTAGGCCATTTAGGGCTTTATAGGCCAAGACCAACACCTTGAATCGGGCCGAGAAGACCACCGGCAGCCAGTGCAGAGATTGGGGCATTGGTGTAATATGCTCCTGGTGGCCCAGTCCTACCAGAAGACGGGCTGCCGCATTCTGCACCAGCTGCAGCTTCTGAGCCGTCACCATGGGTAGCCCCATGTATAGCGTGTTACAATAGTCCAATCTAGAGGTGATGAAAGCATGGATGACGGTGGCTAGAATGGCCAAAGCCGTCACACCAGATGCAATTGGCGAAGGGCATTCCTCGCCCCAGCCTCCACTTGGACATCCAGGTGGAGCTGCGCATCAAGGAGCACCCCAGACTCCGTACCTGGGCTGTCTCTTATACACATCTAGATGTGTATAAGAGAGAGAAATATAGCTGGGTGTCATCAGCGTATTGATAACACCGTACACCAAACCTCCTGATCACATCACCGAGTGGCTGCATGTATACGTTGAACAGGAGAAGGGACAAAACAGAACCCTGTGGGACTCCACACGAGAGGACTCAGTATGATGAAAAAACTCCCCAAGAACCACTTGCTGAGTTCTACCTGTCAGAAAGGAGCGGAACCATTCAAGAACAGTCCCGCCCACCCCTGCACTGTCCCACGATCAACTGTATCAAATGCAGCTGAAAGATCTAATAGAAACAACAGGGTCGAACGATCCCAGTCCATCTCCCGGCGCAGATCACTCACCAAAGCCACAAGTGCAGTCTCAGTGCCATATCCCAGATGAAATCCTGACAGAGGGATCCAGAAAACTAACATGGTCAAGATGCCCCTGCAGCCGCTGAGTCACTACCCGTTCAGTAACCTTCCCTAAAAAGGCCAGTAACTGTCAAGGGAGGCAGCGTCAAGCGATGGTTTCTTAAGCAGAGGCTGAACCGCTGTCTCTTTGAGACAGCCTGGCACTCTGCCCTGCCGTAGGGAGGTGTTGACCACCCCAGCCAGCAACGGCCCATTGTCTCCCGGCAAGATTTAAATCAGGCCGGTCAGGAATCTTACTCACAAGATGTGGCCCTGGCAGCCCCAAGAACACCAACCGCATCGGCAGCTGTCACCAACTGAAACTGATCCCATAAAACTGGGCAGGACAGAGCTTCCATAACTTCCAATTCCCCATATATATTAATATATATATTAATGGCGACTTCATCCACAAAATAATCCACAAACATGTCACAGAGAGCAGTAGATGACTCCATTTTAGTACTCATGGACATCCCCCCCCCCCTCTCTGTTTTCAGGACAATTGGCAGGATTCAGTGCGTTGAACACACTTTGTGAAAAGCCCCATGGGGTGTGTGTTTAGATGCACTGGAACTAGCCAACTGCCATAGGAATGGTGGCTCACACGGTCTTTTTGAAACTGCATTTGGCAAGCCTTGATATTGGGGTTTCCCAAATGCGACTTCAAAAAGACCACGCGAGCCATGATTCCTAAGGGGTCAGCTACTTCCAGTGTATCTAAACACACCCCATGGGGCTTTTCACGAAGTGTGTTCAACGCACTGAATCCTGCCACTTGTGTAAAAGCGGCCTGAGTCTACAGCCTGTGCGGAAGCTGAGATATTAAAGGCCTAGATGGGGCTGGGAGTCGGGACTCCTAGGTTAATATTCCTGAAAATAGAGAGGAGGGGGGCTGTCCATGAGTACTAAAATGTCCGACAGGTATTTTTAAAATGGGGAAGCAGTGAGCAAATTATACCAGTGACAAAGTTGAGTGGGGGTGGGAGTCAGGATTCCTGGGAGGTGGGAGGGAGCTAGTGGGTTAGAGGGGACTGGAATCCCAGACTCCTGAGTTCTCTGAGGGGAGTGTGGTCTAGCGGGTTAGAGTGTGTGTGTGTGTGTGTGTGTATTGGAATCCGGGGGGGGGGGTATTGTCTGGGAGATGTCTACTTTTAGTGCTGTGCTAAAACATAGAGCCATGGGGAGGTGGGTTGCTGCTTTGTCAGGCTTGCAGCTCCTGTAGCAGCAACTGAGTCCAAAGCTAAGGTGATGTCCAGGAAGGTTTTCTACCCAGCAGGTTTCCCATAACAAGGAAATTCTAACAGTTGATCTTGGGATGTTCTCCTGAGAATCCACCTACTTACAGCACCTTGCCCAAGTTAAACCCCCATAGTGCGCACACACACACCCTTCACAACTTGCCTTTTGAACTCCTGGTGTCAGGGAAAGAGGAGTTAGACACCCAGTCCTGCCCTGCACAAGAGCAGAGAGATTTTCCAGGCCCCCAGGGACGTGGCAGAGAGATGTGAAGTCAGATTCCTGTGTCTCAGGGTGAAGGATAAATTGTCCTCCTCCCTGGGAAGTTTCCCACAGGTTGAAGGAGCTCGGTATGCTTAGCCTAGAGAAAACTACGGAGAGACATGATAGCGGTTTTCAAATAGCTGAAGGCAAATACTTATTCTCTTGCTGCTGAGGCCGGGTCTAGAAATAATGGGCTCAAATTACAAGAAAACAAATTTTGATGAAACATTAGGAAGAAATTCCTAACAGTAATAGCTGTTCAGCAGTGGAACACATTGCCTAGGGAGGTAGTAAGTTCTCCTTCATTCGAGGTTCTCAAACAGAGGCTGGATGGCTATTTGTCAGTGATGCTGTAGCTGTGGATTTCCTGCATTGAGCAGGGTGTTGGACTCGATATCCTCCAAGGTACCTTCCAACTCTTACCATTCTATGAAATTCACTGGCAACAAGTGCAAAGTGATACATGCAGAGGGAAAAAATCCTAACAGTGTACTCAATTTGGGTTCTAGATAGGTGTTACCTACTCAGGAGAAGGATCTTGGAATCATTATGGACAATTCAGTGAAAGCCTCAGCTTAGTGTGCAACTGCAGTGGAAAAGGGAAGCAGAATGTTATGAGTTGTTCGGAAAAATATAATCCTGCTTTATAAACCTGTGGTGTTACCACATCTTCAGTGTTCTGGTTGCCTCATCTCAGAAAGATATAGTAGAACTAGAAAAGGTGCAGACAAGGGCAACAAAAATGATCAAGGGTATGGAACAGCTGTATGACGAGAGGCTCTATAGGTTCAGGGTCTTCAGCTTGGGGAAGATTTATTTGTCTATGCTGCCCTTCTTAGAGGCTCAGGGTGGCTTACAAATCATAAAAACATGAAAATACAAGAATCTAACCCCACCCACCCCCATCCCTAATTTATCCCTGCCCCACCAAATACCTTTTCAAATAAAGTAGTCTTAGCCTGAATGTCTTCCAAAGGGAGTGTAAGACAAACCTCCCGGGGAAGAGAATTCCAAAGCAGTGGGAAAGCAACCATGAATGCTTCCCTGCAAGCCCTTGTTATACAAAGACGACTAAGTGATGGTACCCACAGGGAGGCACTCCTGGTCGATCACAGGGGCTGCAGCGGGGCATGAAAGGACAGGTGGTTTTTCAGATACGGGGGTCCAGACCGTTAGAGCTTTTAAAAGACCAAAACCAGCATCCTGAATTGTGCCCAGAAAGCTATAGGAAGCCAGCGCAGACTCTGGAGCACTGATGTGATGTTCTGCCACCGCCTCGTCCCTGAAAGGAAGTGATCTGCTGCATTCTTCACCAGCTGCAGATTCTAAACAGTCATCAAGGGCAGCCCCATGTAAAGCATATTGCAATAATCTAGACTCAAGGTGATGAAAACATGGATGATGGTGGCCAAATCGGAATCGAAAAGAAAAGGTTGCAACCTGATAATCCAGACACAGCAGGGGATCGAGGAGCACTCCAAGGCTGCGAACCTGGTGGACCAGAGGGGGCCATACTTCCTCAATCAACTCCCTCCAGGTCACATGGCCGGCCAACCATCATTAACTCAGTCTGTCTGGATTCAACTTCAGTTGGCTCACCCTCATCCAGTCCTCGACAGCAGCCAGGTGTCGGGTAAGAACCGAGACTGCAGGACCTGGGTCAGATGAAAAAGAAGAGTTAAGTGTCATCAGCATACTGATGGTACCTCACCCCAAACCTCCGAATGACCTCGCCCAATGGCCTTATATACACGTTGAACAAGAGACGAGACAGAATAGAACTCTGCGGGATTCTGCAGAGTAGGTCCTGAGAGGACAATGAGCAATTGCCCATCATCACTCTCTGTGATCTCCCTGACAGGAAGGAGTGAAATCAACCCTGACAGGTCCCGCAGTCACGTTAGCACCACCTCGTGATCACGAGTATCAAAGGCTGTTAAGTGCTGAAGCCGACAGATTGCAACAAAGCTAGTTTAAGAGCCTATTCCGTGGCTGTGTGGGCAGCAAAGAAGGGGTTCTTTGGTGCCTTCATAGCATCTGTGAAGTCCCGTCCAGCGGAGCTTTTCCGGCTGGTGCGTCCGGTCTCCCTCCACCTGGAACTGGAATTTTCCAGTACCCGCTGTGACATGTTTGTTGATTACTTCACGGATAAAATTGCTCGTATTCACCATGACTTCGACGCTGCACTTACTACAATAGGAGAACCAGGGGTTATGGAAGCTCCGTTCTGTCTGGTTTTGTGGGATCAGTTTCAGTGGGTGTCGCCTGCTGATGCAGAGGATGTTTTTGGGGCAGTCAGAGCTCTTGCAAACTGGACCCGTGCCTGTCCTGTTCTGGTCAAGGCCAGCTGGGAGATGCTGTGGCCGTTGTTGATGAGGGTGGTCACTGCCTTCCTTCGGGAGGGCTGAGTGCCGGACTGCCTCTGCTCAAAAAAACACTTGACACTGACTCCCTCGCCAGCTATTGGACAGTCTCCAACCTTCCCTTTTTAGGGAAGGTTATTGAGCGGGTTGTGGCTCGGCAGCTACGGGAGCATCTGGACCGCATCAGTTTTCTTGATTCCTCGCAGTCCATCTTTTGTCCAGGCTATGGCACTGAGATGGCGCTTGTGGCTTTGGTCTATGACCTCTGCTGTGAATTGGGTTAGGGTCGGTCTGCCCTGTTGATTGTTAATCTGTCAGCTGCTTTTGATACCATTGACCTTGAGATGTTGGTGACTCGCTTGTGGGACCGTGCTGGGGTGGGCAGGACTGTTCTTGAATGGTTCCATTCCTTCCTAGCTGGGAGAACTCAGCAAATGGTGCTGGGGGACTGTTCTCATATGGAGTCCTGCAAGGTTCTATTCTGTCACCTCTCCTGTTCAATGTGTATATGCAGCTGCTGGGTGAGATCGTGAGACTGTTTGGTGTCATCAATATGCTGATGACACCCAACTCTACACCTCTTTTTCATCTGTCCCAGACCCGGCAGTCTTGCTGCTTACCCGGTGTTTGGCGGCTGTGGGGGACTGGATGAGGGCAAGCTGTCTGAAGCTGAATCCCGACAAGACAGAGGTGATGCTAGTTAGGAAGGCGGTGGGTTTGACGTCCCCTGTCATTGATGGCATGCGGTCTCTCAGGTCTGTAGTCTGGGAGTTCGCCTGGATGCCCAGGAGGTGGCGAGGAGCTCATTTCACCAGTTACATCTGGTGCGGCAGCTTCAGTCGTACATCTCAGACTCCGACCTGGCCACTATCATCCATGCTTTCATCACCTCAAGACTGGACTATTGTAACACGCTTTACGTGGGGCTAGCCATAGTGACAGTTCAGAGACTGCAGCTGGTGCAGAACACAGCAGCCCATCTCCTTAAGAGGACAGGTCGCCGTGGGCACATTACACCAGTGCTCCATTCTTTGCACTGGCTGCCTGTCATATTTTGGGTCTGATTCAAGGTGTTGGTGCTTACTTTTAAAGCCCTATACGTTCTAGACCCTGCCTATCTGTGAGACTGCCTCACTCCCCGGGCTCTGGAGCGACCCCTGTTGTCAGCCAGGAGCGCCTTTCTCAAGGTCCCCTGGGTATCTCGGGGGCGACTACGGAGAGGGTGTTCTCAGTCGTTGCACCAAGGCTGTGAAACTTAGAGGCTCGGGTGGCCCCGGACTTCTCTTCCTTTCATCGTCAATGCAAGACCTGGCGATACCATGAAGGCTTTTGGTGAGGGAGATTGGTAAGGGATGGGGGGGTGGGTGTTGAGGGTTAGGGAGGGAAGAGTTTTTTGGGTGCTCCACCATGTGGATTTTTAATGGTTTTATGGTATTTTTTGTATTCTTTATATTATTGTATTTTTAATTTGTAACGTTAGCTACCCTGAGCTGCTGTTAGCAGGAGGGTGCGGGATATAAGCGATATAAATAAATAAAGTCCGCTGAAAGATGTAACTAGATCAACAAGGTAGAATTTCTCCTGTCGATCTCCTGGCACAGGCCATCAACCAAGGCTACAAGGGGTCTCTCCATGCCATACGCAGGATAAACGCCCAACTGGAACGGGTCCAAGAAACTGCTGGATGACAATTTGCAGATGCTACAATAAAGAAAAACGCTTTCTTTACTGCCATTACAGCCACAGCATAGTCCTTCAAAAATTATCTATGCCGCAATCGGTCGGCTTCAGCGCACATCAACAGGCGCTCTAGCCATCTATTTCAGCCGCCTCAGGTCCTTCGTAATGACGAAGATGACTGAAGTAGTTTATAAAATCACAAATAGTGTGGAACAAGTATATAAAGTGCTGTTATTTACCCTCACAAAAAACATTACAATTGGGGGACATTCCATAAAACTGGCAACAGACTTAACAAAAAGAAATCATTTTTTACTCAGTGCGCAATTAACTTGTGAAATTTGTTGCCAGAAGATGTTGTGAAGCCCAGTAACTTTGACAACCAATAGTTGTCAACCAGTAGCTGTGAAGGCTATTGGTTAAGTAGTTCAGGGGATGCAGCCTCTGGTTGTCTGAGCTGGGAGTGAACAGGAAGGAACAGATCATTCCATTATGACCTGTTGGGTACTTTCACAAAGCGAGCAGAAATGGCCACTGTTGGGAGAAAAGATAATGGGGCTTAATGGACTGCTGGTGTAACCAGATATAGCACTATCCCAGTTCTCTTCAAACCAGTAAAACTGAATATCTTTTTCTATTTTCTTGTAGAAGATGATCTAACACAATCATGGCCTGTGGATGTTCATGTTTTCCTTGAAGACATGTCCTGGAATAATGGTAAGAATGTTTCACTTTTGAAATAACGCTAACAAGTTTTGACTATTCTGTGTGGCTGCTTGCTTAATCTTTTGGAGGTTTTCAGCTCTTTAATACAGTGGCTACTACACTTTTCACGATGCTTCTTTTTGTGACTTATATACCATGACTCCAGCCTGCAATAAAAACAGGCAAAGAATTTGAAGAGAGACTTGGTAAAGAGTTAAAAGCTAAAAAAAATAATGTTTTAAATACATCAGAAGCAAGAGGCCTGCTAGAGAGTCAGTTGGGCCCTTAGATGACTAGGAGGGGAAAGGGGTGCTCAGGGAGAATAAGGCCAGTGCAGAGAAGCTAAATGAATTCTTTTCTTCGGTCTTCAGTGCAGAGGATGTTGGGCCGATACCCACGCCAGAACGGTTCTTTGTAGGTGTGACAAAAGCCTTAGTATCCCCACTGGCTGCCTCCTGTTTCCCTGAGTTTTCTGCCACTATTGAGAAGCAATCTTCTTATCCAACAACCATTCGTTACTTTTATCCACATAAGATGTTGAAGCATTCACTCCCTTGCTACTTTGTCTCAACACAGAGTAGACCAGGTCCTCCTATTCACTATTAGTTACTAAGGGAGTGAAGGTGTGGGGTTTTATCCAGACACACACAGAGTGGTCCTTGTTAAAAGAGGAAGTAATGTTTTGTTTTATTATTCAAAGTAGATGAACTAAAAGGAAACATATACCCCAATCCTCTTGGGTTAGTAAAAGTAAAGTATGGAACTTTAGTTATTTTTCATATATCTTCCAGGCAATTTTTACAAACACTTACAATATAGCATTAGTTTCATCATCTCTCCGTATACTTTATCCTTGGAGTTTATTCCTTCCAGGCATTTGCTATTACTTCTCTCCAAACACACCTCCAGTTTAATTGAACTGAGCTGCTTTTCTTCTTCCCAGCATTTTCTTGCTACCTTTAAATCTATTGGTCAAGCCGTACTTTAATGACACCGTAGCCTTTTAAATCTCCCCAATTTAACATTTCCTTAACTTGTATGCTCAGCATTTCTCCCCAAATCCCCCTCCTCTTTCTCTCAAAGCATAAAGCTATCCTCCTTCCATATAGTTAGCATGAAACATTCCTATAACTTTAAGGTAACATCCCATACAAGGAAAATCTTAATACTCATCACAACCAGTAACAAACACGCAACACTATAGGATAATCCTCAATTATACCTTTTTTATATCCCATCAGAAACCTGCTCATTCTGGACAAGGCGTCTGCAATTATATTTGGATTCCCTGCAATATGTTCCATTTTTATATTGAATTCCTGTAATTTCCAGCTCCACCTTTGAAGTTTGGTATTTGAGTTTTTCATAGTTTGAAGCCATTTTAGGGGAAGGTGGTCAGTTAGCACTGTAAAGGGCTTCCCCCACACACATCATTTTAAGTGCCCACACAATTACTAGATGTTCCTTTTGAGTAGAGGACAAATTCCTCTCCCTGGTGTATGTTTTCTACTTAACTATGCAACCAGATGCTTTACACCCTCACTCCTGTAACACAGCACCCAACCCTGTGTCCGAAGCATCAGTGGCTATAATAAAGGAATACCTCTCAAAATCAGGTGCTCTAAGGACTGGTTGCAAAACCAGAACTCTCTTCAGCTGGTCAAAGGCCACTTGACATTCCAGAGTGCACACCACTTTGGCATTTAGTAGCAATGGCCACAAATCAGGGAACAAATTGGCAGTAGCCTGCCAATCCTAAAAAAAAGAAGACCTAACCTGGTTTTTAGTTTTAGGTGGCTCCCAGTCCTTTATTAACTCTACCTTATTCCACTCTGGTGTGATCACTCCACTCCTTACCTTGTGTCCCAAATATACAAACCTCTGGCTTAATTGTAAGTCTGGCTCTCTGGATAGCACTTATTACAACCCTTAGAGAAGTATCCATATCCTTGGTAAAGACGGCGATGAAGCCTATACGCGCCATAGCAAACGTTCCAAACCCATTGAATAACTTATTTACTAGCCTTTGAAAGGATGCTGGAGAGTTTTATAAACCAAAAGGTAGAATGGTAAACTCATAAAACCCATCTGGAGTTGCAAAGGCTGGTTTGGTCTAGGCATCCTCATCCAAAGCCATTTGTCAAAATCCCATACATAAAGCCACTGTAGAAACATTGGTGGATCCTAGCTGATTTAACAAGGTATCCATTTGTGGATATGCATCCGGCTTGGTAATGGCATTCAACTTTTTATAGTCTACACAAGCCTAACAGTGCCATCTGGTTTGGGTACCAAACCCACCAGTGAAGCCCATGGACTGGAAGACCAGATTACTCCAGTCTCTAACATTTGCTCCATCACTTCTTGAATATTAAACTGGAAGGGAGGGGAACATATGGGAGGTTGAGAATCTGTATTGATACTATGTTTTGCCAACTCAGTTCTTCCAGGCTTAGTGCAAAACATACTCTTAAACTGCCCTAAAGCAGATGATAATTTTTCTTTATTTTGGACAACAAAATCCTCCTGTATAGGTAGCTTCTCCATCCCCATTTCCTCAGAGCATAGAGTAAGTCTTCCTCTTCCCCTCTACTAATTAATAACAGATCTTCCTGGTTGTACAAGGGTTTTGGTGTAGTCACATGAATGATCTTAATTTTCCCCCCAGTTCCACTCATATCAATCACATGAGTAACCGTGTCCAATCTATCATTTAGAACATGGGGCCCATCCGATGCAGCTTTCAACTTATCCTTTTTCAGGGGTAAAAATGCCATCACTTTATCCCCTATTTCAAATTCCCTTAATCTAGCTGCCTTGTCATACCACGTTTCCAGTTTAGTTTGCGCTTTTGCTATGTTCTCTTTAATAATCTCCATCATCTTAACCAGTCTCTTCCCTAACTCATAATCCACTAGTGAGGTTTCATCAGAGGTAATCTTATCTTCCCCACCCCTCTTTAACTAGATCCAATGACCCTCTCACTCTTCTGCCAAACATGAGCTCAAAAGGTGAAAATCAAGTCAATTTCCAAGGAACCTCTCAATATGCAAACATAAAATAAGGTAATTTCTTGTCCCAATCATTTGGGTTTGAATATACAGAGGTTTTTATCATAGCCTTTAAGGTTCCATTAAATCTCTACTAACCCTACTAACCCATTGAATGTGGGTGGTAGACCGTAGTTTTCAGCTGTTTAATGTCATACAATTCCCACAAACACTTGCATGACCTCTGATTAAACTTGTCTGCCTCTAACAGTAAATACTTCTGGGAAACCCCAGCTGACAAAATATCTTCAAAGGTAGCAGAAGCTTTGGTGAAGCTTCAATAGAGGTGCATGCATCTGCCTCTGGATATCACATTGTAAGTTCTGCTGTGGTCAGTTTTTTTCCTCTTTGGGTAGGCTTTGCCAGGGGACCAACTAAATCTATCCAATTCTGCAAAACACCTCCCCAGTAATAGGCAACGACTGCAAGGGAACCTTGTTCCTATTACCACTCTTGCCAATTCTTTGACAGGTTTCACAAGACTAACAATCCAATACATTCTGGGCCAACCTATCCAATAAAAATTCAGTAACCACCGCTTGCATGTTTTACCTGCACCCAAATGACCAGCACATGGTCTATTATGAGCTAGCTCCATTAATCTCATCTGAAACTTATGGGGTACTACCAGCTGTCTAATTTGATTTCCAGGTCACCTCTCTGCCCTTAGGTAACCATAATAGATAGAACCTTCTTTGCCTTTTATCGTCTGTAAGTGCAGTTTCCCCATTCCTTGCAACTTGTCTAAGAGATTCCAGGCTAGGATCCCAAAAAACCTCTTACTTAAAATGCCTCCTTATCCCAGTCTCTCTGAGATTCCAATCCTGCTGACTCAGTGTAGAGATTACCAGCCTTCCCTTCATCTATGATCCCCTCCATCTAACCAGAAAAACTTCCACATTTCAGAGGTGCTATATCACTCTTTAGCCCGCCACATTGTCTTCCAATGGCAACTGCCTTCTCCTCTTAGGGAATCCCCATTATCTGTGTCACACGCTTCCTCTGTTGGGTAACCATTCATCATTACCTTAATCCCAAACCCTCATCCTTCATAGCTGCTACTTTATTGATTGCCTCCTTATTCCCATGCTTTTCCTTGTCATGTGTGTTCCCTTCCATTTTGGCTATTGTATCTTTACTCTGGCCCTGTGTAACGACATAAACCTTACAACTCCAAGCTCATTAAATCTTTTCCTGTAAGCATCAGGACTGTCAGGAGCGCCGGCTGAGGCCACCACGTGGGCCGACTTGGAGATGCCGGAGGACTGCCTCCCCCACACACGGCCCTGTCCCGGCATCACCAGTGACAGAGGCAGGCGCAGCCGCACCAGAAACTCCCCCGCCTCAGCAGGTTACCAGGGCAGCCTGCCCCGACACGATTGCCATGGACGTGCAGCTGGGGACAGCACGCAGCGTGGAGGCGGGGCCTGAGCCCCCGCAACGTTCTGCGTGCCTGCAAGCATGCCAGGAGGCGGGGTCCACACTACAAATGCCAGTTCTGTGACACACACAGCGCCGGTAATCAGAGCATGAGAAGCTGGCCCCTTCCTGAGCTAAGCGTGGTTTTTGTTGAGTTATACCTTGTATGTTGTCTAAGTGTTTAAGGTTCTAGGGTTTGTGTGTGTGTGTGTGTGTGTGTGTGTTCCTGCTCCCTGGTTTCCCTTCCAATGAGTGAGAGTGAGAGAGCAGAGTGCGAGTCCCTTTCCCAGAGAGAACGCTCCGCTCCCTTCCGCTGTGGACCTGGGCCCCTTGCCCTTTTCCCCTATACCTCCATCACCGACCTCTTCCCTCCCCCCGTGGACTGGGCTGTGTTTGTAGTGCGCGTGCACGGCCTTGCCTTCCCTAGATTGCTCTGCACCGTGATGATGATAGAGACCTGGTCTCGTTGAGACCTAAGGGCCACCTCACTATCCTGACGGGCTTATTTACCAGATATCCTTCTACAGAGAACGGGAGCAAGGTTGCTGTGCGTGCGTGTAGTTTACTGCAGTGTCCCCCTTCTGCCCTACATACCCCTGGTCCCTTCCTTCCCCCCTCCACCATGACAGAATTATCGGCAAGTGTTTTCCTTTCCCTGTGAGGGCGGGGTGGGGGGACATGAAGATGGCACAGGAATTAGGTGAGTTAGTGAGGGCAGTACAAGCCTTGGCCATGGAGATGAAGGACCTCCAGGCCAAGCACACAGAACTCGCCACAGCTGTATCACGGGGTCAAGGGGGGACTGGCCCCATGGAGCCACCAGCCCTGCTCTTTGCTGGGGTCATGGCCCCGTGGGAGCCCAAGGAGCCCAGGATTGAGGAATTCTTGGGGGACCGGAGGGCTTTTCGGGGGTTCTTGGCCCTGTGTGATTTGCCATTTACAGTACAACTAGCCACGTACTCTGCCGATGCATTAAAGGTAGCCTTCCTAATTGGGAACCTGGGGGGAGTGGCCTTAGAATGGGCGACAAACCTGTTACGAAGCAAGAGTCCATTGCTTAACAAGCATATGGACTTCGTGCGGGAATTCACTTTCTTGTTCCACCATCCTCATCGAGTAAGGGATGTGGAATCTGCAGTGATGTCCATTAAACAGGGGAAAGGGAGTCTGCTAGAGTACATCACCCGCTTCCAGCAATTAGCCTTCGAGTTACAGTGTCCTGAAGGGATTGTTTAGGAAAGGTTTAAGTGAGGAACTCGAGGACCAGCTTGCCTATATGGCACTCCCTGAGACTTGGGAGAGCTTAGCGACCCTCGCATTGTAGATAGATGATCGCCTTAATGAAGACATAGGGAAAGGAAACAGGCGCCACAAGCATACCTTTCTCGAGCCCACCCCCCGCATTTCCCCTTGGTGTGGAGGGAGCGAAGGGGAACAACCCTGAACCCATGCAAATAGGGGCTTCCTGTGGGCCCTTGACAACAGAAGAATGGGATAGAAGGAAAAGATCTAGTGCTATTGTTATTGCGGGGAACCCTCTCACTTCGTGCACGAATGCCCTTCCCTGTCGTCCCAATGACGGGAGTAGGGAAACAGCAGGAGCCGGGATGGGCAGGGGACACCCCAGACGTGAAACAAATTCCCTCCGTCCTTGTGGACCCACAGCCCCATTTTTGGGTTCGTGTAACATTGACCATCAGTCCCCGCCGCTTTGTAGCCATTTGGGCCCTCATAGATTCGGGGGCTTCAGGGAACTTCATAGATGCGAGCCTATTATTATTATTATTATAAACATTTGTATAACACCAGCTGTGTACCTGGTGCTTTACAGAACAAAGATAAAGACGCGGTCCCTCCCTACAGCTTACAATCTAAAAAGACGAGGGGGCGACAAGGAGAGGGGACAAAGGGAAGACAAGGGAGAAAAACAAACATGCAAGCAGCTGCGAAGTCTCAGGTGTGCGTGTTTGACTTGGTTACAGTTAGGCAGGAGTCTGCAAAGGAGGGCAGACCATAAGTAATTGGGGGAAAGCAACTAGCAGCATTGGGAAAGGCGGCACAAAGAAGTGGGGCTTGAGGAGGGATTTAGAGGTGAGGCGGATATGGGAAGGGAGGGAGTTCCAGGCATGGGGGGCAGCGAGGGAGAAGGCAGTTAGGGGAGCATGGGAGACTAGGGAGAGTGAGGGAAGGGACAGAGGAGGAGCGAAGGGCGCGTAAGGAGATTAGGGCTGAGAGGTAGGGGGGAAGCTTGGCTGTGAAGTGTTTTAAAGGTGAATACCAGGCTTTTAAACCGGATGTGTTCAGGAAGGGGGAGCCAGTGGAGAGAGGAGAGGAGAGGCTGCATGTGGTCAAAGTGACGGGCTGAGTGGATGACCTTGGCAGCTGAGTTTTGGATGGTGATAAGGGGGGACAGGTGAGAGCGAGGGAGGCCAGCAAGGAGAAGGTTGCAGTAGTTGAGGCGAGAAATGACCATGGCATGAACAAGGGTTTGGGCAGAGGAGATAGAGAAAGGGGCGGATCCGAGCAATGTTATGGAGGGCGAAGTGGCAGGACCTGGCAACAGTCAATCAATCAATCAAAGCTTTATTTGTGTATAGCCAAAGGCCATTACAAAACAAAACACATCAACACAATTAGACACTACAAATAATTAATACATCACAACCTCACGACCCTTAAATCAATTATAGAAATTAAATTAAAATTAATAAAAAAGGCATCATTACCTTAATTTCCATCCTTGACCGCTCTTTTTAATTTCAGTACCAAGGTTAAAAACTTAGCTACATTTGCAGAGACATTAAATTCCCTATCCCTAAGCAGAAATAATTCTTTTAATTTACTGAAACCTGAACCTGGATCTTTTAAGAGAGGGGTAATAAACAACTCTCTCCATGTTTGATATCGAGGGCAAGTAAATAAAATATGTGCCATCGTTTCTACGCCTCCTAAGGCTATCTTACTACAATCTGGACAAAGCCTCTCCTCCCAGGGAGTGCCATTTAATCTGCCTGCTGTAACTGCGGAAGGGAACACATTCAGTCTGGCCAGGGTCAAAGCCACTCTTGTATTTCTCATCCTGAAATCTGCCAGATAGCTAACTCCCGCAAAGGGGATTTCCATTTTCCTATACAGTCTGGACACTTTCTGCACTTGAATTAACTCATGCTAATTTTGAAGTTCGTGGTCAGTGACTCGAGTTTTAACCTCAGAGCATATACTGCTGAGAACCCCAAGGACCCCCAAATTGGAGCATCCAGGTGGAGATGTCAGCGAGACAGTTGACGAGGCATGAGTGGACAGAAGGGGAGAGGGGGGAGAGAGAGATGAGTGTCGTCGGCATAGAGATGATATTGGAAGCCGTGGGAGGCAATGAGTTTGTCAAGGGAAAGGGTGTAGATAGAGAAAAGGAGAAGGCCCAGGACAGAGCCTTGGGGAACCCCAACTGAAAGGAGGAGGGAGGAGGAGCTGGAATTGGGAAGACACACATTAAAGGAGCGGTCAGAGAGGTAGGAGGAGAACCAGTCAAGGACAGAGCTGCAGAAGTCCAATACAGACTCATGCTCTGGGGCTCGAACCTAAAGGGTGCTCAGAGCCTGTACATTCGATAGATGGGTCACCCTTAATATCTGGGCCAATCACTATGCAGACCACCCCTCTTTCATGTACTATTGGGGATCATCAAGAACAAATTGTTTTCGCTGTTGTGTGTACTCCGCTCTTCCTTGTGGTCTTAGGGCTGCCCTGGCTGCGTCGGCATGACCCCCGTATCTCCTGTACACAGAGGCAGCTCCAGTTTATGTCCAGGTACTGCGCCCGGACGTGTCACGAATCCCCACCCGGGCAGGACGGTGCAAAGACAATCTGTGGAAGCACGGCTGGAGCTGTCCCAGGCGTCCCCTCGGAGTACGCCGATTTTCAGGATGTCTTCAGTAAAATGCAAGCAGCCAAGCTACCCCCGCACCGATCGTATGACTGTCCCATCGATCTTCTTCTTCCCGGGCAGGAGCCACCTTTTGGATGCATTTATGCATTATCTACACCGGAATTAGACGCCCTCCGCCTCTATCTAGACAAAAGCCTACATAACGGCTTTATCCGGCACTCTTGTTCGCCTGCCAGAGCTCCCATTTTCTTCGTGCCTAAAAAGGATGGAGGGCTCCGACCCTGTATAGATTATCGGGGTTTAAACAGCATCACTATAAAAAATTGGTACACACTGCCTTTAATCCCCAAATTATTGAACCGTCTCCAGGGATCATGGATGTTCACTTAATTGGACCTTAGAGGTGCCTACGATCTGGTATGAGTTTGGGAGGGCGACTAATGGAAGACGGCCTTCTGGACACGCTACGGTCATTTTGAGTATTTGGTAATGGCATTGGCCACTTTTTAACATTTCATAAATGACATTCTTCGAGACATCCTGGATCATTTCGTGATCGTGTACCTAGATGATATTTTGATCTTCTCTTCCTTTATGGACCAACAAGTGGCGCACATATGGCAAGTACTGCAATGACTACATGCTCACAAACTATACTGCAAATTGTAGAAGTGTGCCTTTCATCTTACCACTGTCGAATTCCTCGGTTTCGTCATTTCCCCTTCAGGAATCGAAATGTAGGAGTGAAAGGTCAGGGCCATTCAGCGTTGGTCCCCACCCAAGGCAGTTAAGCCCTTCCAGCAATTCCTTGGAAGTACAAAGTACTACCGCTACTATATTCCGAACTGTGCCGACATCATGACCCCCCAAACCCGAATGTTGAAGAAAAACCAACCATATGTGTGGGGACCGAAGCAACAGTACAGCTTCCAGTACCTCAAAAAAGTCTTTACGACAGCACCCATCCTACTACAGCCCAACTTTCAAAAACCATTTCATGTGGAAGCTGATGGCTCTAGCACGGCCATTGGGGCAGTGCTATTGCAGGACAAAGGACAATCAGGAAGGCTATTACCGTATGCCTACAACTCCCAATAGTTAACACCTGCAGAATGTAATTACACCATCTTCGACCGTGAGTTGTTAGCCATCAAGGCAGCCTTCGAGACCTGGCAACACCATTTAGAAGGCACACCCCACCCCGTTACGGTAATAACAGATCACAAGAATTGCACCTTCCTCCAGACCGCACAAATAACCAATGCTCGCCATGCCCTCTTTTTTGCGCGTTTTTCCTTCACCATCTGTTACCGGCCAGGGAAGTTGAACATCGTGGCGGACACGCTATCACACTACCATGAAGGACTGCATCTGGATCGAGGAGTACAGGGGCCCATATTAAGTCATAAGGTATTCGCTGCCACCTACTTACAGTTGGAACAATTAAAAGAAGCAATGGCAGGGGGCGCCACTGGGCATGCTTAGGCAGTAGACACGTCTGCTGAGAGCTCCCTGCACCCTGTGGAGAAAACGCTGTTAAATGAAAGGTAAAACCGAAACAAAACACTTTTAAATGGGTAGGAACATTAAGAAGAGCCCGCCAGCAGCCCAAATTGAAAAAAAAAGAGAGCTCTCCAAAGCGGAGAAGCTAGAAAAGCCTGCAGAAAGGGACCGGGGGGGTGGGGAGGGGGAGAGGAGCAAAGCAACACAAGGCTTAAAATGGCAGCCACAGCAGCAGGGCCCAGGAGCGGGGAACAGAGCAACATGGCTCTGCAGATAGCAACCCTTACCCACACAATCAGGGCCCAACATGAGGATTCAAAAAAGCAGTGGGAGACTCTGCAAGAGGGAATAACAAGAGTGAACAGCGTAGTAGAATCACTCAACAGCAAATTCGATGGAATCTCCTCAAGAGTAAGTGAACTGGAAATGAAAATGAAGGAGAGAGAGAACAAGGGAGAGAAATGGGAGGAGAGGCTGATGGCAATGGAAAAGGCTGTGGGGGGAATGCAGCATAAATTAGAAGACCTTGAGAATAGAGGACGGAGAAACAACTTGAGAATACAGGGGATACCGGAGGCCACAGAGGCACAAGGTGGGAGAGCGCCGATACAGAAAATACTGTCAGCCATTTTCCCACAAGCAGAGCAGTTGCACAACATAGAAATAGAAAGGGCGCACAGAACTCTGAGACCAAGACCTAAAGTGGGAGAACCCCCTAGGGCCCTCATATTCAGATATTTAAAATTCCAAGATAAAGAAAAGATATTATGGGAAGCCAGGAAAAAGAAAGATCTGCAATTTGAAGGCCACATAGTGATGATTCAACCAGACCTGGCCCCAGCCACCATAGCAAAAAGAAGAAGGTGGTATACTTTTTTGGACAAATTTAAGGCACAGGGAATACCAGTTCAAGTGCGATACCCAGCAATCTTTTCATTTGTACACCAAGGGCGGAGGAGGAATTTCCATGAGGTGCAAGCACTGGAAAAGTACTTGAAATTCAAAATGCCAGAGATTAATGGAAGGGGAAATGATGAATACACAGAGCAGAGATAAAAAAACAAAAATAAAAAAACAACAACCTGGAAAATGAGAGAAAGAAAGAGACTGAACAAAAGGGAGTAGAAGAAAAGGGAAAGAATTAACAGCGTTAAAGGACAGAGTAAGGGACCTTAGGGTCCATTAGTGCACTGGACATAAGGATGGGTTTGGCAGGGAGACAAGCGGAACCAAAGCAACTCCATGGCAAACCCCTCAAAGGCTCCTTTGCAACCCCTTGCAGGGGGAAGAAGGAGACAGGTATTGGGATTGGGGAAGAGAAGGGGGGGAGGGGGGAGGGAAAGGGAAAAGGGAGAGGTTAAAGGGATCGGGAGCATGTGGTTATAAAAAACAGAGACAAAGACTATATGGCAAGGCTCAAATAGAAAAGGATGGCTGAGTCAAGAGTGTGTACGTTGAATGTAAAAGGACTGAATTGCCCTACAAAAAGGGAAAAAAACATGGCAATACTTAAAAAGGCATAAGATCCAAATTGCAGCTCTGCAGGAAACCCACTTAATAAACAAAGATAATGTTAGGATGTGGGACAAAGGTTATGACACTATAATTTTTGCAAATGCAAGAAATAAAAAGGCATGGGTATTATTAGCATTTGATAGTAAAATAGGCTTTGTGAGAGACAGTATAGTTAAAGACCCGGAGGGCAGATATCTGTTGGTACAGGGAACATTGGCTGGGGAAAAATACACCTTCTGTACCTTTTATGCCCCAAACACGGGGCAGACGCAATTTACACACAAAATAATAGAAATAGTGAAACAGCACAGGCAGGGTATCCTGATCATGATGGGTGACCTGAACAGCCCCCTCACCCAGATGGATAAGTCAGGAGGAGGGAAATTGAAAAAAGGACAAAATAAGATCAGGAGAGACATAGAAAAAGCTCATTTGGTAGACGTGTGGAGGCTCAGACATCAAAAGGACAGGGAATATACTTTCTACTCAAATAGGCATATTTCATACACGCGCATAGATTACTTTTTCATGACTAATGAGGAGTGGGGCAGGAGTAACAGGTGTGAAATTGAAACGGCGGGATTTACTGATCACAGTGCTGTGATGTTAACAGTAAAGACAGGACAACAAAAAAGGTTCACACCAAGAAATTGGTTTTTACACAAAGCAACTTTATTAAATGCATTGAACAAAGAGCAGATAAAACAAGAAATAGAGGAGTTCCTCCGTATAAACGATAATGGGGAAGTCTCCAAGACAATGGTGTGGGAAACAGCCAAAGCATATTTGAGAGGCCAATACATCGTGCTGGAGGCCTATAATAAAAAAAAAAAACAAGCAGAATTAAACGAGCTGTATCTTAGACTCCAACAGATAGATAAAAAATTGAAAAACAAGCCAAATAGGAAGGGTGCAAAGGAAAGAGCTGAGATCAGGGGTCTGATAGAGACTAAAGAATCTGAAATAATCATAAGGAAATTAAGATACACAAATCAATATTATTATACTAAAAGTAATAAGTCAGACAAAATTTTGGCCTGGATGGTTAAGAAAAGAAAAAAGAGAACACAGATCCCCCACTTACTACAACCCAATGAGGGAAAATACATAGCAGGAACAGCCATGAGAGACCATATAGTGCAATTTTACAAAAAGCTCTATACCTCTGGTAACCCGGACCAAGCTGAAATCAAGAAATATTTGAACAAACTGAAATTACCTAAAATCACAGAAGCCCAGAGTAAGTGGCTTAATGAGCAGATTACAGGGGAAGAGATTAAAAAGGTGATAAAGGGACTCCCTAAAAATAAAACGCCAGGGCCAGATGGCTTCATACCAGAATTTTACCAAACATACGTGGAGCAGATAATACCTATACTAAAAGAAGTGTTTAATGCGGTTAAAGAAAATAAGGAATTACCGGAGACGTTCTACATGGCCACAATAACGCTATGTCCCAAGGGAGGTAAGCAGGGGAAGGAATGTGGGGACTTCAGACCCATATCATTGTTGAACACGGATGCCAAAATATTCACCAAAATTCTGGCAAATCGGCTACAAGTTATCATCCGCGAGATCGTTAGCCCAAACCAGACGGGATTTATAGGGGGGCGGCTGGGGATAGACAACATAAGACGGGCTATAAATATTATATACAAAATTAATAGAGAGAAACAGCCGGCAGCGGTACTCTCTCTAGATGTTAACAAAGCGTTTGATTCACTAGAAAAAGAATTTCTCATGAACACGCTGAGACAAATGGGATTTGGAGGGACCTTCTTAGAATGGGTAAAGAGTATATACAAGAAACCGTCAGCAAGAATACTGATAAACGGGGAATTAACCTCATCCTTCGGCTTGGCTCGGGGTACCAGACAGGGCTGCCCACTTTCCCCATTACTTTTTGATTTGGCGATAGAACCACTAATAATTGCAATAAACCAAAATCCAAATATTCAGGGGATCAAGAGCAGATCAGGGGAACATAAAACAATGGTCTATGCGGATGATATGCTCCTGACACTAAAAAATATTCAGACGTCCTTGCCGGAGCTTATAAATACGTTAGAAGAATTCGGGAGTCTATCGGGATATAAAATTAATCCAAAGAAAGCACAATTGATGCTTTTACAGGGAGCCCAAGCACCAGGGGGGGAATCACAGGACTCCCCCATGTCACAATTTCAAATCAAAAAAGAATATATACAATATTTAGGAGTAAAGCTCGCTAGAAACACGGAAGACATTTATAAGTTAAATTACTTACCTCTGATACAAGAATTCCAGAATAAACAACATTCCTGGCATAGGCTGGGATGCTCCTGGCTGGGAAAAATAAATATAATCAAAATGCAACTATTGCCAAAAATACTATACACGATTCAGGCGTTACCGGTGCAAATTCCTAAAGAATTTTATCAAAAACTAGAGAAAATAATAAGGTTCACCATCTGGGGGAAAAAGAAACCGAGGGTTCGTAGAACCATCTTAAAGACTGACCTGGAGGAGGGTGGTTGTAACCTACCGGATCTAAAACTATATGGTATGGCCTCAGCATTGAGGGCGGTTAAAATCTGGTATAATGAGGAGAAAGAACCACTATGGCGAGAACTGGAACTGGAGATATTAGGGATTTCAAGAGGTAGTGACCTGTTTGAGGACAATGATAGAAAGAGACTAGGAGGGAAGGAAGGGAGGGACCACCCATTTGCTAACGCTGCCATGGTAGCCTGGCATGGATGCTGCCGCAAGATGGAGACGTTGTCAGACAGGACCCCATATACCCCCCTAGAAAAGATTGGGCCGGAGTGGAATAAGAAAGAAAGAGAAACATTACAAAGGTGGGGAAAAAAGGGGGTTTTCAGGGCAACACATCTTTTTGAAGGAGATAAGTTCAAGACCAGGGAGGCACTAGAAGAAACCTTGGAGGAGAAGGTGGAGTTTTGGTTATACTGCCGTTTACACAGTGCAGTAAATAAATCTAAATATAGAGATCAATACCACAGAAACCCCACAAATCTGGAAAGAGTTTTGTTTAATGCCGGATGCCAACAAGGGATATTTTCCATATTGTATAAAATTGTGAAAAAACTATATCATTTCCCAGATGCGGGATATATTTCAAAATGGGCGGATGATTTGCAGAGAGAGATAACAGATGGGGAAATGAGGAATGTATGGGAGTATATGGCCGCTAGTTCCAGATCCCTATTAGTAAAAGAACCTCTGGTTAAATTGATTCAACGGTGGTATCTTACTCCGGCTGGGATAAATGCCATAACACCAGGATACTCCCCCAATTGCTGGAGGGGATGTGGGGAGAGAGGCACATACATACATTGCTGGTGGGGCTGCCCAAAGGTGGAAACCTTTTGGAAGAAAATCTGGGGTATAATAAATGAACAGCTGAAGGTAAATCTTCCGTTTCAGCCTGAGATTGCACTACTAGGAATCTACCCCCCAAACATCTTGAAGGTTTCACAAATCAAACTATGTCAAAAACTCTGTCTGGCAGCGATACATACCATAGCAAAAACATGGAAACATGCTAAAGGACTCACCAGATTGGCGTGGCTGCAAAGACTTTGGTATATGGTGTCAATGGAGCGTATAACAGCTAGCCTGGAAGATGAGTTAGACAAATTTTATGAAAAATGGTCTATTTGTTGGACAATTCTCACGAATCATATCAAAATGGACAAGTTCACGAATACAACGTGCTTGAAGGAAATATATTAAGGAGCCATTTGAGAAAGTGGGAGGTTGTTGGGGGGGGGGGAAGGAGGGGTATAAATAGTAATGTGGAAAGTTGGGGGGTATCCACACAAGTAAAGATACTACAGTATCGATATAACAATGTAAGGTTCCGTGGCCGTCCGAGCGCAAAAATAAAAAAGGACGGCAAAAAAACGTTTTTGTTGTACACGAAATGTAATGTAAGTTACTGTTGATACTAAAAAATAAAAAATATATTACCCCAAAAAAAAAAAAAAAGGAGCAATGGCACGGGAAGTCACTCCCAGCACTGACTCGTCCTATACCAAAGATCAGGGGCTACTTAAACGACAAGGACGCATTGTCGTGCCTCTGTCCTGTCACCCCCACGTATTGTTGGCACATCACTCCACCCCCCTTGCAGAACATCCTGGACAAGAATGGAAATCCAGCCTGATAGGACGATCCTACTGGTGGCCGACCCTAACAAAAGACGTACAACACTACGTAAAAGGATGTGCCACGTGCGCCCGCACCAAGATTCCTAGACAAGCACCTGTGGGGCTCCTCCAACTCGGTACCCCCCCTCAGGGGCCTCGGCAACGTGTGGGCCTCGACTTCATAGTAGAACTACCCCCCTCCTGGAGATACACCACCGTGTTGGTCATAGTGATAATTTCACCAAATTAGCACACTTTGTGGCCTGCAAGGGCTTGCCAACCGCCCATCGAACCATGTTACTCTTCCTCCGGCACATGGTGAAACTACACAGTTGGCACTTAATGCCAACCTGGAACTTATTAGTGACTGAGGGTCCCAGTTCATTTCCCGCTTCTGGAGAGCCCTATTTTCGGCCCTACAGGTCACCCTTATACCTACGACCGCTTATCGCCCTCAAGCCAACAGCCAGGTCGAATGCATTAATCAGAACCTTGAGCAGTATCTATGTTGTTATACGAACTACCTACAAGATGATTGGTATACCTGGCTACCCATGGCTGAATTTGCATGTAACAATGCCCCAAATGCCTTGCTTGGTGAATCCCCATTTTCCGTGACCTACGGCTTCCATCCCCAGATTGGCACCCTAGATCTGCCCTCCACCCACGTGCCAATAGCAGGCATGCTGGCCTACCACATCCAACAGACGCAAAACCTCGCCTGAACCGTACTCCAACGTTCCCAGCAGAAAAACGCTGACAAACAGACGTGCCATCCCTTCTCTACAGCCTGGTGATTATGTCTGGATCAACCACCGGCACTATGCTTCGGCTCGCCCTTCCCCAAAACTGGACGCCAGATACATCGGACCGTATCCCATCATGAAACGCATCAACGTGGTGACCTGTATGGTACAGCTTCCACCTTGAGTGCGGATCCATTCCTCCTTCCATGTTTCCCTCTTGAAGAAGGCTGACGGCCCGCCACTTCCGACGGATGGCAACACACCCGGCCCTCCTGCTCTCTCCAACCTCTACCTGGAATACGAGGTCAAGGCTATCCTGGACGCCAAACTCCGATGCGGCCGCCTCCACTACGTCGTGGTCTGGGTCGGGTATGGACTGGACAGTCTTGGGAGCCTGCCGCTAACATCTCTGCACCATGCTTCCTCCGGCTGTTCTGCAGCCGGCACCCCGGCAACCCCAGCTGCGCCTTTGTCCGGGGGGTGTGTACGACAGACAGGAGCGCTGGCCACGACCGTCATGCAGGCCAACTTGGGGTTGCCAGGAGACGCTGGAGGACCGCCTCCCCCATGCATGGCCCTGTCCCGGCATCACCAGCGACAGAGGCAGGCAGTCACACCAGAAACTCTCCCGCCTCAGCGGGTTACCAGGGCAGCCCGCCCTGACGCGGTTGCCATGGACGCGCAGCCGGGGATGGCACGCAACGCAGGGGCGGGGCCTGAGCCCCCGTGACGTTCTGCGCACCTGTAAGCATGCAGGGGGGCGGAGTCCACACTACAGATGCCGGCTCTGAGAGACACACAGCGCCGGTAATGGGTGCACGAGAAGCTGGCCCCTACGTGAGCTAAGTGTGGCTTGCTTTGTTGAGTTATACCTTGTCTGTTGCCTAAGTGTTTAAGGTGTTAGGTTTTATGTGTGTGTGTTCCTGCTCCCTGGTTTCCCTTCCAACGAGTGAGAGTGAGAGAGCAGAGTGCAAGTCCCTTCCCCCGCCTAGGGTTCCTCCCTTCCCCCTTCCCAGAGAGAACGCTCCGCTCCCTTCCCCCGTGGACCAGGCCCCTTACCCTTTCCCCCCACGCCTCCATCACCGACCTCTTCCCTCCCCCCGTGGACTGGGCTGTGTTTGTAGTGCGCATGCAGGGCCTTGCCTTCCCTAGATTGCTCAGCGCCCTGATGATGATAGAGGCCTGGTCTCGTTGAAACCAAAGGGCCACCTCACTATCCTGACGGCCTTATTTATCAGATACCCTTCTACAGAGCATGGGTGCAGGGTTGCTGTGTGTGCATGTAGTTTACTGCAGTGTCCCCCTTCTGCCCTACATACCCCTGGTCCCTTCCTTCCCCCCTCCACCGTGACAAGGACAAACACTTTCCATTACTCTGACCTCCAGAAAACTTCTCCACTCTATGGGTAAGCAAGCTACCTAAATAGGAAAGGGTACACTTCCCTACACCTTGAATCATACTTAAGTCTTCCCTGTCATGGGGTTATTAGGGGATGCTAAATCGGAACAAATAATTGATATAGAAGCTCCTGTATCTACCAAACCCAAAATCAACGTCTCAAACCTACCCATTCTCAAAAGGCTCTGGACACCTACGCTGAATTCTCCAATACCACCCCACATGTATGCATCAACGATTTACTCCTGAAACTGTTTCTAAATCTGAAGTCCTGTGGGTAGACTTAGACAAGTCTTGTAACCTTGGGCAACTTGCTTTCAGATGGCCCGTGTCTCCACATTGAAAACATTTAACATTTCTAATCTTTAACCAAATTTAGGGAACAGTTATTTACCCCCTCAAGTAAGTACTAGAACTAAGGGACACTCCATGAAACTAAGAGTTAGCAAATTTAACACAAAGTATTTTTTTTCACTTCACACACAATTAAGCTGTGGAATTTCTTGGAAAAAGATGTGGTCAAGACCAGTCGTATAGCTGGGTTTAAGAAATGATTGGATAAGTTTCTGAAGGGTAGGTCCATTAGCAGCTATTAACCAAGTAGGTTTGGAGAATGGAACCTCTTACTGTCAGAAGCTGGGAGCGAACAACATGGAATGGATCGCCCCACTGTGACCTGTTGGGTACTCCTTACAAGCAACCGAGATTGACAACGGTCAGACAGGTACTGGGCTGAACAGACCATTGGTCTGACAGTATGGCACTTCTTATATCATTTGGGATCAGGACACCATCTGAAGATAGCTTGCCCCTATTTTTAGTTGCAACCCATAGTCAGGGCCCCGATTCTTCCGCGGAATTTTTTTAAAAATTCCGCGGGAGTCAGGGGCCAATTCTGCGCCTCGGCGCGATTTACCATGCGGGGGGGGGGCTTGGTTTGCCTCCTCCTCCCCCCGCACTGGTAAACCCTCAGGGCCTCCCCTCCCCAGCTGCCGGGGCTTGCCCTCCCCAGCTGCTGGGGCGTGCTTGA